>JAWWEE010000162.1:580157-594725 GCA_035221455.1 Xenops minutus
GGCCGGAGGGGTGCGAGGCTGCCGCTGTGCTGGCGGTGCCAGGAGCCGGCGCTCCATGAGAGGGCAGCACAGGAACGGGAACGGGAATGGGAATGGGACGGGGCGAGCGCGGCCGCATCCCCGGGGGGAGCCGGGGCACAGGGGAGCGATGGGGACACGGGGACCCGAGGGGGACACGGGGACCCGAGGGGGACACGGGGACACGAGGGGGACACGTGAAGTGGTACCTGGTGAGCAGGAGCGAGCTGGGATGCTCCGTGCCCGCATCCCCCGCATTCTGGCTGGGTACCAGGCTGAGCATCCCCGAGTCCCCTGGAGACACCCGTGGAAACCCGAAACCAACCAAACCCAACATGTTACACCTTTTCCTTTAAAAACAACCAGCGTCGCAGATTACCCCAAATTACTCTAATCGGTCCTATTTAAAAAATTTATTTATTAGAAACAAATTGTTTGGGAACCAAAGACTGTTTTTAATGATCCAAAACAGAAATAAATGTTCTACTCTATTACTGCCCTATATGGAATAAATCAATATTAAAACTAATTAACCCTTTTCAAAGGCGTTTTGTCTCCGGTTTTTATTTAATGGTTCAGTGCAACCTGAAGTACTACCAGAGCTGGATAAGCTCCATTTAAAAAATGGTCAATTTTGAAAACAATTGAACAGCTTACTGTGATGAGCATTTCTGTATTTCTTTTTTTAAACCAGGAAGAACTTCACTTTAACAGAAGCTGGGAGATAAACCAGCTCCTTTGCTGATGCAATGAGCTACTTCAGTCACTAATCAGAACTGGCCACCCAGCTCAACCTCAAGTTGAAAACATGTATTTTTTCCTAGGATTTCAAAATCAGTAGTATGGGCAAGATTTTAAAGGTTGTTCTGCAAGCTATAGGGTTTTAGATAAGGAATTTTTTACATTCCTAAATGAGAAAAATCCTGACCTTTCTGCAGTTTACAGAATTTTGATGCAAGAGAGCAGAAATTTAAAGAAGTGGAGGGGGGTGAGGGGGGAATCCCAGTGAAGTATCCCTGCTTACTGCTCCCTCCTTCCTTCAGCACAATTTAACTGGAGAGTCTCTTAACACCAAACCAAAATAACTTCAGTAGCAATTATCATTTTTTTAATTCATATGAAAGCTGCATGAGTTGTACTATACACAATTTAAGAGAGATGAGGCAGATTTTTGGACATTCTGGGGAGAAACAAGCCCTGTTCACCTGGCTACTCCGGGATTCCACACTCCCCTTCTTCCTAGGAAATTAGAAATTAAGGAGGTGTAGGGGGGAGAGGAAAGCAGTAATTTATGAAAACACAGTACACCATAATTTTGCCATTTTTCTGCAGTAAGGATGGCAAATGATTCATGGGAAAAAATGAAATATATTCCCCTGTCAGCTCAATAGATCCAAGATTTACAGCTCCTCGACTTGGACAGGAACAGCTCCGCTTGCATAGGAATGAATTGCAAATCAGTTAATTGGAGAGATGCAAAAATAATAAATGAATCTGTGAGAAATAAACGGAGCAACTATTTGGGAGAGCAAATGAAGGGCCTTCGGTTTGTTCTGGGTGGGGACAGGGACCCACATCGGGGACACCACCCTGGCTCTGGCACTCGGTGTCAGTTTTACAGATCAATTTAATTCCAGCTGCAGCAGTTGGACAAACAGAGCAGGGGATTTGGGGAGGCAGAGCCAAGTTTGCCTTATTTAGGCAAATAAAGGCACTGGGGGAGAGGGTGATGTGCACCCAGCTCGGAACATCCCACTGCCACCGGGAAAACACCTCATCACCTGGGGAATGGGGGAATTGTGACCCCATCCCTGCACAGCCCAGCTCGGAACATCCCACTGACCCCGGGAAAACACCTCACCTGGGGAATGGGGGAATTCTGACCCCATCCCTGCACAGCCCAGCTCGGAACATCCCACTGCCAAGGGGAAACACCTCACCTGGGGAATGGGGGAATTGTGACCCCATCCAGGAGGAGCGGGAGGGGCTGCGATGGCTCAGGACAGACAAAGCCCGGGGGCTGGGGAGCAATTCAGAGAAATCCTCAGCTGAGACTTGCCCAGATTTTCCAGGCAGCAGCTCCCTGCTCACATCCATCCCCGGGATGAGCTCCCGTCCCCGGCCGCTCGCCCGGGGCTGCGGGGAACGCACGGAGCGAGCTCGGGGAGCAGAATTCCATCTGTGCCTTCCCGCACACACGGATCCACAGGGAGCTGCCCCAGCAGAGCCATCCCAATGGATCCCGAACCCTCCTGCCCCACCGACAGCCCCAGGGCACGGACGGCAGACCAGGGCTCGCAGCCTGGGGCACAAAAGCCATGAACGCGAGCCTGTCCGAGCAGCACAGCCGCATCCCCACCCATGGGCTTTCCATCTCCAAAGGAGGCAATCGGTTCCCATCTGGCACGGGAAACACCCAGCTCGGGCCCCAGCGCTGAAATATTAATGCTGCTATGATATTCCCCATCATATTTCTAACCAGGCTGTGGAGCACCAGCCGCACAAGGGGCAATAAATCTGAATTTCTGACCATGGCGTGGAGATGCCGGAGGAAGGGACAGCCCCAGACCTCCTGTTCTTTCCAGCAGCAAGGTCAGGAGCATGAGCCAATTCTAGTGCTGCAAAATATTTGGGACAAGGCTGATTGCAGCAAACATTTTGTGACATATCACTTACACACCACAGACTAGAAAAAAATCTGTAATCTCTGTAGTTTCACTCCGGTCCAGTTCATCCCCACGTGGAAGGAGCTGCTCCAGCTGCACATTCCCAACCCCTGCAGCAGCACAGCTCCGTGGCTCTTGTGGAATATCCCTACTACAAGTGTAAATAAAACCCTCTGAAATAATCTGGAGATTATAAAGATTGTGCTCACCCTGATAACGGCACTGCTGATTTACTGACAGGGAAAATGGATTTGTTCTGTCGGAACATTCATCAACACAGGGCAACCCCGGGAAACCTGACATGTAACATGATCCAAATGGATTAGGAAATCGCTCCCGTTCACTTCTATTGATTTTGGTCGGGATCAAACTTATCAATGTGCAGGGACTGCTCGTGGCTGGCATTCCCCCCCCTCCCCTCCCAAATCCAGGTGGCTGCTGCAATCCCAGCCTGAGAGGGCAGTGCAGGATTCCTCACCTGTCACCTCCCAGGTATGCCAAATGCTGCATTAACTCCTCATTTTCCCTTTGGAATTGCTGAGTGATAAATTCCTAGCTAAAATGGGAAAGCGTGGAAAAACTGTTTATCAAAACATCTATCCCAACGTTCTTCCTTCCCAAAGTAAGTTTTTCAAGGCAAATCCAAGTTATTTTTGCACCTACCATAACAAACTGCCAGTGAAAGGAGCGTTTTTAACCAGTTTTATTGATTCATGCTCTCGGTCCTTACTCAGTTAAAAACAAGGCACATTAAATACATCCTCTTATTGCTCGATAAACGCATGCGGCTCATTCCAGATATCAAAGGTAATAAATAACGGCAGGAAAACACCAAGACAGTTATAAAAATGATAACCCAGCCTCAAACACAGCATTGAACAGCCCAGGCTGCAACAGGAACCTGACAACAGACGTAAGTGCCACGTGTAAACCTGCAGCGAGTGTCTGCACGTGTATTTATACACATGGACACACACTCTGCATGAATCCCCCCAGGTATGCAGTTTATTTAAAACAAAAAATAACCCCGGAAAATCCGGATATCTAAATCTCATCTCACAAAAAAAAAAAAGGGAAAAAAATTGTCCCATTCCTGCTTTTCCACCCCAGATCAGCACAGCAAGACAGTGATATTGTACAACTCTTCCCACAGTACATTCACATTAAAAAACCCCCAAACAACAAAGCCAACATTCCTGCAGACAGAGTGAGGGGATAAACACACACTTTAGATTTCTCCATGTACAGATTCAGCTGTTGAAGGAACACATGCAGTTGTCCCTATCACTCCAGGGCCATACAGGAGAGCAGGAGTGTGACAAAGTGCGTGAGACACAAAGCAAATCCATGTCCAAGGACACACACAGCCAGGAGAATCCCAAAGTCACATTCCAGATTCAAAATCAGCAAAACAAGAGAATCCCAAAGCCACATTCCAAATGCAAGATAAGCAAAGCAAGAGAACAAGGAGCATACTCTGGGTACAACACAGAAAAACCTGCCTTCCAGGTAAACCAGGGTTATTAATTTAACAAAGCCAGTTAGAGAGAAGTGGAGGAAGATTCCTCGTTAAACCATAAAAAAGCTGTTCAATATTGGAAATATTTTCGTTATGTGGCCTGGAAAAGGTCTCATGACTTTGATTTTTTCCCTTAAATTGTTGGTAAAAGTAGAATCTCAAACCCCTTCCCTTGCTCACTGAGCCAAAACAACCTGTGTGTTACACATTCACTTTCCTCAGTTCTGCAGGATATGTAAAATCTGTTACTGTGGGATTGGAAATACAAAGCTGAGTTAAACATTCCATCCTTCACCTGAATATTCTGGAACACAGTTCAACAGGAAAAGTTTACAGGACCACAGGAACAAACCCCTTTGTTCATTAAAACATCCTTGTGGTGTCAGACATACCAACTCCTCCTGCCTCAGCCACTACTCACAGAACAGAGCTCAAAGCTCAAAGCCACAACCTGAACAGTATCTGCATCAAAAAAAGTTAATTTAGCATGCCATCTGAAACTACTGAACCATCTGAACTACTTTAAAAACTCATTTTAGATGAGCCTTGCCCTGTTTTCTTTTTCTTTTGTATCTACTATTTTTCAACACCTGTATTTTTAGTATTTTTAAATACTCTCCAGCCAAACACAACATTTTTACTCACTGCGCTACATCCCACCACTTCTCAGCACCTCCATTTGTGTCTGGAATAATTTTCCATGTTAAAATATCCAAGGAATCTTTGCTGTTCACTCCTGTCCTGCTATTTTCCATCAGTGAATGTGATGACACCAGTCAAATGCAACAGATTTTACTGATCAGAAATTCTGAGCCCCGGGAAGTGAAGCTTGGTTTGAGGTGGAAATTGCTACTTCTACTCAAGGAATAAAACAGATGCCAAATCCAGCAATAAACCAGCTTTTCCCTGCCTTGTTCTACATCAGGCAGAAGTCTCCCACCTGATCTTGACCCAATCCAGCAGCAGCAAGGCAACAGACAGGTACAGCAGTGCTGGAAAACAGCTCCAGTGAGGGCTTCTTGTTTTGGTTTTTCCATTAATCTGCTGAAAAATAGCCCTTTTTTCTAGAAAAGTTAGTGGAATGCAAGACAAACTTTGTTTTTCACTGTGTGTTTGAGCTTTTTTAAATTAAGACTGTTGTGCTACCAAAACCTGCCCTCTATCCTACATGTCAATAGCATTTGTCCCAAACTCAAAGCACTTTTCAGCATAAAGCACCTTTTACCTTTAGTTCACAGCACAAAGCACCACCTGCCAGACAGTGCCATTTATTAAAGGCAGTTATTTGTGTTAATAGAGGAGAAGGGAAGCTGTCCCCAGTTCTTAGCCAAATTATTACCTCGGGTGATTAATCAAGATGTCTTGTTTTCCAGCTGCTATTTTTGTGTGGCCAAGTCCTGGAACCTCTGGAATAACAGAGCAAATCCAGCTTCCTGGAAGGCTCAGCACGACTCTCCACCATCACCATCACCGCAGGGAGTGTCATATTTGTCCCTTTTGGGATAGTATCTCCAATTCAGAACACCACTTTCCCCTCTCTTGCTCTTTGCTGAGGACTCGGCAGCAGCTTTGACACCAGGTTTGTATTTGGACAATTAAACATGTTTAAAGGCAGGATTCACTTTGAGCATCCTTTGTTTTAAAGGTAGAGGTGAAAAGTTAATGACCAAGGCAGTACATGCTTGTGTGTGCACCCAAACCCTCCCAGCCTGCATTCCTGAACTCTTGCTAAGAAACCCCTGGGACTGCAGAGCCCCCAGCCCAAAGGCCCCGTACCGGAGTAGTAAGGAAATCATTAATGACAAGGACAAATGCACCAATGTATTTTGTAAGAGCTACACCGACGGGCAGGCTCGGGTGCCTGGGCCAGGGGCCGGGCAGGAGTGCTGGGATGCTCTCAGCAGCTGGGCAGCCCTGGGGTTGGGCTCACACGCCGCCGCCGCTCCGGTCCACCGGGATGACGGCGCGGCGCCGCAGGTTCTCCTCGGCGCTCTTCATCAGCACGGCCAGCCTGCTCCCGGACACGTGGCCCTTCTGGATGGCACTCATGAGCTGGGGACACAGGGACAGCAGCCCGTCAGCTCCCTGCTCCGGGCAGCACCCAAACCACGCAGGGATCCCACGATTCCTAATCCACCACTGACTCCACACCATGCCCTTTTTCACTCCCAAGCCCTTCTCTGTAGAGACACTGCACTTGACTTCCACAATTCTTTCAAATCCAAATTCCTTTACAGACTTTTAAAACTAATTTGCTTTTAAGTCCTGGGAGCTGGGCTCAGCTCTCACTCAATGAACACACAGTAGTGCTAAGATTTTAGTTAATTCTTTTTTATCCCATGGATAAAGTGAGCATTAGATCTGAAATTACCTGCAGTAAGCTCGGCACAGAGCACTGGGAAAGCAATTGGCACTTGCAAAATGCAATTTCTTACTCCCATTGAGTGTAGGAATCTTCAGATTCCTTCCCTTGTATAGGAAAATCTATTCATTACATCTGCAGTTGGACCTGTTCAAACGTGGTGTCAGCCCTGCCGAGGTTGAGTTGGACAAGTCCTGGAGTACCAGGACACAGGGAATGGCTTTCCAGTGCCAGAGGGCAGGGTTAGATGGGATATTGGAAAGGAATTTTTGTCTGTGAGGGTGGGGAGGCCCTGGCACAACTTGCCCAGAGAAGCTGTGGTTACCCCATCCCTGGAAGTGTCCAAGGCCAGGTTGGAGCACCCTGGGCTAGTGGGAGGCATCCCTGCTCATGGCAGAGGGTTGAACTGGATGAGCTTTAACATCCTTTCCAACTCAAACCAGTTTGGGACTCTGTGATTTCTTCTGATTTAACATGGGGGGTGGTTGCCTTTACATCCCAACACCAGTTCCCAAAGTTCTCCCCCTCTCTTGAGCATCACTCCATGGACACCTGTGGGCAGCAGGGGCTGCCAGGCCCAGTTCTCCCCAGGCCATTATTTGGGTTCCCTCAGCACCGTGCAGGTGGCCAAAGGACAGCCCTGCTCCCACCTGGAAAGCCATGCAGCCCCCAGGTACAACCTGTTCTATATTCTAACATAAACCTCCACAAATATTTGCCCAGGGCTTGCACAATCACTCTGCAGTGAAACGCAATTACTTGGAAGTTTTCAGAAAGCAAACACCCAAGTATTGGGCACTGACTTAACAGATCCATTAAACAATTAAACAAACATTTAATGTATTTTGCTCCTTCCATGGCAACCCCCTGTTCATTTCAGGGCCACCCTTCCCACTCAGCCTGGGTTGTGCAGCAGCTCCTGGGCTGCTCTGCCTTCCTAGGAGCAGGTGAGGAGAGCACAGGTGAGGAGGGGCACAGCCCTGCAGTGCCATCCCTCTTGCTCCATAGCCAGGTTGCTCTGTGAGATGTGCAGGAGCCACAGAGTGACATAGGTTTGCAAAAAACATGGTGAAACTACCCCAGAGCAGTGCCTGGCCTTTTTATTGTACAGAGGTGATGTAGGGCCCCCAACCCTTGTAGGGCTGGTCAGCCCAGTAAAGCAAAAACCCCAGAAAATCCCCAAGCTCCCACAGAGCACACAATTACTGGCTGTTTCAACTTCTGAACCACAGTGTGCCCAAACTCCTCAAACTCCAGCTAACACATCCCTTGCAGGAAGGGGTGGGCTCCCCCAATTAAAGATTTCCACATGCAAGGGGAGGTATTAGGGTGACCTTTTCCAACAGCCAGAACCAGCTGGGACTTTCTCTCCCATTTAAATATAGCACCATAAACTCCCAAAGCCATTGGTTCTCCTTCCCCCTTGGTTTGTTTGGTCCGTTTTTTTTCTTCCTCCAAGTTCACTGCAGCTCCCCAGCTCAATTGCTGCATTTTAGGCAAATAAATACTCCTTTTTGCTAATGCTGGACACAACCTGTGAAAATTCTCTGCATTTAGATTCAACAATGCTGCTCTTATCCCCAGCTCATCTCCAGAGAGACAATTACCATTTCCTTTGCCTTGATCTTGTTTGTTTAACTTGACACAGTGAAGAAAGGGCTGACATTGACCAAAATCCCCAGCATTAATTTCTCTCCTGTTCCGCATTCATCATTGCCACTGGGCAGGGGAGACACAGCAGGCTATGAAATACCACCCCAAAAAACACTCCTCAAACACAAAACCAGCTGGCAAACAGCATATGTGAAGGGAGCACCCTTGGTTTTATTAGAAAGCCCCCCAAAAGGCTTTTCTTTCACAGAAACTGGAGTAATTCTGCCTATGCAGAAGTTAAAATGGGTTATTTGGCCTGGATAGGCTTTATAATATATTTATAATAGTAAGTTATTTTATTATTTATTTATTATTATTATTGCTATTTATTATATTATCAATATTTACTTTCTTCTTATTCAGTTTACTCATCTCTATAATTACCACTATTTTAGAAATTACTAATCCCATACAGCCCCAGAAAATGTCAGTGTGCATAGCTGTGCCATGCACCTTCCAATGATAACTGTATAATTTCTAATGTATTTAATCAGCATTTCTGTGCTAAAAATGCTAAATTCAGCTCTGTACTGGGGCATAATCTGTAAATGGGACCTGTTCTTTGGGTCTCATTGGAAAAAAAAATCCTTGAATTTCAAATCTGCTCCAGGAAGGCTCCACGTGTCCCTTGTTACACTACAGGTAACACTCACCTGGTCTCCAACCCAGCCCTAAGCCCTGCCTGTGCCTTTGCTCATTAAAGGAACAGCTTCTCTTGGAAGAGCAGGAATCACCCACCTGCAGGAACTCGTTGAGCTCCACCTGCCCGTTTTTGTTCAGGTCCACCTCGTTCAGGATCTCGTGGAGTGTGTTCTCAGCAATCTGCACGCTGATGCTCTGCACAGAACAAGCACAGGGGGATTGCTCAGCACTGGTTCTGCACTCTGAAATTCAGAGAAGCTGCTGCCAAAGGAGACCCAGGAATACGAGGAAGCCTCACCTCCAGGACACGCTGCACATCCAGGATGGTGATAAACCCCTTCTTGTCCTTGTCAAACATGTGGAACCGCTTCTTGTACCTGCGAGAGAAGGGTTATCCATGGGGAACTGCACTGGGAGAGGGACAGGGGCTCATTAACTCTCCTGCTTCACTCACCTCTCAATATCTGAAGGCACTAGGCTGATTTCAGAGCTGTCTGTTAATTGATCTGTTTTTACTTTGTAGCCCATTTCATAGTAGAGAAATTTTTTAGCAGTTTCAAGCTCTTCCTACAACAAAAACAGAAAACCTGTGTATGTGAGGAACAGCAAGTTCTTACACAAGTATTTTCCATGTAGTATTTCCTATTTATTTATTATTTATATTTTATTATTAGATTCTTCCATTTAACCAGAATTTTTGTAAGCTCCCAATATTAAGCAGAGGGCAGCTGAAAAGTATTTCAAGAGTTAAGATTAGGCACTTTTTAGTCTTGGGAAGAGGTATCAACACTAGTAAAGACTTCTAATTTCTGTGTAAATGCTTTCAGGACCAATCCACACCTTCAGTCACAGATGGTGTGCCTGCCCATTGCAGGAAAACGTTGCCCTTTTAGGTCGGGCCTACACCATGTCATTTCACTTCCAGCTGATATCTTAGTGTGATGCTTCACCCAGCTGTCCAAAATCAGCAAGAAAATCAGAAGGCTCAACACCAGGCAGGATCTTTATGGCTTAACCTAGTTTTCCTGATGGTAGTAAAATCACTTTATTACCTGAAAGTTCAGTGCAAGGTCTTCTCTGGCCAGGTTTTAATGAGTGATAAACCCCTGACACACAAAAAGCACTGTAGAATAGAGTTTTCTCTACAGCAATGGGTCCTTTTCCAGAACAAAGCCCAGTGGATATACAGGGGATGCAGTGATGCCTTGCTGGCATTCAAGAGCTTACATGAGCCATGGCTGGCTTTGGAATTCCTACAGGTGGATGCAGGACTTGCCCATTTTCCTTCCTGCAGGTGAAGGTGGGAAGGGTACCCAACTCCCCTCCATGGGTGCTGGCAGTGGGGCTGTCCATGTAACCCTAACCTCGTGCTCATTCCAAATTTCTTGCTTTGACAGCTTCCCATTTGCTAAACTATTTTTAGGGAAGAATTGGTGTAGCTTTGTTCAACCTGGAAAATGATTCTATAAGCAAACCTCATGGGGTAAGAGTAAGGCATTTCTAATCCAACCAAACTCCTCTGGCCCAACAAACATGCACCAAGCAGCAGCACCCTCACAACTGGGACAGTATGGGATCCCTTTCCTTATGCATTCCTGTGGGCAGAGCTCTAGGATCACAGCAGGTCCTCTGGCTACGAGGGCTCAAATGAGCCCCTTCCAGAAGGTCAGTCAAAACTCTGACTGGCTAAAAGGTTACATGAGCACTCCAAGGAAAACTCTGGGGTGGAAGTGCCAGGTGAGCACTCACAGGCTCTGTTTGCTTCCCAGTGAAAGAGGTCCCAGAGCCCTGTCCCTCCTTTCCTGCTGTTCCCCCATCACACTCAGGACAGTGTTACAAGTCTGGCCTCCACTGTTCTGGGCACTTCTCTTTGTACAACAACAGCAACAAGTGCTGTTTGGCAGCTTCCTGACGTGGTAGCTCAGAAGGGGAGGGATTGCTATCAGTGGATATCCACATCTGTCCTCAACACCACAGACAGGGGTGAGGAAGTCCCACAATGACACAGACCCACTGGACCTTAAACATTCATTTAGGCCAGAGAATGGTGTCCCATCAGTATCATCATTCCTCAAAAGGCACAGCACACAAAAAGCTGTGACACAAGTTACAAGATCCTCCTTTGCTGAGGCAGATCTGTTGAAAAGTGTCAGTAAACAAAATAATTTATAAGAAAAGGCTAGTATTGCCAAGCCTGCTTTAATTTTTAAAGCTGGGGAACAACAGGATACAGATTTTCCCTTTCCTTCCACCCCCTGGCCAATCCCAACTCATTTCACAGCTATTTGATAAAGTCTTTATAAAGAAATGCACCAAGTGACTCATTCTCTAAGGAATAAAACATCGCTTGTAGTTTTCTATTCAACTAACTTGGATCGTTAACATGGAAACTCCTTAAGCAAAACAAAGCAGCTTCAGCTGAAAAAGGCCCTTTGTACCTTCTTCTTCTGCTCGCTCCAGTTGAGTTCCTTGCCCATGATGTCCACGATCCTTGGCAGGGCCTCCTCTGCCGCCTGCACGTTGAGGAAGGCGAGGCGGGTGCGCCGGGAGATGATGTCCACGGCAGTGCGGGCGTATTCCTTCACTCCATACACAACCTGGAGCAGCCAGCGAGGGCAAAGCGGGTGACATGGAGACAGGAATTGCAGGAATTGTATCCCAGAGCACACTGCTGGGCTGGCCACACAACAGGAGCTATTGCAAACTAGTGCCCACCCAGCCAAGAGAAGGGCTTGGAAAGTTGCCCTTTATCTTGAGATGAGTTTATAAAACTCATCTGGGATCAAATATTTATATGTGAAATAAAAAACCCCCCAGATATTATATAAAAAATTTTGATTATATAAAAGTATATTTATATGTGTATATATAAATACATAGTAATAAAGTGTGATCCAGGGAAGGTGAAAAACAGGAACAAAAAAAAAATCTGGACCTTCCCAAAGGAAAGAGCTCAAGGAGATGTTTCACAGAGCCACAACCTGCTGGAGAACCTGCTCATGCCAAGAACACGATATAGTTCTTCCACATACCTCAGCTTCAATATAAGGGAATTCAGACACGAGACGTTTCCCAACAATAGGCCACCTCTTCCCTGTCACCTGGGCTATTTTGGCCACCTCAAAAGCCTTGTCCCCATAGGTGGAAGCCAAGTGCTGAGCCACCTGTGGAAAGGAAAACAAGCCCAGTATACTCTGAAAGCATCAAATATGCATGTTTGCCTTGTCCATTCCCTCATCATCAATAACAAACAGGCTGCACAGGGTGTTAGATTGTGGCTGTGTGGGAGGAAACTCTGTAATGGATGGGCTGGGGCAGCACTGCCTGTCTGTATCCCTGGGACTGAAGACACCCCTGAAGAATGAGGAGAAAGCTCTTCTGCCATGCTGTGGTCATACCTAATGTATAGGTTTGGGGGCTCCAAGGGAGACAGACTCCCAACATTTTAAAGTAGGAAACAGTCAAGATTAGAAGGGAAGAAAAAGGGAAGATGAAGAACAATTACTAAATTTATTTCTGTTAAAACCATCTTTTCCCCAGCCAGACAACAAGCTCTGATCGGGCTCACCAGATCTCTGTCCAAGTTATGCTGATGTTAAGGGAAAACCAAACCCTGCAAAACCCACCGAAACATCAGAGCATCACCAGAACCCATGACTCACCTCACTTTCAAGTCCATAGTCTTGGACCAGCCTAATGTAGAGTGTGGGGCTCCAGTCCTGAGCCCCTTCCAGCTGCAGCCCCATGGTTTTACTGGAACCTGCTTTCAGGTTGTGCTCCTGAATGGCTGCGTCGATGGTGTCCCGTGCCATGGCACGGTAGGTTGTCCATTTCCCCCCTGTGGGAACACACATCCACCTCTTTATTTGGGGAAAGCAAGAAGAACACGCAGTTGCTAAGTACTATATATGTTATATAACACAGGATTCTTGCCAGTCACGCTGCCACTGCCAGACCAGTTTCTAGTTAGAGGAACTGAAGGGTTATCCTGGAACAAGATTTTTGAGCCCAGTGCCCTGGGAACCCGACAGAGCCCCAGGCTGGGAGGGCTCCCAGTACCTGCGATGGTGACGAGGCCACTGTCGCTGATGGTGACGACGTGGTTGCGCGAGATGGACTGCGTGTCCTTGGAGTTGGGGTCTGTGACCAGCGGCCGGATCCCGCTCCACGCTGCCAGCACGTCTCCTCTTCTCACTGTGCAGGACCAGGGATCAGGCACAGTCAGCCTGCAACTGAGGGGTGCCTGGCTCCCACCCCTCACGGGCTCTGGGGCATTCCCGAGGGCTGCACCACACTGTGCTCAGCAACTCCCAAAGCTGGGGAGACTCTCCAAAGTCAGGGAATACAGAATTACAGAATCACTGAGGTTGGAAAAGCCCTCCAAGGCCATGGAGTCCACCCTGTGCCCAATGCCCACTGTGTCACCCAACCCAGAGCACTGAGTGCCACGGCCAGTCCTGCCTTGAACACCTCCAGGGTGGGGACTCCAAATGTCCCTGGACAGCCTCTTCCAATGCCTGACCACCCTTTCCAGGAAGAAATTCCTCCTAATGTCCAACCTGACCCTCCCCTGGCATAGCTTAATGCTGTTTTCTCTCATCCTGTCCCTTGTTCCCTGGGAGCAGAGCTCAATTCCCCCTGGCTCCACCCTCCTGTCAGGGAGCGAGAAGGTCCCCCCTGAGCCTCCTTTTCTCCAAGCTAAATTAAACTCAGAACTGCTTTGATCAGGACTGGCAATAATCTCCAGCCCAAAGCAAAGTCAGACAGACAGGTCCGTTTGTCACACTGGCTAAAAATCCAACACAACAAAGACATCCCAGAAAGAGATCAACCCAGAGAGATTCAACTGTCAAATTCATGCACCAGCCCAAAAAACCCCAAACCCAAAGAAAAAACCTACAAACACACGGCCCCAGCACCAAGTCCTCTCCCTGTTTGTTTGTGCAGACTTTACACTACATTTTAAAAGCCAAAATGAAGTTTGTTCCGTGAGTGCAACATTTCCTTTTAGGACTCCCCAGATTCTTCTCCAGCTTCCAGGTTATTTTTCCAAGTTTTCCCCTTGACAAGTCACCTTTATCCACAGCCCTCACGCTAAGTTCAGTTACTGATTCGCTTCATACTGAAGTCTATGGAACATGTTTTTAGTACAACTTTCAAATAAACGATAATTGAAAAATCACTAAAAGGGTGTAAAAAACATCCCCCAAAGAACATGGAATGGATTTCCAAAATCAATGATGCTCTCTGCCAGCTTGTTTAACCTGCCAAAATGAAGTGTTAATCACAGGAATAAGATCCCATACTACGTTTATAAACTAATGAAACTAGAGGAAGCAGCACCCGTGACGCTGTAATTAAGCAGCTGGAAGGTGTCCAAGCCTGTGGAAGTTGATAACCCTGGCACTGGCTTTGGCAGCACAGGCAGGGCTGTGGAGGGTTGATATGGGCAGAGAAGTTGTTATTTCAGTACCAGCCATCTATAAACATGGTAATTGCAGGGGGGAAAACCAGCAAGTGCCCAGGTGGGCTGGATGCACTGCTGGAAAATACCTGTGAAACCACAGAATGGCTTGGATTGGGAGGGGCATTAAAGCCCATCTCGTTCCACCCCCCTACTATGGACAGGGACACCAGCCCAGGGTGCTCCAAGCCCTGTCCAACCTGGCCTTGGACACTTCCAGGGATCCAGGGGCAGCCACAGCTTC
>JAWWEE010000162.1:597156-624427 GCA_035221455.1 Xenops minutus
TTGGACACTCCCAGGGATCCAGGGGCAGCCACAGCTTCTCTGCCCAACCTGTGCCAGGGCCTGCCCACCCTCACAGTCAGGAATTTCTCCCTAATCTATTCAAATGGAAGAAAGAACAGAATTCTGGTTCTGTTTTGATGTATCTAAGTGCAGAACAAGAAATACTAAAAGTTAGATATTATTAACCTGAGCTGTCAATTATTTGCACCCTAAGCAGAGGGCAAAATTAAAGACATAGAAAATGCCAGTGACTCCAACATGCCTCCCAATAAATGTGAAATGGGAGGAGTGAGGAGTGGTAGCTGAGAGTAAAAAGGAGAGAAAAGAGGAGAAATGAGGACATTTAAGGAGTCCTTCCAGTGACACTAAGCCTGAGTCTGTCACCACCTACCACTTCAACAGGAAGGAACACCCACAGTCTCCCGTGGGATTCAAGTGCTCCCAGTTCTGTGGCCCTGAATGGGGAACTGTACTTGGAGGAAAAAAGGCAAAAGAGACACCAACATGATGCTGCTACTCGGCAATTTTTCATTAGTTCTCCCAGTGCTACAATGGAATGGTTCAACACAAGGAAGAAAAACTTCTTTGGACAGGAAATTTTAATTTAAGTGGTTTCTGGTATGATGTAAAATAAAATTCACAGGTACAAACCAAACTATCTCCTCATGGCTTATTAAAAAGCTCTGCTTTTATCTCTGAAAACAAAAGGCTTTTATAAACACTTTAAAGTAAATAGCTTTTACAGAGAAAAACATTAAACTGCCCCTTTTTTTGTTCATTTTTATTTTAAGGGCAGAAGCTGACTTTCATTTCAGGTGCTACAAGTCCCTATAAAAACACCAGCAGTTGGATCAGGGGTCTCCAGGCTGTGTACCTGCTCCTGAGAACAGGAGGAGGATACAGGGAGCTCGTGGAAGGAGGACAGGAGCTGGAGATTGAGGTGACAGTGAAGAACTTAGAGGGGAATAATTCAACAGACCCAAAGAATTCCTAACACAGCATCTGAAGGCAAAGACCTGCTTGGGTGAGAACTACCTGTTCAGACTGAATCAATGAATATTCCATTTTTAGGAAGCCTAAACTGATTACTGAACGGAGATTTGCAATATCTGACAAGGCTGGAAGAGAAGCTGAGAATTTCATACCTAGCATGTATATTAGAACCTTTTTTAGCTGATATTTAAAGACAGCTTAGGCCTGCAGAAGGAGAGGTACAATCTAATAGGGGAAGTCAACACAGGTTTGGGAAAGGTAAATCACCTCAGACAAGTGATTACTTTTTAAAATGAAAAAGCTGTTGATTTAGAGACAGGGGAAATCAGATATTTAATATACAGTATCAGAATTCAGAGACTTCATAGACATTTTCTTAAAAGTACGTGGTGGTTTTTTATGTGATTTCATAAAGACTGTTAAAAATAAGGAAGAGAAACAAGCAGAGACTTCAAACTAAGTTTCCCCACAGCACCTCTGAAGTGTTTTTAGATTACACAGCAAGTGCTGAGAAAGGATGAAAGTCTTCCATGTGCCAATTACTTACTGAATTATTGGTACCAGCTTTCCTGGGAAGCTCTCTCTCCATGCCCATGGCCTGGCTTGTTCCAGCTTATTTAAATAACTCAAGAGCCACCCAAACAAAAGCAAATTAAGGTGTTTTGCATCAAAAAGCAGCATCTCAACACACAAATACTGGCCTTTTGGAAGCCTGTGGAGTCGTGTTGCTGCACACCAGGAATACCTGTGAAACAACCTGGTTTTCTAAAGCACAAATTCCTACAATTCCAAAATGGATGGGAGAAGGAGGTATGAACCCTGTCGGCCACCGTGAGATTTCTCTTTAAAGGCTGCTAAAATAGGCAAGTTCAGGATTGAAAACCCTAATAAGAAGAAATGCCTCTACACAGAAATATGGAGGGAAACGGTCTGGGGGATAAGTGGAAGGTCTTGGATCCACGCTGATCTCCAGCTGAACAAGCATTTGACCAAAGCACCACAAATGCACTTAAAGAACAAAAAAAAAAGTGACTTTCCACAGTGCAGAACTGAGGTGCAACAGACAGGTTTACCTGGAATCTGGAATGCAGAGAGGAAAATTCAAGAAAGACTGAAAACATCTGAAATTGGTCAGAAGGGAGAGGAAAAAGCCTTGTATTTACAGACACATTCCAGGCTGGAAGCCTAATTAATGAGGGGAGGAATTCTGGGACTATTAATGAAAGACATCAATGAGAAAGCAACCCATGGGAAGTGAATGCATTAGGTTAACATTAAGTTAACATTAGTTTTACAAAATCTTAACTATGTTTATAACTAAAACCCACTAAACATTAAAAAAACCCATTAATTTTGTGACTGTGGGACAAAACTCTGTATAACATTTACCATGGGGCACGTGGACAGGGTGAAATGCCAACCTTCCTGTGCTGAGGAACGTTCCCTGGCATCAGAGGAAGACCTGATACAACTAAGATTAAATCCCACGAGTATTTTCTAATCAGCAGACAGTTCCCTGCTTTCAGCTATCCCACTCCAAGGAAATTCAGTGCAGTTTTATCTAATCAGCTGTGCTGTGGAGGCAGCATGTGGGCAGATACTATTTTCCAAGGAAAGTAATGCCCACATGCTGACATACACCGGGGAACATGGAGAACAAGAATTCTCCACATTTCCAATTAAAATTATTGGGTTGATACAGAATAAATAAATGTATATCAAGCCATCATCTACTTTCAATTCACAAAGTGAGTCCAAGTTTTAAAGCTTTCTGTGTTTTTGTGTAGGGCTGTAAAGCCAATTGCACATGTCCTCTTCCTGGCATTTGAGGAAACTGGGATTACAGCCCATTTCTCCACATTTTTAGTACTTTAAAGCAGCTATCAGGTCATTTTCCCATTTTTCATGGGGAAAGATACAAAAAAACCCAGAACAAAATGCAGGATTGATTTTACACTAGGCCAAAAATGGCTCAATTTTAGTTGGTGGTCACATCCTGTTGGGACAGCTCCAGCAGAACACCCTCTTGTTCCCTGGAAGGCTGAATTCCCATTCCAAGGAGCATGATGGTACTGTGGAAGGCATTACTGCAAGGGCTCTGTATCAACAGAACTGGGCTAAGTCCATAAAGCAGAATTTCCATTAGGATGCTAATGACTTCAGGAACCAAAGGTAATATTTGAGTTCCAGCTGACAAGGCTGACTCGGGAGAAGGGGATTTGGCTTTGCACAGCAAACAGGGAGGGAAGTAGGAGACTGCAGGGAGCAGAGTGCCATGGGAACCTCTCCTGGAGAGAGGGCGGCCGAGGGGGGCATGTCCTGACCACAAAAACCCCCATGGGTGGGTGGGGGGACTTGTGGCCACAGCAGTGCCAGAATCTAATCATGTTACTATGAACTGCTTCTGTTACCTGTGATATAACTTATTGTATTGCCCATTATAATATTTACTCTGTACTTCTGCATTTCTATTTATGCTAAGCTGTACTCTGGCAGGGTCATTGCACAGGGAGTTTCATATTTATAGGCAGGGGGTGGAATGAGATAATCTTTAAGATCCCTTTCAACCCAAACCATCCTGTGATTCCATGATTTAACAGGACAAAGAGATTCTATATGAAGGTGCAACCTTGCTGGGAGGTTTTATAGGCCCCTTGTTTTCCTAAGGAGCTGACCAAGCAGGCAGCACACTCAGCTCAAAGGCATTGTTGAAATAGGTGCTTTCCCATGTCTGGTGATGCTCTGCCTATTCGCCTTCTGCTTCAGCAGGAGTCCTGCCTTGGGGAGCTTTAACTAAGAACTACAAGACTTCAGTATTTTCTGAATAGACAAAATTGTTCTTCTCATCGGCACAGTGCCAGAATCGTCTTTAAAAAACACAAATAAAAATCAAAATCAAACTGTGCATTCCAAAGTGCTGTAAAAGCCACCAATGCGTCTCTGCGAGCTTATTTATTCCCCAGCAGAGACTGTTACAAATGGTGCTACAAATGGTGCAGGCTCTGAGCACGGTTACCTGTAATAACCAGGCATCACGATGTGCACTCCTGCGCTGGGCTGACAGATGTTGGGCACTTCCTCATCATCCATTTTGCGCACGGAGTCTGTGAAAGGTCCCGTAGCATTGATAACACACTTGGCTCTGACATCAAATTCCTTCCCTGTGAAGGAAAACAGTATCAATCACAGACACCATTTGTTTCCTGCTCGCTGACGCTCTCTGTTATTAATCTCTCTATGAACTCAACCTACTGTAAAGTGTACCCTGCATGTCTGAACACAACAGCTGGCACGGGCTCTAAAAATTAACTAAGTGCTCACCTAACACCAGATTTGAGTGAGAATGTTTCAGAGCGAAATTCCAGCCTATCTGTAAGGGCAGACGAGGTAGAAGTTGCTCAGCTGAAATCTGCCTCTCAAGAAGAGAGACTTCAGTCTCGCCCCACAGCCTGAGTAAATGGGATTATTACTGTACAGCACGGAGCCTTTTACAATGTCATCCTTGCCTGACAGAAGGGTTTTGCTGTAAAGCTCAGCCCGCCCTGCCAAAACACGGGGATTTGAGTGAGCAACGTGGCAGAAGCTGGATGTGAGTGACGCTAATGGCTCGTGCTGGGGAGGTGTCCCCGCTCCCCCCGGTGCCGGGGTCGCGCTCACCCGTGAGGACGTCCCTGCAGCGCACCCCGCACACGCGTGGCCGCCCGCTGGTGGGGTCCGTGGTCTTGAGCAGGTGGCGCACCTCGGCGTAGTTGGCGGTGGCTGCGCCATAACGTGCAGCTGTGAGTGCAATGGCCAGGTTCATGCGCGCGTCGTTGTGCTGTCCTGCAGGGGAGGCACCGCAAGGACACCCGTCACCGCCAGCGCCGCGTGTCACAGCACATCCATCACACCGGCCCTGTCACATCCCATAGCCCTGATGGCCGCTCGCCCTCGCAGGGGTGTTCACAGACCTCAGACCCCTGCACGCCCCACCTCGCACTGAGGATCCTCGCCCCTTCCCCTCCATCTAGGAGCAGACAATCCACTTTTTATCTCTCCCTTTTCCTCTGCAATCCTGCTGTAACTCTGTGCCTGTACCCAAGAACCCTGTTGACAATCCACGTTATTAACCAACAACTCCGATCACTGAGTGAACACACAACACTCAACACCCAAAAACATCCTTTCACAGTGTCAACTTTAACTCCGATCACTGAGTGAACACACAACACTCAACACCCAAAAACATCCTTTCACAGCGTCAAATTTAACTCCGATCACTGAGTGAACACACAACACTCAACACCCAAAAACATCCTTTCACAGTGTCAAATTTAACTCTCTTTTTCTTGTACATTCCTTTTAACTTCCCAACATACAACATAAAAGCACCCAAAAAAAGAGAAATAAGTGGACAAGAATTAATGAAGGATTCTTAACATATATCATTAAAGATTTATTACTGAAATTCCCTCGTTAAAGAAAACCAAGAGAGAGGCGGAGGGACCGTGAGGGAAAGATGATTAATTACTCTGAAATGCTGGCTTCACCTGAGACTTTTCCTATTTATTATTGAGCTGAAGTTGGAGGCCTGGATGCTGGCTGGAAAGAATTACTATACATTGAAGGGGCCAGGCTCTGTGTGTCCTGAATAATTAATTTCTGAGCAGGCTAAACTTCCTGAGGTCTGGTTCACTTCCCCACTTGTTCGGACCACTCCTATCACAGATGATACTGATAAAGTGATAAATTTGTAATAGATACTGTAGTTGATTTATGTTGCCCGCATCCCCAACGTTTAGTATAAATGGTTTATGTAAAGTTTGGTCCTTCGGATTCTGCCTGCACCATCTCCAACCCCTGTGCAAATCATCTGTTCCCAGCTAAAAGGGCAAAGTTATAAAGATGGGATCAATGGCCTCGCAGGCACCACCTCCCCTCCCCAAACCCCTCATTCCAACCCAGCCCAGGCCCTGCAGCACAATCCGTCTTCAGCTACGAGAAAAAAAGTTACACCAAGTGTACAGAAACGGCAGCATGATAAAGCACTGATGAAGAAACAAACAGTAACTCCAATTCCACTCAGCAAACAATGCCCGGAATCAGCTGCAAAAGAGAACAGCAAAACGACTGAGCATGATGTCAGGAAAAGTTGGGGATGCTCCATCACAGGAGATGCACGAGGGGGAACAACCAGCGGTCAGAGGTGGTACCCAAAGCACTCTGTAAATGCACCAGCATTGCTGCTGTGGTGGCAGGGAGGGACAGGTGCCCTTATGAGGTTCACCTCAAACCTTCCCAGGTTAAGGCAGGGTTGAGAGAAGGTACAGCTCATGTGGAGAGGGGGCGCTGGGTGGAAAAGGAACAAAGGACAGCGACAAGCCGTAGAACAGCAGCTGCTTCTACAAAACGACACATATTCCAAAGGAATACAGTGTTCAAGGAACGACTGGATGTGGCACTCACTGCTCAGGTCTAGTTGACAAGGCGGCGATCAAAGGCTGGACTTGATTTTGGAGGGCTTTTCCAACCTAAATGAGTCAGGGACTGTGTAATCCAGGAGATGCTCCTCTAGCTTTCAGGGGAGGGCTTTCAGGAACACGGACTCCTGGAGACATCCCCATTACGGTGCCCCATTACCCAGGGCCAGGAGGGTTTCCTCAGAGGCTTTCTGATCCTCCCTCAGTTTGCCCCTGCCACCAGAGCCCAAGGTGGTACCGACACAAAGCAGTCTCCTGTGGCTACCCCAGCCCAGGGTGGGGATTCATCACACGGCAGCACGACTCAGCATCAGCCAATATTAGCTTTGGTCTATGGAAACTCTGACTGTTTAAATTTGGCAAGTTTGCCTCTGCCTAGATTTGTCACTTATTTGTCCAGAGCAAAAGCAATCCAGAGGAGCCAATCAGCAGAATAAATAATGGGAAAATGGTAATTTCTATAAAACCAAACTTCTGAGTAACCATTGTTTAGCAAGCCCCAAATCCAGAGGCTGCTTGGTGCCTTGTTGAGTCTCCCAATGCTCCTAAAGCCAGAGTGAGCTCAGGACGTGCTCAGTGCACTTCAGGATTTGGACCACTATGTTCAAAACAACATTTTCCTGCTTTCTCTGAACATCTCATCAATTTTCCCCTCATCACTATTCTGATATGAGAACCCTTGTGTTCTTACTCACTTTAAGCTGTCCAAAAGGAACTGAGTGCCCATGGAATTTATTTGCAGGAAGAGGGCTGGGAAATAGCCAGTTCCTGATGAACTACACTGGTAGAAAAACGCACTGGCTTCAGATTGATGTGACCTACAGCATGGAGTCCTCAAGTATTTCATAGCATAAATAACTAAAGATAAATAAAGATCTGGAGAGGTCTGGATTTGAAAAGAATCAGGAGTGACTTCCCAGCATGGGCATTTATCATCTATAGAGAACAATATTGAACAGTTTGGGAGAGATGGGGTCACAGGACAATGGCTTTATACTCAGGAACAGCTGATTTTTACGTTTGTTTGGGTTTGGGTTTTTTTGGTTTAAGGCCCTCCAACTCACATGTGCATGTTTTCCCCCAAACAGTTACATTAAAATCCCACACTTGATCAGAGAATTAGAATATCCTGAGCTGGAAGAGACACCCAAGGATCATCAGTCCAATCCTGGCCCTGCACAGACACCCCAACAATCCCCCCCTGTCCCTGTCCTGTTGTTCAACACCTCCTGCAGCTCTGGCAGCCTTGGGGCTGTGCCCACTGCCCTGGGGAGCCTGGGCAGTGCCCACCACCCTCTGGGGGAAGGACCTTTCCCTGAGATCCCACCTAAGCCTCTCCTGACACAGCTCCAGCTGTTCCCTCGGGTCCTGTCCCTGCTCACACAGAGCAGGTTGGAGCTGCCCCTCAGGAGGAAGCTGCAGACCACAATGATGATCCTGAACACTCCAGAGAGAAAGAGAAGGATGAAGCAAAGCAAAGTCTCTACATCTCAACCTTTCTGACCTTACAATCAATGCCATTCTCCCCAAGTAGAGAGACCCTTCAAACCCAAGATAAAAGCACCTCCAAGCTTAACCTTCTCCAGACCAGACATGTTAAGCTTTGTTGACCTGAGTACTACTGCACACTAAGAATATACCCATTCTGTGTTTCCATTCTCTGAAACCCAGGATACAGGTGTATGATCAATGGCAAGGGAGCCCCAAGCTTCCATGGGAGACCCTGGATCACCCACCACAGCCACCTCTGCATCCCTGTATTTCACAGCAACACTGGGGCTCCAAAGCCAAACAAAACAATGACCCCACACTTGCTACCAGAGGTGACCCCTTGGTGACACTTTGGGGCTTTCCAAATGTTTAAGCAAAGTGTTATTTTATAACAACAGAATGGCTAAGCCAAGTTAATTTGGCATCCTTCTCCATAGATAAGAAGGCTCCTGGAGATCTCCTACCTGCAGGCAACACAGTGAAATGGTAATTGTGACATTCACCAAGAACAGATGTTCACCAACACCCTGCCCTGGAGAGGTCACTGCAGCTCCAGGGCTGGTTTTGAGAGCACATGTTCCTTGCATGATGCCAGTTATCACCTGGTGCATCCTGACAGAAGGCAGTCACCCCTCAGCATCTTTGGGAGAAGCCTCCAAGAGCCAACTGATGGAACATGCCGAGTTCTCTTTGCAACTCTTCCCATGGCACCTCTCAAAAATAAGATGTTTAAATCCTTTAAGCTATTTCTAGCAAGAAAACCTGAAAGAATCATCCATCCTCTAATCCGCTGTTGTCACCTACTGTATTACAGTGACAATGGAGAGATACTTTAATTTTTATTAAGGGCAGTCAGCCCAGCTTTTCCCAAAACACTGGCTGAAGTGCCTTCCCTAAATTAACACTGAATCCTTTAAAAACCCCCCACTCTTAGAAGCCACACTGCTGAGGGCATTTAGTGTGCAAAGACATTTTGAATAAGCATGTCCTACATCATGTTAAGCCAAGCATTGATGCCATTTGGTTTATAATTTCTTCTTTTTGTGTAATTTAGGAAAATTCTATTTTCACTCCTTAGTAGCAAATGCTGAATTTCTTTCTTCAGATCCGAACAGACAATGTTTCCATTGGCACTCACAGGATCCTCCCCCAGAGTGCACACAGTGTACATTCAATTTTATTTTTATCAGTGCTGAGCCCCAGCCAGGGAGTGGTAACAAAGCCCACATACTGGAGAGGTTTGTTTGGGACTGGTTCAGGAGCATTGTGTGAAAACCAGAGTGGTAATGAGGCACTCTGGCAGTTCTAGTATATTCTGTCCTGTGTCACTCTCTGACAACTATTATTGTTACACCAACTCACAGAATCCCAGTTTGGGTTGGAAGGAACCTTAAAGCCCATCTCATCCCACCCCCTGCTGTGGGCACAGACACCTTCCACTAGACCAGTTTGTTCAAATTCCTGATTTCTCCTGGTTATCCCACGTATGTGCCATAGGACAGTTATCCATGTAATGATGAACACAAGCTTTGCAGCAATTGCCCCAAACACATTTTGGCTCCTCCTGCAGCAACAGAGCTGTCACACATGAGCCTACAAATTTCTCGCTTTAAGGAACAGGCTGGTCCCTGCAGCAGACACAAAGCCCTGCTCACCTTTTCCCATCTCACAGCCTTCCCTCATTAGGCACAGCCAGTCAGTGCCAGAGGTTGGGTTTAACGGGAGGCAGCCATGCAAGGGGCTCGGTGACTGTCCTAATGAACCTTCTCAAGGGGGCAAAGTCCTCCTCAGAACCACCTACCAGGCTCTTTGGAAAGGAAAAACATATTAATAGAAATACATGAATGAGACAAGTAGGCCCCCACCACGGTCACAATTCCAAACCCCTCTGTAGTGCAGCCACATAAAACAAGGAGGGTTTGGGGTTTTTACGTTTCTTATAAAAAGCTGAGGGAATAAAGGCAAAATAAATACTTGCAAATTAACCTGTTGCTTGTATGTTGTTCCTTTAATGATACCAGTGAGCTCCACTTATTTAACCAGAATACTGAACTGAACTCACAGGCAGTCCATTGGTTTGGACCATTCCCAAAATCTGATCACCCAGCACCAAGATGGGGATATTACTGTGTAACCACAATAACAACACTCATGGTCACCCAAAGCACTGATATTCTAGAAGCTATTTTAAAAGAAGTGATATTCTTACCCCAGCCCTGCACTGGGTAATGGCAGGCACACAGTAAAGCAAGTCAGGAAACCAAACCATTTCACCTTCAAAGTTTCCTCATTGTGTACACACAAACCTTACCCAAACCTCACCAAAACTAAGGCTGATGAGTGATCACACAATTAGGTATGTACACGAAATATATACAACTACATGTAACTAAGTTAACAGGACTACCATACCTATAATTTTGAGTAAGTGCTTAATTGCATGGCCAGTTTTATTACAAGCACTAAGCAAGAACCCAGCAGCTGTTGGGCATACAGAAAGGGCTGGATCCCACTTCAGGCAGATGAATCAGCTGGAGTGACTCAAAACGGTTCCAGACTTCTCTGAGAGAACTTGGCAAGTTCTCCTCCACACACACAAACAGAGTAAGTCCAGAGGAAACATACATTTTGATTTGTGAGTCACAAGTCACTACAATGCCCTCAGATCTGAACTATTCCTTGCTCTCTGGATCACAGGAAACTGAAGTGGAATTTGCTGAAATCTCCCAGACTTTTTAGGATATGTGGCATTCACATCTTTGTTTCTGGCCTGCTTCAGAGGGACAAGTTGTGACTCAGTCCCACCAGCCCCATCCCACCCACATACAGCAGCACAGCAACAGCACACCAGGCTGTCCCTACAGCCCCTACAATTCACAGAGAATCTGAATTCTGCTGTGCCCTGGGTCACCCGTGCTGCTGGAGTGAGGCATGAGCAGGTGGGAAGGACAACATACACCTAAATATGCACAGGAAATAACCACACATGCCACATTTCAGCTCTTTAAGATCTGCCCTAAGATGTGGCTACTTCCAGCCCTTGCCATGTAGGAGCTTTCATGGGAAGGAAAGCCTTGAGCTGGCCTTCTAACAGGTAAATTGATTCCAACACATTCAAAATCAGATTTGACACATCCAGTTTAAATAATCCAGCAGCATCCAGTCATGCTAAATAATTTCTAGCTTCCTCCACTTAGCACCAGCTCAGACTACAAGAACTAAACCTCCCTATTCTTGCACGTCCATAATGGTTTGGCTTGAAGGTACCCTAAAGCCCATCTCATTCCACCCTCTACTATGGGCAGGGACACCTTCCACTAGCCCAGGTTTCTCCAAGCCCCATCCAGCCTGGCCTTGGACACTCCCAGGGATCCAGGGGCAGCCACAGCTTCTCTGCCCAACCTGTGCCAGGGCCACACCACACTCACAGCCAAGAATTTCTCCCCAGCATCCAACCTAAACCTGTGCTCTGTCAGCTTAAAGCCATTCTGCCTTTTATGAATTGTTGCAAATTACATACAGAGTTATAAACAAACAAACAGCACAAGCAAAAGGGAGGAAGTCCATAAAAGTCTTTTTTTAAAGCAGAAATCCCAATACCCTGTGAATGTCTGTCTGATCGAGTCTGCTGCCAACTACTTACAGCACAGAAGCTGAAACTTGTATGGAAACCAAGATCCCAAAATTTGAAAATAAACCGCAGTATCCACTGAATCCACTGACAGAGAAAATTTGGAATTCCGGCTCTGTGCTTTATAATTACATTGTTTCCCACTCCTTTTGTATCAGCCTTCAACTTGTCACTACACTGCGAGTGCCGTGTCGGTGGCAGGAAAAGCACCGTGTTAAGATGTAACTAAACATTGTCACTGTCAGTTTATGGAAGCGGCTCTAAAATGTCACTGTGAGTGCAGTCACGGGGCTGCTGTGGCTGTGCCAGCTGGGGACACGGCCATGGCACCCTGGCTGAACCTCCCTGGGCCATTTCCTCTTGTCCTTCCACTGGGGACATGGCAGAAGAGCCCGACCCCTCCACAGCTACAACCTCCTGCCAGGGAGTCAGAGAGGGAGAAAGTCCCCCAAGTGGGGGACGGGCTCTGCTCCCAGGGAACAGGGACAGGAGCAGAGGGAATGACCAGGAGATGTTCAGGTTGGACAGCAGGAGGAATTTGTGCCTGCAAAGGGTGGTCATGCCTTGGGAGGGTTGGAGTGCCCAGCCCTGGAGGTGCCCAAGGCAGGACTGGCCGTGGCACTCAGAGCTCTGGACAAGGCGGGCATCGGGCTCAGGGTGGGCTTGATCTTGGAGGGCTTTTCCAACCTTAATGACTGGTGATTCTGGGAAGGTGAGCAATGTGCCCCTCCCCAGCCTTCCCAAGGAGCAGGGCTGTTCCTGCCCTGTACACTGACAGACACAGGGAGCAGGGGAAGGAGCAGGAAGATGTGCAGGTTCCATCACCCCCTCCCCTGCACAACCTCAGCCACAACAGGGAGCAGTGCACCTGTTACCTAATGACCAACTACTGAGCTCACATAAAACACACACACCTGCATCACAGCAGAGCTCCTTCCTTTCCCCTAAAAGCCACGACACCACAGGGACCACTCAGATGTTTGTGCCACAATGTGCAAATAACAGCATTTTGCTCAGGAATAATCTTAAATCTTTTGGTAACATGATCTGAAGAATTACTCCCTGTTCACTTCTTAAGGGACACAAACCCCATCCTTTGCTTATATGAGCATTAAAAAAAGAAAAGAGAGAGGCCTGGAATTCACTGGAATATTCATCATTTCCAACCTTAAACCCACAGCGTACAAACAGACGAATCCAGCAAGTCAGAAAGCAAAGCCAATTTAATCTGTGGCTCCCCTGAGGTAAATGTAGTTCACAGTCCTGCCCCCACCCCAACCTCAGCCATAATCCCTGCTTCCTGGAGGTACAAAAGCACTGGAGTGAGGAAAATTCTGCAGCAGGATATAATGATCCAAAATGACAGGGACAATAATGACAATGAATTTCATGTCTCCCAGTCATGAGCTGGGGATGCTTGACTGGGCTGACTTACACAATTAAATTGTTACAGGTACAGCAGGATGCAGTTACCAACCGCCTGCTTTTGGGAAGGAGCCTCCAGCACAGGGAGGGGAGTGCTGTGGATGCACAGCCCTTTTGTCAGGAGCAAAGGGCTCATCCTGCAGGGACATGGCTGAGCCTGCACCTCTGACAGAGGCAAAACTAGGTTAAAGATGCAGCTGGTTCAGGGCATTGATTTTATCCCTTTTGAGAAGGATAAAAACACTCTAACGGATAAAGCACGGTGGGACTCGAGCAGCATCTCAAGCAACGGGAGATGCACGGGTTGTGCCAGGGAATTGGGAAGCCAGGGCTACACCAGGAAAATAGTCTGCTGCTGTGGGTTTTCACTGTACCTGCATCCCACCAGAGGCAGCCAGCACTCCCCTCCCAGTTCCTCACATCCCAGGCTGCCCATTTCCTCCAGGGTTTCACAGACAGCTCTATTATACAGAACATGGGGCAAAATGTATTGGAAAACGACAGGATATGGAGCATACACAGAGTATTTCCCCAGTTATACCCATGGTGAGAGTGCCTGCAAGGCTTCTCCCACCCATCCAGCCTCAGGTTTGAAATACCAAGAAATATGAGGAGCTGTGTATTTAAAATCACCTATGGAAAGTCTTTTTAGTGACGAACTGTCAGAGTTTTTATATCCAGGGAAGGAAAAACAGCCACAGAGTTGTCTGTAATACCCCTATTACAGCTCAACATCTCCAAATATCCATTTGTCAAACATGAATTATAAAGCTATAACATTTCATAATTCAGGACACACTCAAATCCAAGGAAAAATAGCTACAAGAGCCTAAATAAGAAAAAGCATTTATTCCATTTTTGACAGCTTAATGAATGCCCTACTCTTTTGCATTGATTTTTGTGTGTGTGTCTGTGTGTGCACGTGTGCCTGGGAAGGATTTCTCAGGGGGTTTGCTGTAAAGAGGGAAAGCAAAATCCTCTGCCAAGGCTTTTTATACCTTTAAATAACCTCCATATTAAAATATTTCAGCAGAGAATGTATACAAAACTACTGAGAATGCAAAAAATAAAAGCAAACTACTTACATCCCAGTAAATATTGTAGGAAACTTGTAGAACAAGACATTAAATAACCCAATACCCTAATGTGGCAGAGGAGTCCAAGAAGTAGCATATATTAATTCCTGCTTTCAGGAAATATCTGGAAATTCAGAGAGGGTGATCAGCAAAGCCCTAAAGTCTTAAATTCACAATTGATTCTGGAAGGCAAGTTTTCCTTACATACCTAAAGGCTCATCTTGCACGGCAAAATATGTTAAAAAAGTCTGCAGCACTTAGAAATGAAAAAATTATGTCTCTTAGAGAAAATCATGCTGCACAGAATTGCTGAACAATTTACAGTGACACATTCTGGCCAGCTGGATCCCTGCTGTAAGGTTTTCCTAGTTTTTACCATAATGAACTCTATATAATTCAAATAGAGAGGAATTCTTCCATTTAAAGGGCTTTAGAACAATCCTGCCCTGATCCTGAGCCAGCCCAGCCTCTCCACTGTGCCTCTTCCCCAGTTCTCCCTGAGCCCCCTAAGTGGATCTGACAGATCCCTGCTCACATAGCAGCCGCCTTCTCCCCCCAAAATGTTGCCTTTTTGCTATTCAGGAGTATCCTCATACCAACAAATGCTAAATGCAGTCTGACATGTCCCCCTAAGAAACAAACTTGTAAGTTGTGGCTTCAAAGCAAACCTTGAATAAATAGGACACGTTGTGTACACCCCGGCTAACATCCAACATATGCTCTGGCTTCCCGATGCTCAGGCAGAGCAGGAATAGCCTCTGGACAAGGCTGTGATTTGCTCTTGCTGGTACTTCCAACATTTATAATGTACCATTTTTTTTTGCCTGTATAAACAATTTAAAAGATGTAATGAAGACGACCCCAGCGCCATTTGGGAACAACATCCTCATGAATTATGGATGGCTGGATGTGCCACTGGCCCCACCACCAATTACAGACCCACACAAAGAGCAGTCCCAGGCTTGCCCCTGCAAAGGGACAGGGCCACCACCGAGGCACAACTGGGCAGAGGGCTTTGGCACAGAAAACATGAACTCACATACGGAATGTTTTTAATTCTTCCCTTCGCTGCTGAGATCAACATCTGTGATCATTAACAGCCCTGTTATTAACAACTACAGGGACAAAGGATGATGGACAGGAATAAAGGAAAGTAAGAAAACAGGATAACACTACATTTAACTGCAGTTACAGAAACAGTCAGGACCAATTGATTGATTATTTAGGGAAGAGAGAAGGGATGGAGAGAGAAGAGAAAGATATCAGCAACTCTAAGACTTGTATTTTTTTTCTTTGCCATTATTTAATGCTCTATTTTATGACTAATCATTCTGAAAGTACTAAAAGCAGTTTAATTCCATCTTATTACCCCCTTCTCTACTTTCAGTTCAATTCCCTTTTCCTTTGTCCTCCATTCCTCTGGATTTGGGGTGTGAAATATATCATTAAAATCCAAGTATAATAATTTACAATACCTAAAGGGTGCCTGCTGAAACATTATGACTTAAAACAAATTTCCTGTGGCCAGAACACAGGTTAATTGATCAGGATAAAGCAGTCCATGTGCTCCAAGCCCACATGAGTCCACCGACCCCAGGGCCCGACCTGCAGAGGAGCCACTGCAGGCAAAATTGAGTCAAAATGTGCCATGTTAAGAACTGATTTAACATTTTAGTTGGCAAGTCTTTATTCTGCATTAGATGCAGTCTCAAAGCACCCTGATGTGTACTATCGACACACACATTTCACCCTTTAGTTCTTCAGAACCAGTTTATTCTTCAGGGAAACTGAGGTTTGGTGGAGCTTTGAGAGGATTTTTCAAATTTTTTTCACTGCAAAATGCCACGTCCTTACATTCTGCCTAAACCCAAGATAACTAAGCTGTCTCTTATAAAGAAACCAAAATAAGGCAAGACCAATTTTTTTTTTTTTTTCTGTTTTACACTTTTTCCTTTCCAATATTCAGAGTATGGGTTTGTTTTCTTTTGTTGGGATAACCTCCAGAGACATCTCTCAGTCACTCAGTACCCTGCTCTGCTGGTGTTTGCCATCAAAGCCCACGTGGCATTCTGGTGCTCAGTCTTTAGATTTATTGCGACACTGTTCAAAGTAATTATTCACCCAAGGAACTTGAAGACTAAGGCTATCCTAAAAGGTGTATCTTTGGAATGTTGGGAATAGTAAATAGCCATGATACAGCCAAATTATTTATTTAAACACAAAAAAACTTCACTGGATTATAAATAGATTTCAAGCTATCGTGCTCTTCTGAGGAGTGTAATTACAGTTAAGAGAACCACTCCATTCTTCTGGCATGCTCCTGGGATCCCTTAAAGCAGGCTAAGAGATAGTTTAGGATAAGGAATAAAAACATGTGAATTCCTTCTCTGTATCTACAGCGGCTCCTGGTACATGTACAAAACCCATCACAAAATCCCACAGCAAATTTCCTCCAGACATTAAAAATGAACAGATGAGATGCAGCCTCCATCAGAGGTAAGTAAAAAATCAAATCCATCCTTTAAATCCCACCCTCCTCTCAAAAAAGAACCTGCACATACATATTACCACAGATATATATGAATTTTTAATTGTTTTTCATGCTGCTGGGCTCCATCTGAGACACCTGCAATTACCAACACCAGCTTTAGCCAGAAGCCTCACAGATGCTGTTGCAACCCAGTGTGCTTTCAGAGTCCTTCCCAGTCCAGAATCCCCTTTATGAGCTGATGAAGTGTAAATGCAGTTCTACAAAGGGAAAAGAAGTCCCTTTATAATCCATCTTGTGTAAAGACCTTTCTGCTGCCAAAAGGTCAGAAACCACATCTTCAGGTAAAAACCAACCAGAACAGTACCACTGGGGAAGTAAGTCAGTACTTTAGCTATTTATTTTGGAGGGCTCCTCCAAGCCTGCAAGGAATCCATGGCTGGTTGCCTTAACCTGAACACACTGGACATTCTGATATCACCTGTCTGGTCCCATTTCCAAGGAAACTTTACCAAATTTTCTGTCCTGGAAGTGGAAGAGAAGGAAGAACACCACCCATCTAATTAAAAACACACTGGGGAACAGCACACCAGCCTGCTGCAAAGGAAAGCCAGTCCACCTTCTAGGAACTTTTCCTCTCAGGAGTTTATAACCTGTCATTTAAGGGTGTTTTAACAGAAACCATTCATGTCTTATGGCAATCTCTAGTCTTTCACTGTAATTACCATGAATGCTGTTTTTGCAGAGCAACTGATTTTACTGGTGATACAAAAACTAATTGATCCAGGCCTCATCCAACCCACTGTGAGAACCACAACCAGCAACCAGATCATCCAGATAGGTCAGAAGTTCTCTGCACAGAGGAAGTGCTACAGCAAACCACATGACATTGCTGGAATCACCACATTTTCCTGATTTCTTCCTCAGAAGAAGTGTTCAATCCAAGAAGTGTAGAGCTGAAAAGTTGTAGGGCATCACCAGAACACTTTCACACAGCATTACGCTCGCTTGCCAAGAAAATCAATACATTTTCTCCTACTTTCAGTAAGCTACTGTCACAAAAACATAATTTATCTATCATATTAATCCACAGGAGGCAAGCTGAATCCTTCAAGCTTCTGTTCCTCCTTTTAGAGAGTCAATGTACAGGATCTACATCCTCATACTTGCATTTCTGTTCCCAAACCAGGCACGACACAAACACTGGAAGCACAGAGAGGGAACATACCATCATAGTAGACAATAGCTCCAACCAGCTTGTCCTTGCGCAGCATTGGGAAGAGCTCCAAGGCTCTCGCCTTGGTGAGGACATAACTGCTCTTCAGGCACTGGCTTCCTGCCACCAGGTCATAGAGTTTTATTCCAATCCAGTAGTATGGCAGCTGCCACCATCTGCATGGAAAAAAATACCCATGAAGTTAAAAAAGTTAAAGAATTTAGAAGTACATGCATACATTGTTATCGTATTATGGAGCACGCTGAGCAACAGTGTGTTGTACTACACCAGTTTTACTTTGTACCATCATACAAGCTCATGGTACCACAATGTCATGTAAATACTCAAGACTTAGGTATTGTTTGCTACTGTTTATAACAGAGCAGATTCAGGGCTTTTTTTGCTGTAGAATGAGGATCTAAACTGGCCTTCTGTACTTCAGGACCACATAAACGCAGTGGACCACCAACCTGAGTGAGCTCCAGCTGTTACAGGATCCCTCCACTAAGTCAGCAGTAATAAGACAGGAAGGATCTTAATAAAATTAAGATAATTCAGCAAAACCTCCCTGCTCTAAGTAGTCTGTTCCAATGAGTAACTGTTCTTTGAGATCTGAAAACACAACCAAATGCACTGAGATCCTCTTCCTCAGAGGAGAAGGAAACTGTTCTCTCCACACCCAACTGCCCCATGGTCACACAGACTGAACAGCACATGGCTGAGAACACTGTGATGGTGTGTGCTGAAGACAAGGGTGTACTGAAAGAAGAGCAAATAACATCCTGGGAATGAGAGTTCTTTCCAGCTGCTCCCCCTTGGGATGCTGGAAGGGCACTGAAGGGCTGCACCTCAAAGCAGCTTAAGAGAATTTCATGTTTCTACAGTGCAGCAACATCTCACCCACTGCAGGGCAGAGCTCGTGACAGCTTTAGGGACATGCCTTGGGAAGAAGGCCATGGAAACATCCCAAGGGAGGTGGTTTGCTTGTGAGAAGCCAAGGAAGAGGAGAGGTGCCAGAGCAGAGCTTACTTGTAGATGGGGAGCATGATGGGCAGCGGAGCGGAGAGGTGCGGGGCGCTCTGCAGCAGGTGTGCACGCTCCTCCAGCGCCTCCTTCACCATCCTGTACTGGAAACACGAGTGCCCGGTGAGCCCCACCTGACCAGCCCTGTCTGTGTGCAACACTGAACAGGAACCTTCAGCAAAGCCACCACCTCACGTGATTCCTACTGACACACTGAGATCTGCCGAAAAATTCAAGCTAAGGAAAACCACGTCCAGGAAATTTAAGTTTCAGTCATTTAATTTTGGTGTCTTGGCAGGTCAGTTGGACAATTTGTCATTTGAACATAAAGCACAATAAGCCATGTTACCTTAACTGTGGGCAGGAGGCACTTAGGAGGGCTAAGACTCATCCCGTGACACAGCTTCCAAGCCAATTCCCACAGTTAAATCCCATCTTAACTCCAAGCTGCAAATGCAGAAGGGTTCTTCTCCAAACCAATCAATGTGAATCAACATGAAGTAGTTCTTTGGCAAAAAAGGTGGGTTTCTACAGCAGGATAACTGCATGGTTTAGAAATTTTCCCCTGTAAAATTACCATTTCTATAGCTGTGCTACAACCACTAAAACATACTCTGAGACACTTCAATGGGAAGACAATGCAATTCCTCAAAACAGGAATACCAGGCTTCCCATGACACAGGAACACATAAAAGCATTCAAATATAGTCACTCATTTACCGTATTTTCTATCCCCTTGCCAAAATACATCATTTATTTACCATCTTTTTCCCTATTACAAAATAAATCACTCATTCACAATATTTTTTTCCTCATTCCAAATTAAATCTCTCCTTTACAATCTTTTCTTTCCCCATTCCAGAACAGGACAGACACCCACTCCCTCCAATTCTGACCACGACAAGTAGAAAGCTGTTTTTATTCTGAGACCAGCCCTGTCTCTGCCTTCCTGGCCCAAAATCCACAGTCTGCAAGGCCTGGCCATTACACTGCCCACCACCAAACTGAGTAAAGGCAGCAGCACTGCCTTCCCCACTGTGGAAAGCTCCCCTGGAGAAGGCACTTCCCATGCAGAGTGGCTGTGCAATACAACAGTCAAGCAGTGAAAAAATCAACAGGAGACTTGGAGCTAATTGGGACAGGGGAAGTGTCTACCAGAAAATTGCTTAACAACCAGCACAAACAATTACCTGCTCGAAATCCAACTTCATGATGGCCTTCTGGAGGTACCTCACTCCACCATGGATCAATTTAGTGCTCCTGCTGCTGGTCCCCGATGAGAAATCATATCTTTCTAGAAGGGCTGTTTTTAGTCCTGTGTTACCAGAAAACCAAATTAACTTCTTAAATTACACAATTTGTATGTAATTCATTAAAGACACTTCTCTAGGGTAGAGACAATCACAAGAAAAATTACTCTGTACATGGATAAATTTGTATTCAAAGTGTAATGCACTGTCTATATTGTAATGAAAAATTTTAGCCTCCTTCCTGAGGGAAAAGTCAAACCAGAACTTAAACAGAAGCACATTAAAACCTGGGTATTTCACAATGGCAAGCATTGTGGTACATTACAGGGGCCACGCTCCTGCAAGCAAATGAGAGCTCGGATGCAGGGCAGGAACAGAGGGCTTTCATGGACCCTTTTAACTCCCTGCAGCAGAGAGCTCTACACCTCTTGCACTAACAATTGAAACAGCATTCCAGAGAGGGAGACAACCAGCAGCTTGGCTTACTTAGAGTTTGCTTGAGAAATCTACTGACATAACCAGAATATCCAAGAAAAGGATAAAGGATAAACAGAGATTAACTGTTATAATTTCTGTCTGCTTTACAACTGCATTTTCTGCCACAGAAGTTAGAAGTTAAAAGAAGCAGAAGTTAAAAGATCCCAAGTTCTTTTTTGTCACGTGTTATTACATATAACGATCAGGTTGGAGTTTGGGTGTACCTCCCAATGGGCAGACATCACTGCTTTACCCATTTCAAACTATCACACCTTCTGGACAAGTGCTTTCCAACTCAAACTGCAAAACACTCCTGGAGTCAGGTTTTGCCTCTGTTTCTGGGGTATATCTACAGATTAAAGAATCTGAAGAAACTTAGGGCTCTCTCCTAGGTTTTACAGTGGGTTTTTTCCAATTTCAAAAGCACAAACAAGGTCTGTGAACACAGAATTGAGGTTGTTTGTGTCTCATTGGCTGATTGTACTGAAAATAGCAACTGAGGGAACATAATACAGGATAAACTTTCCTAACAAACTTTTTACATGGTCTTTTGGGTAAAAATATGATATTCTGGAGGAACATATTTAATATTGCTATTAACAGCAATAATATTAATTAATATTTAATAGCACAGGAGCTGATACAGGCACAGCACCCATGTGTTCTTATCTCTGTACCTACACATCTATTCTCGTTAAACTTGTAAAGGGATTTATTTTCATTGAAAAGTCAAATTTGACTGAGCTTGCTGGCTGATTTCAGAGCTGCTGTGTGAGAAGGATGACAAAAAATGGGCTCTGGTTTCTGCAGCCCCTGGACAGAGCTTTTCAGATGTGTGACCAACTGCACGAGGGACTGGGCAATGTCTGCTCACCCACTGGGCAACAATCGTGTCCCACACACCCTCATCCTCTGCACAGGCCAGTTGGGACTGGAATGAGATGAGCTGTAAGGTCCCTTCCAACCCAAACCAGTGTGGGATTCTGTAAGTCAGGTTAAAAACATTTGCTTAAACTCAATTTTCCCCTCAAGCTTTATGGCTTCATGAAAGGGTTCCTAGTAGCCTCTTAAACCAGTTACCAGCTAATTCCCCCAAGGTGGGGCAATGGGAGCATGGATCTGCCATTATGGACCTTCAAGTCCATTGTACCTTCTGAGAACAGAAGGTGTGTAACCAGCATTCAGAGTACTCCTCCTCTACCTTCAAGCAGTTTTGAAAAGCCAATCTGATTAAGTTTATTGTAAGGAATAAGCCTGCAATTGAGCCCTTACCTCTGGTGGCTGCATCCAGAGCACAGCCACAGCCTGTTGCTCCTCCTCCTATGACAATGACATCAAATTCGCTGACAGTTTGCAGGGCCAAAATCTGCTGCTCCCTCGTGGGGAGATGGTTCTTTATTGGAACATCTTCTGCAGCCTGAACCTGCACCAAGGCACCCTGCAAAGATTAAACACAGCCCATGATAAAGGGAAATAAAGATTTAGAAGAAACAAAGTTTGGCAATCCCTAGCACGACCACTGGCTTTTCCCAAACACCGTGCTGGTGGTTCCCATGGGATCACACCCACCCCAGCAGCCCCAGCCCTCCTGGAGCATGGCCTCACCTGAGAGCTGCATTAAGTGCTCATCCAGCTGTGCCCAGGCTCAGCCACCCCCTGCAAACGCTGGGGACAAAGGTCTCCTCATTAGAAGGTGTTTAAAGCCAGCTCAGCCCTCAAACAGAGCCGTGCTCCAGGCACACACAGACGAGGCACAGGGAAGCAGAGAGGTGAATCCTGATGAGCCTCCCCATTAGTCTCCCCTTGCTCTCCCGTGTTTACACACTAACGTGGCTGCTGGCAAAGATCATCGAGTGAGGGACAAAGTTTGGGCACTTCAAGGAAATTCAGCTTCCACGTTATTCATTTGGCCATAGAATTCTTCCCATTTCCACACATCACTGCCTCTTGCCCTACTCTCTCCCCAGCCCCGGTCTCTCTAACAGTGCTGAAAACTTGTATATCCCACAAAATATAGCAGAAACATATCACAGAATCCCAGACTGGTTTGAATTGGAAGGGATCTAAAAGCCCACCCAGTGCCACCCCCTACCATGGGCAGGGACACCTTCCACTAGCCCAGGTTGCTCCAAGTCCCGTCCAGCCTGGGACACTTCCAGGGATGGGGCAGTCACAGCTTCTCTCACAACCTGATTTTATATCTCAGAGGGGTCCAAACTCCAGGGATGAGGAGCCCACAACCTCTATAAAGCATCAGAACGTGTTTCTCAAGGGAGTGATGGACACAAGGATGGTGACAGCGAGAGGATCCAGCTGTTCCTGTCTATACTCCTTCCCCAGTGGCTCTAAGACATCTCTCTGCCCCACACTCCACAGAGCATGTCAAAGACTGTCCCATTGAACATCCCAACGTGATGGCAGCACTCTGGGCTGCAGTGCCAGGGTCATGGGCTGGCTCCCAACACGCTCCTGCTGCTTCCCCTTGCTGAGCTGCTGCTGCTGCACTGCTGGGTCATCCCAGCCAGGGCAGACAGGCAGCTGCTGCCAACTTCCCAGCATCCCTAAACACCACCCTGCGACTCCGAGACAGCAGTGACAAGCAGGACACTGGGAACACTAAAAACACCCATGGCTCAGTCTCGCACGTGTCTTGGCTGGCCAAGCTCAGCCACATGTGCTCAACTTCCACAAGCTTTAGCAAAGGGAAAATCACCACCTCCAAATTAGCTTTGCACTGTGTTTCCAGACAATTTTCCAGGCATACAACTTAACTTCAGGAAAATAAGAGAACACCAGAAAAGCCAAACTCGGAGTACAAGAAGTACTCTGGTCAGTTGGGTTTGACTGTATGTTTTGGTTTGGGTTTAAACACATTATCTACAACAAATGGCTCAAAGCAAAACCTGTGCAGAGTCACCAGCACCCAGCCCCTGGTATAGCCAGAGTCTGGAGATTAGCCCTGAAATATAAGCAGAGTGATTAGCACCAGGAATTGATATAGATATGATGCATCTTGCTGTCAATTAAATGGGGGAGTGAAGAAAAGCTGCACACAGGGATTCCATCTGCAGTAACGTGATTAGTTTGGCAGTGAACAAGTGTGTTTACTGAAATAAGCAATTGCTGTTTATATCTACAATTTCTCAGGCAAGAGTTCCCTGAATGGTTTTGATTACGCTCTTAGCAAGAGGAATTTAGTTTGGCAGTTTGAATTTAATCATCAAGTTACAAAGTGATCTAGTAATCCATAAGCCAAAGCTCTCGTTAATTTGCTACTGTAAATCTCCAAGTAGGTTTGTAGAGTCAAATTCATCATCCTCAGTCACTTAAACAAAAAAAATAAAGTCATCAAAACTCCCCAAAGCAGACCCCAATGCATTATCATATTATCATGCTATTGGTTTCACCTTGCTGAACCATTATGACTGATCTACACAGCCAAGGTTAGGGGTGCTACCTGTGCCACACTCCTCTCAGCACACCCAGCAAGGACAACTTCAACTTCTCCATCAGAAGCTGCCAATGCTCCTCCCTTTCAGTGGGCAAACCACTCACCAGTGCTCAACTAAAATTCAAAATTACTTCTTCTCTGTTCTTAAGGGCCAGAACTTCACCACCCATTGGCTTCTCCCTTGGAACTACCTGGGACAGCCAAGTTTCACATGAAAACCATGGAGAACAGACAGGCAGATCACCCAGCCAGGGTCTGTATTCTGGTGCCCCCAGTTCCAAGATCCACAGCACCATCAGTCCGTGAGTGAAACTGTACAAACATGGGTGAAAACACTGAGCATTGTATATCTGTCTTATCATGTGATGGATTCTGTCCTTGAGAAAAACAACACATTTCTTACAGCGTATAGCCAATCAGTGCATCTTGGGGCAACCTCCCTCTCTCACAAAGGATCCAAGCTCTCTGCCCCAGGAGCTCTGACTGGCAGGTGTTATGAAGGAGGGGACCCTGGGGGCCATGCCCTCAGCTCAGATGTCTTCCCTGTGTCAGTGCCCCAGTTTGTCCCATCTGCTGTCTCATAGGAGGTGTTTAAGGCCACAGCTCTAAGGGAAATGGTGAAGCAGGTAAAACATGACACAAGGCCCTGTGTGCTCAACAGATCCTTGTGCTCACACAAATGCTGGGAATGTTCAGATCCTTTGCTGACTGATCTTGCACAACAGGTTTAGAAACCAGGGGGACAAGTGGTTCTGTCATTTTGACACCATGATGACATTCAGTAAAACCCTGGGGTTCAGTTGGTCTCTGGAAGTTCATAACAGCCATCCATTCTCAAAAAATGGGCATTCCCTGAGTTCTGGAATACTAAACATGCAACAAGTGAGCTCTCCAGGTGACTTTTCCTTTACAGCTCCTCTTATTTAACAGTCCTAAAATTTGCAGCTGGCATTTCTGGCAGTAATGAAGTCAGACTGTAAAACCCTGGGATAAAGACTCCGGAGAGAGTTCAAAACAGCACTATCAGCTCAGAGCAAGGCAGGAAGCCTGATGGGGAGCTCACTTGAGACGCTGGGGTTTATTTTCTGCAACAGTATCTGAAGCCATAAGGATCCTGGCTTATCCACTTCCCAGCTAGGCTCCCCAGAACTGACTCATCTCATTCCCAGCTGCTCCTCCTCCTCCTCCCCACAGAAACAGCCAGAAGAGGGATTTAAAAGCTGTGTGGATGTGGCACTTGGGGACACGGGTCAGTGGTGGCCTTGGCAGCACTGGGGGATGGTTGGACTCCATCTGAGAGGGCTTTTCTAACCTACATGAGTCTGTGGTTCTGTGATGGAGAAGGGAGTTATACAGCACAGCCACTCTGATTCTGCTGTGGGAGCAGATATCCCCATGACTTCTATTTGCTACAACAGCAAGATCCAATACATAAACTGACAGTGCAATCCACTGCACCTTTCTGCTACCACTACCTGATTGTAACAGCAGGTCTCCAACACCTTCCTGACTCTGCTGCAGTTACCTCGGGCACAGCCCTGAAGTGACCCCAGGCTCACCAGTGCTGTGCCCACCAGGGGCAACAGGAGTCATCCCACAGACTTCCTTGGCACAGATCCTGCCCCCGAACTGATTCCAGCCTCGTGGACTGAACAGGAGGTGGCATCACGGCTGTTTGGAAGCAGAGACAGCACTGGTGGTTTCACTTCCACCTTCTAAGCTTGAAAACACTGTCCAGATTCAGTGCTTATACTTCCATCAGGACTTTCCATTCCTGTAACTGAGTGAAACCCCCAGGAGCACCAAAGGTCACTTTTTAAATACCAAAAATGACTTGCAAGCACCACACTCCCCCACGAGTCACATACCCACGCTTCTGAAGCAGCCTCCAGTGCCACCCCCAGAGCAGCGCCTGCCAAACCAAGCCAAAAGGCTCTTGGCACTCCTCCCCAAACAAAACCATTCCTCCGAGCCTGACATATGCTCCAACAGATTTTAAGTTCCATATTTTATCAGAAATCATAATTAATACTTACGTGTTTGTTTCTATACTGAGAAAATTGAGAGAGGCCAAAAACTGTTGCTATGGCACCTCCTCCAATGAGAGCAGTTCCTTTCACTGCCTTCCGAAATGCCATTTTTTACTGGAAGAAAAGGAGATAGAAATTAATCGGCAGATTTACCATGTCAGGATCTGGGCTACACAGAATAGACCATTTGCAGAAACTAATGACAATGTTGTGACAAGTTGAAAATTAAAGTAGCGATGTCTTAATTAGCAATTTTCATTGCAATATTAATACTTTCTAAACAAAGTCTAGACAGAAGCAAGCCAGAGTGCTCTGGTGCTTGCTGTGAAAGCTGAACGACAAAAGAGTATTTATATGTGAGGAGATTTGTACACACCCTTCCAGTGACACTCCTGTCTGTGACAAGTACATCCAACACCATGGCCAAAGGCAGATCAGGAACACCCTGCCCTCAGCCACAGGGCCACCAAATCCTTATCCCAACACCACAGCAGATCTGCTCCACAACATCACCTTTAGTTCCCCTCCCATCCCATCAACTACTGCTATGATCCCGTTAACCTAGGAGTACTCCATCCTGCTTTCCAGCTGGGAATTGCACACCAGCACAGCCCATCCTACCCTGGAATGATGGCTGGTCAGAGTGCAGGCCACTCAGCGAGACGCAGCAGCACAGACACAGACAAGATTAAGTGGCTGCAAAGCAGTGCAGCACTTTATCATCCAGCTCCAGAGGGTTTAAAACAAGCCCTATGTGGGTCAGGCAAATTCTTAATAGACCCAGTGTTCGGATCCTGAATGAAAAATTTGCATGGGACTGACCTGAATCTTAAGCAGGCACAACCTACTCCGCCTTCCCCCGCCCGTGGGGTTCATGCCACACTGGAAACAACACACATCCCATGTGAGGGACTCCCATCAGTGCTCCAGGCCCTCTGGATATGGACACACCTCTGTCCAGGGCACAGTGTCCCCCAGCAGTCCCCAGGTAACAGATTTGGCACCAGTAAAACCTAAAGCAGACACGGTCAATGTGCACAGCCCTGTGCCAACAGCGGAACACCAGTGGATTTACAACACAGCGGGAGCAGCTCTGGGCCAGGAGCAGGGGGCCAGCACAGCCCCCCATCCTGGGGCTGGGCTGGGGGGGCCCTGCAGCCTCCCCTGCGTGTGGCAGGGCACAAACACACAACCAGGGCACAAACACACACACAACCAGGGCACAAACACACACACAACCAGGGCACAAACACACACACAA
>JAWWEE010000162.1:661569-674458 GCA_035221455.1 Xenops minutus
TCAGCCCCATCGGTACCCGGGGCTCTGCTCAGCCCCATCGGTACCCGGGGCTCTGCTCAGCCCCATCGGTACCCGGGGCTCTGCTCAGCCCCATCGGTACCCGGGCTCTGCTCAGCCCCATCGGTACCCGGGCTCTGCTCAGCCCCCCGGCCCCGGCGCCGCCCCGGGATCGGGCCCCCCGCGCACGGAGAGCGGCAGCCTCGGAGCGCCGTTCCTAATCGAATTAATTGCCCCGGAACATCTAATTTCCTCACCGGTCAGAGAGAGGTTTAATTGTTATCCCAGCCCGCTCCCTGGCCAGGGACGGGGTGGGCAATTTCACGGGTTATAGACTTTAGAGAACCTCATTAAAGGCTTTTTAAAATGAATTTCCAGTTCCAGGCTAACCCCGACTACCAGCTGAGCGGTGATGACACCCAGCACATCCAGCAGTTCTATGATCTCCTGACCGGCTCCATGGAGATCATCCGAGGGTGGGCAGAGAAAATCCCGGGCTTCACCGACCTCCCCAAAACGGACCAGGACCTGCTCTTCGAGTCTGCCTTCCTGGAGCTGTTCGTGCTGCGGCTGGCGTACAGGTGAGCGGTGGGCAGGGAGTCAGACCCCTTCAAGGTCCACTGGTCTGCATTTTATTAACTCCTCGGTAATTAGGTGCCTCTTAAATCCTACATTTATTGCTCCTCAAGTAATTAGTTGTTTAGCTTTTCTCCCCCCATCTTCTCCTTTCTTATTTTTTTAATTTCTTTCCTCTTTTCTCTTTTTCTTTTCTTTTTCACCTCCTTCCCTATTTTATCTTTCTCTCCCTTCTTTCCTTTTGCTCATTCTCTTTTTCTCCTTTCCTCTTTCTTTTTTTAATCCTTTGTCTTTTTTTTTCTCTCATTCTCTTTCTTTTCCTTCTATTTCTCTTTCTGTCTAATTTTCCTGCCTCTCTCATTCATCCATCAGTTCATTTTGGGGTTGTCCCCTTCCTTCCAGGTCCAACCCCGTGGAGGGGAAGCTGATCTTCTGCAACGGGGTGGTCCTGCACCGGTTGCAGTGTGTCCGTGGCTTTGGGGAGTGGATCGATTCCATCGTGGAATTTTCCTCCAACTTGCAAAACATGAACATCGACATCTCTGCCTTCTCTTGCATCGCTGCCCTGGCCATGGTGACAGGTCAGTGTCTCCCCTTCCTGCCCAGCCCCAGCTCCTGTTCCCCTTGCCCCCCGTCTCGGTGTCAGACCCATAACAACCCGCACCCTTCTCTTTGCAGAGAGGCACGGGCTTAAGGAACCCAAGAGGGTGGAAGAGCTTCAGAACAAGATTGTAAATTGCCTCAAAGACCATGTGACTTTCAATAACGGGGGGCTGAATCGCCCCAACTATTTGTCCAAACTCTTGGGGAAGCTCCCCGAACTCCGCACGCTTTGCACGCAGGGGCTGCAGCGCATTTTCTACCTGAAACTGGAAGATTTGGTGCCACCGCCAGCAATAATCGACAAACTTTTTCTGGACACTTTACCTTTTTAAGACTCTTCCCGTGCGCTTCCACTGACCCGAGGAGAAGCTCCACCTGTCTGAAGGGGAGCTGGTCTGGGCCCAGGGCAGCACCCCTGGGTGCCAGCTCCCACCCCACCCAGTGTTGCAAACTCCTGCAGGCAGAACGTGATGGGCATTTTGGCTCTGGGGCATCATGGATGCAGCTCATGGACTACACAAATACCATGGTATAAACTTTTTATTATCGGCTTCTAAATGAATTTATTATTAAGGACTTCTGATTCGAAAGATGAACCTATCTGGCAACGCCGGGTGCGCAGCTCAGACTCCCACAGTGACAAACACCGAGTGTTGAGGTGACCCACAAGTCTCACCCTCCTAAAGACTAAAGTTTTCTGCTGTAAAAGAAAGCTGTAATATACCCAAACCCCAAATGTTGCGTGGGTGGTGTGGCATTAATGAAGGCGAAGGCTTGTAAATTTATCAGATGCAGTTTGGCTTTTTAAAAAAATTATTCTGTGCCTATTTATGAAGAAATACAGAAAACAATTAAAAAAAATTAAAAATAAAAGCTAAACGTGTTTGGGAAAAAAATAATTAAAAAAAAAGGGGAGAATAAAGAAAAGAAAACCCAATCTGTCCGTACCAGGGAAGCATGACGATTCCAGGGTGACAATGTTATAGGCACTTGCTATTTCAGTAATGTCTATATTCTATAAATAGTATTTCAGACACTATGTAGTCTGGTAGCTTTTATAAAGACTGGTAGTTATCTAAGCTTCAAACATTTTCTCAGTTGTAAAATAGGTGGGCACAAGTGTCACCCCCCCAGATTCCCCCCCAAAGGGACACATAGTGTTTGTAAACACCGCCCGACACCCCTTGTTTGTAAGTGTTGTATGTACTGTTGATGTTGATTAAAGAAGAAGTTTATATCTTGATTATTTTGTTGTCTAAAGCTAAACAGATCTTGCATGCAGCAGCTTTTGACTGTTTCCAGAGTGCTTATACTATACATAACTCCCTGGAAATTACTGAGCACTTTGAATTTTTGGTTTGTTTTGTTTCGGGATTTTTTTTTTTATGTCTAAAAATTGTCGGTTAATATATTATTTTATGTTCGAGTAATATTTTTAATATTGCCATATTCTGTAGTATTTTTCTTTGTATACCCCGGTTTGGCACACGGAAAAGTCGCTGCCTTTTTTTAATATGGTGTAAGACAGTTAGAAACGCGGATTATAATTATTATAATTATTATTATTATTTTTTCTCCCGAGAACTCTTTCTTTGAGAAAGACAATTTTAATGTTTACAACAATAAAACATATAAACGAATCGAATTTCGTCTCCTTTCTGCCGAAGTGCGAAGCTGCCCCGCAGCCCCCGCCGCACCCGGGGGACAAAAGCCTCTGCCCGTGCGGCGATGCCGGAGCGGCGATGGACGGGGCCGCTCCCGTTCCGTGCCGCGGGAGGAAGAGGAGGAAAACCCGCCGCTCCGAGGTTGCTCCTTTCCCAGGTTTTTCCGCGCTCGGTCCCCCCCGCATCCCGCGACACCCATCCCGCGACACCCATCCCTCCCTCCCTGCTCCCGCGCCGGCGCTTGTTCAGCCACATCCCTTAATCGCGGGGCTGATTCCTCCGGAAAACACCTCTGATTTAAGGGATTGAATTCCTAAACTCGCCCCGGCGGCTGCGGAGGGGCTCGTGGGGGGCAGGACGGGCAGCGCGGCATGCGGGGCACAGGGGGAATTGGCTGCCCCCCGGAGCCTCGGGGGTCCTGGGCAGCTTTGGGGCAGCGCGGGGGCTTCTGCAGACCCGACGGGACCGACCCCGCGGGGTCCCGGCGCTCCGGCCGGGCACCGGGATGCGCTCGGACCAGGCATCGGGATGCGCTTGGACCAGGCACCGGGATGCGCTCCGGGGCACCGGGATGCGCTCCGGGGCACCGGGATGCGCTCGGGCCAGGCACCGGGATGTGCTCGGGTCAGACTCCGGGATGTGCTTGGACGGGACACCGGGACGCGCTCCGGGGCTCCGGGATGCGCTCGGACGGGACACCGGGATGCGCTCGCCGGGTCCCACGCGTGGAGAGGGAGGAGGAATCAAAACTCCGGTGTTTCGTCCGGGGACGGTCAGAACTTGAGCCCTTTCCTCGGCGAGACACAGTGATGCCCGTGGGAGGGTGGGGGGACGCCACTGCCGAAATCGGCTTTAATCCGCTCTCTGCCGCGCGTCCCACCGTGCCCGACCCCCCAAAAAACCCCTCACGGACACGGAGCTAAGGGCGGGGAGCATCCCGGTGCTGCATCCCCATTCCCGGGGCACGGGGGGCTGCGGTCCGGGCTCTGCAGCCCCGAGCACCCGTTCTCCTGGGGGAAGGGGCTTTGCGGCTCCGCTAGGCGAAACATTCTTAAAATAAAGGATCGTAAGAAGAAGTAAAAGCTGGCCTCATCGCCGGCGGATCCCGGGGGCAGCGAGCGGGGCTGGGGTAGAGTTAGGCACTGCCTAATTCATGCTGAGTGGGGTCTTGAGCTTGGGATTGCCACGGACACGGGGCTGGAGTAGTTGTGACTTTAACCTAGATAATATATATGGAATACAGGTATTCCCTAAATAGGTGTAAGTGGATACAGAAGTGTAAACGTCTATGCTATAGAAGGGTTTTAAAATGTAAAGCCCTTCCCGTTTATAGAAAGGATTTAACAACTCGCCCCCCCCAAATATCCCCACACCTGCTCCCAATTCTCCCCAGAAAACAGCTGCATCCACCACTTTCCTCAGCGCCTTTTGCAGTAACTTTTCTAACAAGTTTAACCCTCCACACCTGGGCAGAGGATGATTTATCCTTCCCGGGCAGCCATTTCACCTTTCCCTCGGCTTTTCCCCCCAAGCCATCCCCTCTTCCCGCTGGTTTCCCCCATTCCATCTGGGGCTCGGTGGGTGACGGGGCAGAGGAGCCCCCACGGAGGGAGCGGCTGGAGGGACCCTGCCCGCCTGGCACGGGCATCGAGGTGGGCTTGGGCAGGGAGCACAGGAGGGAACACTGCCAGGGGCTCGGGGTGGGGGTCTTGTTTTAAGGGCAGGCTGAGAGGGGAGGGCTGCTGAGGGCTCTGTGGTCCCTGGGTCTGCTGCTTTCCCTGTTCTGCAGGCTCTGGGAAGGAAGTAAAGCAAGGAAGTAGGAAGAAGCACTGAGCACTGTATAGAGACATTGAGAAAAACGTTTGGAGTGGGAGATCAAGGCAGAACGTGGAGCTGAAGGAATAACTTTTAACTGGTGGTATCAATGGGAGGATTTATTAAAAGATTTCACTTCTCTAGGCTTGCAATATTCCAGATCAATAGCTATCTTAATAATTTTAGCTCTGTGCTGCTGGAATTTGTTACTGCTTGTTCTTCTGGGCTTGTGTGAGGAGCAGCCAGACCTGTCCTGGTTTGTTCCCTTGGGATTTCAGGTTTTGTACTTTGTTATCAGCCCACTGGGCTGATTTGAACACTACTTTTTTTTTTTTTTCTGATACAATTGCACTATTTTCTACATCCTTACTCCTCTGATGCACTGATGTGTAAGAATGGAGCCTGTTTGCTCTGTCTGGGAGTCACACTTGTGTTCCCAGTGAAGCCTCAGCCAGGGAGGGCCTCACTGTTGAGGCAGAGCAGGGCACCTTGCTTCTCCCGGTGTTGATGGATGGGGAGGTTACACCAAGCCACAATTTTCCCAAACATGCCAAGATTTCCAAACTTGGCAGATAAATTGGGGATGAATCCAGGTCGGGTGTTTGCTCACACAGTCCATCGTGTTCTGCTTGTGACATTTAATTTCAGCTTCATTTATCCGAGGGCCTGGGCAAAGCGATGCTGTCCTGAGTGTTTTGTGCTCTGAGTCCCATAAAACTGGGCTGATATAATTCCAATATAATTCTCAATCAGTGACTTAGGGACAGGGAGTGTCGAGCCATGTTCCGAATCTGCCTTTCTGAAGATAAATTACTGCAGGCACGAGACCTGTGTAGGAGCTTTATTAGTTTGGGATTGCAATCGGCAACACTTGGTTTTAGTCCTTTCCCTAATTATTCTCATTGCCTATGTCACGAACACCGGGAGCAGCCAGGAGGAATATATGTCTGGGGTAGTCAGAGCTGGGAAATTTGTTTTATGTGATTTTACCCTCCTGGCTTTCCTTCAGTGTGAGAAATCCCTGGACTGGCTGCATGCAAAAAGCACTTTGGATGCACCTGTAGCTGATTTTTCATGTATAAGTAAACCCAGCACTGCATAATCTGCACTTGCTGAAACGTTAGCCCTAAGTAACCTTTGCAGCTGGGGATGGTGCAGAGGGAGATGTTGGTATTCATGAATGTTTTGACATATTTGACATTCTCTATATGGTGTGCTTTCTCTGTTTTCCTGATTTCCTCCTGTCTTTGCTCCCCTGTTTTAGCAGTAAATAGTTGCCTTTGCCGGCATTGTGGTTTGGAGGCACCAGGATGGATTTGTAGAGAAGTTCAAGCTTTGTGCATTTCTATTTTTAATTTATATTATTTCAAAGTATGTGTCTAGCTAAATAATGGGATTATTGCATTTTAATGGGATTAGTGCATTTCTGTGGAGTGCAAGGATGACCAGGAGAGCTCGTTTTGACAAAGAAGGTGATTTGTGTTCTCCTTCCAAAGCAGCGCGCCCGGAATAGAAATCTGTGAGATCTGAAGGTGAGGGATGTCTGCATGACTGGAGCTTTCTGCAGATGCACCATAAATGTATTTGGTTTGTTCCAGCACTAGCAAGGCAGCCCTGCTTGATCCGGAGAGGAGGTTTGGGATTGCTCAAGTTCCCAGTGTAGTGTTTGCTGCAGGATGAGGAAGGTGCCAGGCTGAGGGAGCGAGGAGAAATCTGGCTTTGGACAAGTGTAAACAGCACATCTCGCTGACCAGGCCTCGTGTCTAGTCAGAGAACTTCTCATTTTTACCCAAATCTATGTAATTTTCTGTAAGAAACCAAATCTCATTTGTAAATTTGTGACCTTTGTTAAAACGAGAGAATTTTCACAGTGTGATTTGGGTGTTCTGGTCACTTCACTTTTTCCTCCTCAGCTCCCTGATTTACAATTGAGCTGCTTTCAAGAGGTGGGAGAGTTTAATTCAGATGAATGTTTCTACTTAGGAGAAAAGATGTTTGAAGGAGTTTTGTGTGTGGACACTCAGCATTGCCATGTAACCCGCTGGGAGGGGCTGAGGCTGGTCCCCTGAGCACAGCACTGGGGTGGCTGTGGTGGGTTTTTGGCAGGTGCTGGTTGTTGCTGTGTGTGCTGGGTTGATGCTCGGGATGGCAGTACTTCAGCTTTGGTGGTTGAGTCAATGGCTTTAATAGGACAAATCTGCTCTACAGCACCAACAAAAGCAGCTTTTAATGTTTGTTGGGTGTCCTATTGAAGGCACAGGGGCTTGCACATGTTAATGAACACTAAATAACATTACTTAGCTCTTTTTTCTTGACTGATTTGGTTTTCTTCAATGAGACATCAACCCAAAATTTTAATTATTCAATCATTTGAATGTTCCATGTGACTTGCACAGTAAACTGCAACAAACCAGTAAGAACTGCAGACAATAAAACGTAGCTGTAATGTGGGTATACAATAAACAGCCAGAAGTCTTTTCAGTGTGCTCCCAACCTCCAACAAAACCTGTGGACGTGGCTGGGTTTGCAGTCCCGGGGCAGTGCCTGTGTTTGGGCCCTGAGGGAGCTGCTCCATGGTGAGTTGGTGATTGCTGTGCTGGTCCCGGGTGTGGTGCTGGTGATGCTCTGCGGGTTCAGTGGGGACAGGGCTGAGCCCGCAGCGCTGGCTCTGCTCTCCAGAGCAGCTCAGGTACGTACCTCAGACCAAGACACCCTCCAGCTGCTTCATGAAGAAATAAAGTGAAGCGACAAGCTCTGGAGCTAAACTTAAAAGGCCAAGGATGCGGGGGCTCGGCTGCGGGAGGAGCGAGCGGCCGCTGTCAGCCCCTCTGGAAATGTTCTGACTCTGGGCAGGGAACGGCACCGGGAGCCAGGGATGGACTCGGGTCACGGCGTGGGGAGCAGAACCCCTGCTAGAAGAGGGTGGGTTTGCTGTTCAGACCAAAAGCACAGTCGCAGTTCTCACTTGGCTGGCCTCGGTGTGGCTTGGCAGGCAGAGAAGGGCAGCCAGTGATGGAGCAAGCGTGGCCTGGGTGGTGGGCAGGGATGCTGCACCCCAGGGCAACCTGGCACAGGGGCAGGAGGGCCAGAGCCCAGCCGTGTGCCAGATGTGACTCCCTGTGCCACACAGAGGCAGGGGGCACTGCAGAGAGTGGCTTCTCTGCAGAGAGAAGGTCCTGCAGGTGTTCGGTACCTCCAGGATAAAGACATTGCTCCTGGAGCACTGATGTGCATAATCCTGTAGGGTTCCTTCTAAGTCTGGTTCTCTTTACGACCATCCCAGGTTTGCACAGGCTGATGTTTTTCTGTCCCAAATATTTCTTCTGTTTTCACCTCCGCTCACTCCCTGCCAGTCTGCAGAACAGCTGTGGCTGCCCCATCTCTGGAAGTGTTTAAGGCCAGGTTGGATGGGGCTTGGAGCAACATGGGGTATTGGGGTGAGATGGACTTTAACCTTCCAAGCCTAGCCTCTCTGGGATTTTGTGATTCCAGGGTTCTAAAAGTCCTTTCTGTAGCAGCTGTACCTTTATTGCATTGTTGGTAATTTTCTTTCAGAGGCATCTAAATAGTTAGGGATCCTTAGCTTTGATAACTTTAGTCCCCTGTTGCAAGAAATGGCAAACACAGAAGTGTAAGAGCAGGACTCTTACAGAATCAGAACTGAACAGAACTGAACTCTGATTCTCTGAGCAGAATCAGAACTGGCTGCTCCTGCACATAGGTATTTTGGGGGGATTGTCTCTGCAATTAGTGAAGTTTTACTACTCTCATATTTTCAGAACATGATTCTTTATGGCTGCCATTAAGCATTTTGAGAAATGAAGTGATTAGGTGCTATCATGCTTTTTCCTGTTTTACTGTAAAATTGGGTATTTTCCTGAATGTGTCCAAAGAAAATGGACATGGTTCTTGAGTGATGTGGTTTCCAGTATCTGGCCATGAATTTCCCAACCTTACATATGTGGGTATATGGCACCAATAAACTGCTCAAACTCAGGGCTAGTCAGTGCAGCACTGTACCATTTTGTGTATATATTTATAAACCAGAAATGACTGAGAGTCCTGAAGAATAGAATACCCAAATAGTGTATTTATGATGTTTATATTATGAATAATCTACTGGTTAACAGAGAGCACAAGGAAGGACAATAAAACACATTTTTGCCTATTACAAATTAATTTCAAGTCACATACTGATGTTTTTTCTCCTGAAAACCTCCGTAAAAACGATACTTTGTGCTAATTCCTGAAGATAGAGTTTATAGAACAGAAAGAACTGTTACTGTTACATTTTTATTTCATGGCATTTCCTGACACAAACAAATACATTTCATGTGTTCACAACACTTCCATCGCCTGTAAGTGAGCGGCAGGGCCATGGGGATAAATGCAAGTTTCCTAAAATACATTTCTTTAGAGTTGTAATTTTAGCAGATTTGCAAAACAAATAGGAATTAATGGCATAAAGTTACCAGGAAGAAGTTGCTGATATTAGTGAGGCTGTGCTAAAATGAATTCCAAACATCTGCTCTCTGCCTTTGGTGACATCTTAGGGGAGGAAGCTCCAGGTTCAGTAAACCAGGGGCTGGAGAGAAACCCTGAGTACTGTAATCCCAGAAATACCTGTGGGGCCGTGGACACTTGGAGCAGGTTTGTTTCCTGTGGTGATCAGAGGATGTACAAGCCCTGAGAATGTTCCCAGGTGTCTGTGCTGGAGTGCATTCCCAGGAAAGAATCCTGTTCTTTTTATTTGTCCATCCCCAATCTTTCACAATTTAAGCCAAGATTTAATTGGGATTAATACCACAGTGAACTTTATTTAGAAAAACAGGAAAATAAAATAGGAGAGGTTGGTTCATTTGGTGCAGAAGAAGCCATGCTGTGGAATCCCTTGGTTTAGACTGAATTTCAGCTCAGAACATGGAAATGCAGATGGGAACATGCTGGAACTTCTTATGAAGTGCCTAATAAAGCCCTGCTTGAAAGAGGAATTAAAGAGGGGGGGGCTGGGAGCACTTTTCCAACCTTTAAGGTCTTTTCCAGCCTTGACGGTTCTATGAAATTGAAGCTGGACTTGTGCTCTGAGGTGAAGGGGTGAGAGGGAGCAGCCTGGCAGAGTCCAGGGGAAGGCAATACAGAGCAGCCTGCTCTGGGGGGCTGTATTTTTGGGAGAGTCAATATTAACATATCTGTTGAGCTCCTACCTTGGCTCCTGGTCATGCAGGGTTGTTTCCTGCACTGTCCCTGCCTGCTTGCAGTATCTGCTGGCTCAGAAGTGCAGCAGGTGATGACAGCGAGTGTGTCACAGCCATCAGTGGGTGACACTTCCCTCTTTAACCTGAGTGGGCTTTGCCAGGCGCTTTTTCATGGATTCTGTTTGGCCAACAGGCTCTTTGCATGGATATTCCTCAGGATCTGATTTGAATGAGACAAAAAAAATTCAGGTGTGGCCACTGTTAGCTCATGGAGAACACTTGCTGCCAACTCCTAAACCCCTTGGAAAACTGATTTTTAAATGCAAGTGTTAATGTGGCTCTAAGCGCATTGTGGCAGAAATGGATAATTTTCCTCGCTGCCATTTGAAAAGACCTGTTTTCAAGCCCTGCTCGAGTCGCAAACAGAAGTGATCTTGAGAGTCCTCCTAATCCCTCCTGGATATCCCTCTGTTCCATAAATAATAACCCAACCTCTCTGCCACACGGTTTGGCACGGCGAGGCACAATTGGCAGCGCGCGCCGCGGAGGGCTGGGAGCGGGCGAGCAGATGTGTGGTAAGTCTGCTCCATGGCACAGCTGTGCGGGAGGACACATGGGCTTGGCTCCAGTCTGCAGCCCCTCCAGCCTGGCGTCTTGGACGCGGTAGGATGTGTGAAGGTAAGGGATCAGCCCGCGCTCTCTCTTTGCAAATAGCGGCGGGAGGAGATGATGCTGCAGAACTGTCTTTAATGAGCGTGTTTTGCGTAAACAGTCGTGTTAGAAGTAATGGGGGAAAAAAGGAGCAGTTGGTCATGTGAAAAGTATTTCTTAATTAAGCTGGAGAAATGTTACAGAGAGCTGAAAGATGTGGTTTTTGTCAGGAGGGTGTTAGGAATGGCTCACTCCAGTGCTGAGGATGCTTTGCTGGTCCCAAACACCAACGTGCTCCTCTAACCACTTCTCTGAGCATGGGGTGACATCCTGCCAGGATGGGACTGAGGGGATGTGGCTCCATGGTGTGTGCATTCCCTTACCTGTGGTATTTAAACTCAGCACACCTGCCAAAGCACAGTGCCCGAGCACCAACAGCACTGAGGCCTCAGCACGGGCACTCAGGTGTGTGCTGCTCAGTGGGTAGGGCTGGAATTCCCTCAGCTACTCCCACACCCCACGTGGATCCTGGGTGTTTGGCCAGTTTTAGGTGGGCACCACGTCCCTGCTGTTCCCAGGAGGGTGGCAGGACCATGCTGGTGGTGCCTGAGGTGTGATGCTGGGAGGGCAGTGCTGCCAGGGAGGGGCAGATGCTTGGGAGCAATCACCCCTCCATGTCTGCAGCCCTTGTGCCTGGCACTGGCTTTGGCAGCTCCTGTGACACTGGGGAGAGCAGCACCTGACCTGCTCAAGGGGCAGGATGAGCTCAGGAACCACAGGCAGCTAAGGCTGAATTTCTGCTGCTCCCTTTGCTGGGCTCGCTGCAGTTTGCATTCCCTGTGCGTGTATTAAAGTGTGTGACTTCATTTGCTAACTCCTCTTTCCCTCTGAGGTGTTTGCAGAGCCGATGACCTTTGCAGGAATGTGTCTTAGCCAGAGCTGCTGGAGGATGGCTGCGTTTCCCAGCCCCTTCCCAGACAGCCTCGCTTGGATGATTTCTGCCTTTTCTGGGCTTTTTGGGTTCTTTTGTTTTATCCGTCCCCAAGTAAAGCTCATTGGAAGCCAAGATGTGTCCCTTTTTATTTCAGAACTAACTCTGGAAGGGCAAATTGAATTGGGTAGAGGCAGCAGATAAAGAAAATATCTCAAATAACCCTCCAGCCCCATCCATTCTACAGGGACAAACCAGCACTTGCTGTTCTGCCAAAACAAGGTATTTTCCCCATTAAGATGGGGAGAAAAAATGCCTTTTTGGTGACTTAGAGAGGCTTTTTCCCCTGATTTTAATCAAGCAAGTTAACAGTTGGATAAAGGGAAAGCTTTCCTTTCAATTGTCTGTCCATGTTTTAATTTTAGTTTTCCCTGCCATGGCAGGAGTTAGTCTCACGTGTCAGAGGCTGTTTCCACAATTATGGTTTGCCTAATGGTCCTTTTGTTATAATTCATAGGCTAATAGAAGTCAGAGATGGAAAAGACCTGTTAGATTATGGAGTCAATGCCCTGCAAATGCAGGATATAATCTCTGAGATAGAGGATGTGTTGGATATTATTAAACAGATTTTACACTTGATCTTCGCTAAATTATGATTCGGAGTCATTTGGTCCCTTGAATGGTGCAATAACAATGGCTTAATTTGGGGGTTTGGGAAAGCATATCTGTATTTAAGTTTACCATTTGGCATTTCTTTGTCTTGCTTCTAGATGAGTCTGATTTCCGAAGGGAAGATTAGAGATTCCCACCAGACAGAAAAATAAAATCCATCAAATATATCTAAAAAAGCTCTTATGTTTTCCTGGTTTAAAGCAGTGCAAAATATCAACTTTTTAGGGTAAAGAAAGATGAAGAAGGAGAAAATCCTCATCAACATAAGCATCAGCAGTAAGTGTTTATTAAACCCAGATGGTTTGGCTTTGGTGCTTTGCTGAGCTCTGAATGCCTCTGGATTTGGGCACACATGAATGCAAAATATTCAGAAAAATGAAATGAATATAAAATTTAAAAAAAAAACCCAACCAAACAACAAAATGAAAAAACAACCAAAACCAAACCAGAACCCCAAAAAAATATGCAGAGGCTAAACCTACCCAGCCCTAAATTGATGATTTCATGTTGAGATGTTCAGTTTGATGTGAAAGCACCTGCCCAAGCACAGAGAGCAGGAAGGGCACATGTGGGGCACTGGGACCCCTTAGGCAGGCATGAGCTGTTTTGTTACCTTGTGTTCCAAGGATTTGGATCTTAGGAGATGGGGATGTTTCTGTTCTAATTCTTGTTCATTGACTCCCAGAATGGTTTGGGTTGGAAGGGACTTTAAAGCCCATCCAGTGCCACCCCTGCCATGGGCAGGGACACCTCCCACCAGCCCAGGGTGCTCCAAGCCCCGTCCA
>JAWWEE010000162.1:683862-702230 GCA_035221455.1 Xenops minutus
GGATGGATGGCACAGGGGGTGGATGGCACAGGAGGTGGATGGCACAGGGGGTGGATGGCACAGGGGATGGATGGTTCAGGGAATGGATGGCACAGGGGATGGATGGCTCAGAGGATGGATGGCACAGGGGATGGATGGCACAGGGGGTGGATGGCACAGGGAATGGCTGCTCAGTGCTTGGAACAGGGTGTGTTTGGGAGGTGCAAGGGGCTGGTAGCATAGTGAGTGTGTGTCCTTCCTGGTTTGGAACACACTGAAATCAGAGCAAATGCAGTCACCAAACAGCGACAAACCCCCAAACATCCCCACGATTTAAGAGACACAAGCACTGCCCACACGAGCCATTGGAGGTGAGATGCTCTTTGGGGGCATGAGGGAAGTTCAGTGCTCCCCATGCGTGTCCCAAACATCTGCCTCCTCCCAGGCAGCTGCTCTAGTGGTCCATCATCCCAGACCTCCAGCTCTGCAGTGGCGTCCTAAAGAAATTGCCCCAAGTGGAGCCAGGGGAGCTTTCAGTTGGCCATTAGGAATTATCTCTCCATGGAGAAGATGTCAACCTTTGGAAGGGGCTGCCCAGAGAAGTGGTGGAGTCACCAGCCCTGGAAGTGCTCAAAAAGTGTGTGGATGTGGCACTTGACATGGTTAGTGGTGAACATGGTGATGGTGCTGGGTTCATGGTTGGACCTGATGATCTTAAAGGTCTTTTCCAACCTCAGCAGTTCCATGATTCTATGACTGTTGTCACTCTGTTGAGGAAGATCATCCTAAATTAAACACAGAGCAGTGCTGGGACAGTTAGGGGTGGATTCATCAAAATGGTTAAAATAGAGCAAGTGAAAATTAAATTTATTGTCAATTTTTGGGCTGTTGTGCCCTGGGCTGGGGCTGAGGGCCAAGGGGTGAGAGTGAGCACTTGTTGCAGCAATTCCTTCTGTTGTTCATGGTTATTTCTTTGGCTTCCCAGGTAGGAGTGAGGGAACGGGGCCATTCTCCCCCTTTTGCCTCCCCCGTGGTCTCCACAAAAAGCAGGTCTTTATCCCTGTCCCTCCATGAGCTGACAGGGGACAGCACAGCCTCTGTGTGGTTATATAAATGTTAGTGCTTTAGATACAAGCCCCTTCCTTCTCCCCCATTCCCTCTCCTCTGCTGAAATTGGTCTGAACAATTTTTGGGGAATCTTTTAATGAAGTATTGATTTTTATCAAGCACATCAAACTAAAGGTAAATGTACCATCGTGTCATGTTTAAGAAAAACAATACAAAAAACCCCAAGCCCCAGTATATTACAGATAAACTAAGATAAATGACTTAAGTGCTCAGTTTGTGGAGTAAATTGAAACCATACATCACAGGCTTTCATTATTTTATATTATAAATACTGTAAAGAGTAGGAAAGATGATTGAACAGTAATACAAAATTAGTACTAATTGTCATGACTCCCTTGATGAGGAAATGTGCTTTTAATACAAATAATGCAGAGTAATCATTATAACAAAAGTTAATTTTTTATCGCTGGTGATTGCAGGGTGATAATCAGAAGACTCTGACATCCATTAAATTGCCCTTCCCTGATCCTGCATGAAGAAATGAAGGGATCTGTGTTAATTTTAAAGCTCCCTTTGATTGGGTGAACCTGTCTCCGTGTTGTGTGACACTCCTGCCACAGGTCATTGCCTGGTGCAGTGTACCATGAAACAAACAAATAGAAAAAGGCACCTTCTGGCACTTTAAGTTTCCCTGCCATCTGACTGCAGCCCTGGTGGGTTGAAATGATGAAAAGCACAGCCTTGGAAAAATCTTCCTATGGTTAGATTGGGAAAAATGAGTATGATTATCACATGTGCTGGGAAGGGCAGGATAGACAGCTGAAGTCATCTCAAAACTCCAGAGAGAGGAAGCAGACAAGAGGTCACAATTATATTCTGGTATCACACTCCCTTTCACGGAGATCTGATCTATTCGGTTTGTTCTTGGACGGTGCTTAGGGAAGTTCTAATTAAGGGAAGAAAGAATTTTGACACATGTGAAGCAGAGATCAATATTTAGCACTATAATCAGCAATTCCTGATGGTTTGACAATGTCACTATACACACTGTAACTATCCATTATTCCCCGAGAAGGGAGCCAGGCGGAGGCTAACAGGCTTACTGCAGGCTATCATGAATCACGGCAAGCAGTGCCTCATTCACTTCTATTTGTCTTCCTTTTCATCTTCATTCATCCTTATAAAGCAGCCTGGGCTGCCACCAGCCTGGAAAGCCACCATGTCTCTGTGCCGTGCTGGGATGGAGCGTGCCCTGTGTGGGCACCGGGGGACCCCGGCGGGCTGGGAGGGGGCTGTGCCATCCCTGCCATGCCAGCCCAATCCCTGCCATGCCAGCCCAATACCTGCTGTTCCATCCCAATCCCTGCCATGCCATGCCAATCCCTGCCGTGCCATCCCAATCCCCGCCATGCCATCCCAATCCCTGCTGTTCCATCCCAATCGCTGCTGTTCCATCCCAATCCCTGCCGTGCCAGCCCAATCCCTGCCGTGCCATCCCAATCCCTGCCATTCCATCCCAATCCCTGCCGTGCCCCATATCATTGACAGCTGGTGAGCAGTAATGGCTTTGGCAATTGATTGTGCAACAGAAACCAGTAAGACACACATTGCACGTGTCCAGGCCCCTGACTCGGCTCCTCTAACAAGAAATGGAGAGATCAGGCAAGTTATTTTTAGGGTATGATCCTGTACCTGCTTAAATTGATGGCATCCAGCTCTAATGGTGCAGCAGCAAAAGAAAAATGGGGCAGGAGAAGGAGCTGAATCTCCAGTTTTCCCTCCTTGTGCATCAAAGACCATCAATCATCCTGTTTACTGCCTGAACTCTGAGCGGAGCTGCTGGAGCATTAGAGAGAAGGATGACACACAAACGAAGCCCCCATTTGTTTTTGTTTGTTCCCTCGTGATCGTGGCTTTAATTGTTCGAAGGTGGAGTTCTGTGATCACACATCTCACCACTTTGCCCGATTTCCCCCCAAAAAGGAGGGGGGGGGTGAATTCTGCACTGCTCCAGGGATCATTAACTGTTTCTCTCCAAAAAATGGATCCCTCCAGTTTGGGAGCAGAAATAACACTGGTGACTGCTCATGTCTGAGCACACCGTGAGCTCTGCACCTTCAAAGCAAAGGAACTTGGAAGAAATTCTGAGCTGAAAATTATCTGAACTGCTCAAGTTCCCTCCTGGATTATGAAGACATTTGCAGATGCCCCACTCAGGTTATGAATCTTTCATAAACAATGACAAATTTGCCACTAGAAAGTGCCGTCAGCCCCACTTTGGGTCTAGTGTTGATCATAATCAAATGAAAATGTAATTTGTTTGGGTAGGAACATGTGAGTGATGCAGTGTTTTGGATGGCAGTGCCTGGTATGACAAGCTGACATTCCCACCTAATTTAAGCTGAAATTCATACCATTAAAATAATGAAAATGAAAATGTGAAATTTGGGATGCCTTCACGTGGGTCCTTGGAAACATCTCCACTTGCATGGCAATGTCAAGGGGGTACAATTTTGCTGCATTTTCAAACATTTGGGTGTTTTCTGTGGAACAGCATGTCCTTAACAGTTTTAACATTGCTCCTTGTTTGTTTTGAATAAGAAATAAGGATTTCATATTCAAATAGCTCAATAACAGTATTTTGATTTCCATCCTGAGTTTTTAACAATCTGAAAAGTGGTTTTGGCATTTATCTGTTTGTTCTTCCTTCTCCAGCACTGTTTTGGCAGAGCAGCTGACCCACGTGGCTTGAGCTTAAAGAAATTATGACCTTGTAAAATGTGATAGAATGATTTGAGGCCATTTAACATAAAGAACATGATTTCCTACATTTCTCCTACCACAGAGTGCTCTGTATTACTGTGGGTGGGAGAGTGAGAGGGGCAGTGTCCTGCAATTCCAATTGCCATCTGGTCCCAGTGCTCCCTTCCCATTGCTGAGCTCATCCTGACCTCCCCACACTGCCCGTGGGTCCAGCAGCATCCAGAGGTGCCCAGCAGCATCCAGAGGTGCCCAGCAGCCTCCAGAGGTGCCCAGCAGTATCCAGAGGTGCTCAGCAGCCTCCAGAGGTGCCCAGCAGCATCCAGAGGTGCCCAGCAGCCTCCAGAGGTGCCCAGCAGCATCCAGAGGTGCCCAGCAGCCTCCAGAGGTGCCCAGCAGTATCCAGAGGTGCCCAGCAGCCTCCAGAGGTGCCCAGCACCCCCCCGCATGGGGCTCCAAGTGAGATGCTGACACAGGCTCTCATCCTGCCTATCCCAAGTCGCACTAATTAAGGGCTGTCCAACTGTGCTTTCTGTTGAGCCGTTTGCTCCGGTGGGTGACAGGGAACAGTCTGGGATCTGTCTGCAGAATGACATAACAAAGAAGGGGGTGGGGGAAAGAAATGGCCCTCAGAGAGGGTGGGCTGGGATAGAAAGACCTGAACTAGGCTTGAATTGCATATTTTGTTGTTATAAATATGTAATCTCAGATTAAGCACCGCAGTGTGCTGTGTTTTTGCTTTCATTATATATTTATTAGCGCTCCAGTGGTTGCTCTAAGTGATAATTATAGAGGAGCATAAATTAATAAGGATCTTGGGGAATGATCTTCCCTTTGTTAGAAAGGTTATCAATAAATCTTCCTCCTTTTTTTAATAGAATGATGGTCAGCATTACAGGTCCTCATGTTTTAACCTGGGGGACACCCCAAGCCTGGGCAGGAGGGAGGAGGACTCGGTGGGTGCTCCATGAAGGGCTTGGAAAAAAGGACTCCTTGAGCAGTTTGGCTTGGGGACTAATTCAGCCCAAAGTTTACTTCTGTATTTAGGGGCCCTTCCCCAAGAAAGGCTCGTCCAGAAACCACGTTGGTGCTTGTGGCGCCTCCGAAAAAGGAGCGTTCCCAAGGGAGTCCCAGGAAAGGAGCCCCCAGTGTTTCCCAGTGCCTGTCCCTGCTGTCACCTGCGAGGTGACACCACAGCAGCAGCTGTAGCCAGGCCCAGGGCAGATTTTGGGGAGCCCCCAGCAGTGACACCTCCCGGGTGCAGCGGTGCCTCATAAATACTGTGTGTCCCCCACGCCGCTGTCCTTTCACAGTGCCCTCATTTAATTGTAAACCAAAGATCAAAGGTCTTTAACTCTTTAACCAAATTCCAATGTCTGCCAAATTCAATAGCTGTCATTCCCTCAGAAAAAGACAGTGTAATATGTGCGTTCTGATCCAATTTTATAGAAAAAGACAGAATTTACATACTGTTTATTTAGTTAAGTCTCTAAAATCAATACCTTTGTCTGTAGCTCTTTTATTTAAAATACATCATGACATTGCAAACTGCTGTATAAATGAATTTTTCCAAACCACACATGTTGTTAATGTTTTTCTATTGCACATTTTTTTTAAAGTTTGAATCGTAGCATTTAATAGATCAACTTAAATGCATTTTAATATTGGATTACTAAAGAATGTTAAGTTTTACATTTCTAAAATTATAAATATTATTTCAAAAGGTCAGTCATTTGCCCAAGACTTATCTGTCCAATGGAGAACATATTTCAAACCATCCAGACACAGAAACTGATCATGTTAAATACTAAGAAAAAAATGAAATTGCTTAATTTTTTTTTTCAGTAGAGGAGGGAGAGGAAAGAGCAGCCTTGGACAAGCAGCTTGATGAATATTTCTGTGGGCTGCCAGCAGTGCTGCAGAGAAAGAGAATGCTCTTTTTTGGGGAAAGACCTGTAATTCGTGGTCTTCATTTACATGTAGGTTAAAGTGTATTTTGGTGTCCATAAGAAGGTGTAGAAAAAAATTCTTTCAAGGAAAATTTATTTTGATAAAATCTCTTTAATAAAACTTCTGTAATAAAAATGTATTTAATGAAATTGTCACTGTTGCTTTGGCCTGAGCTGAGTCTCATGGCTCTGCTGCTCCCGGGGCCCAGCTCAGCTTTGTTCTCTATACAGCACATTACTTGGGAAGTTTGTTTTTGTGTAAGCCAGGTGAGCACCAGTATTTTCTTGTGCAGATTTAGGTGAAAATGGTCTTTGTCTTTAGCTTTTCATCACTTGTGTGTGGTTTTTTGGTGCATGAGCTGTGCCACATAAAGTCTCCTGGGTACAGGACATGGGGTATGAATTTTTCTGAGCCAGGTTTGATTGAACCTGGCTATTTTTAGGTGTATTCAGAGCGATCATGAGTCTCTCCTGGTGTTCTTACACAGAGGCACAGAGTGGAAGGTGAGGTAAGAGAGCCTTTGGAAGTCACAGCATGTGCAGAGTGGCAGGCTTTGTTAGCCTACATGTGGTCACTTCTGGGCATGCTGAGTAGTGCCACTGAGGGCACAAATGTGTGATTTCAGCTGCTAGAATTCTTGATCTGCTGAGGTGCCACGATGGTGACCTGGTGAGCCTGCAGGAGCTGGTCGTATCCTCAGGGTCTGTGGTCTCCCACAGCCAGCAGGGCAGGGGGGGCTTGTGCCCTCTGTCTGGTTGTGGCACTGTTTCCCACCCCTGGGGGAAACAAAGGGGTATTTGTGACAGGTGTTGCTGGGAATGGGACCTGCTTTCTGAGTGACCTTAGCTCCAGAAAGGGAATTTTGGAAGGAATCATAATAAAAGAAATCCATTCCCTGCTGCTCAGTTGTGTGTGTGATGTAATGCCAGCCCTCAGGGGAGCAGTGAGGTGACCTGGGAAGGGCAAGATTATGGAAGTGTCCAAGGCCAGGTTAAATGAGGCTTGGAGTAACCTGGGATGGGGGAAGCTGCCCCTGCCCATGGCATAGGATGAGTTTTAAGGTCCCTTCCAACCCAAACCACTCTGGGATTCTGGGATCCTTCCTGTTAAACTTGAATTCTTGTGGGAGTTTGAAGAAAAGATCCAGGGATTTAAAGATCGAATGTGGGTGCTGTAGAATTCTGCAATTTAGTACTTCTGTGGATGGCCTGGAAGAAAGTGTAAAATCATTCCTGGAAAAGCCTGGGTGTCATACCAAGGATTAGTAAATACTGAATCTGGGAGGTATGTGGAACAAAGGACCTTGGTAATTTTCACTTACCCACATGTATGTAGGCTACATATCTCGGAATAAAGAGAAGTCTAAGGACTGAGGGCATGAAGGGAGGAATTTGTCTCTCTGAGAAAGGCTTGGTAATCACAGTGAGGTGCTTCAGAACCCTGTCCCCTGGTGACATGATGAGATGGATGTTTATAAAGATCAAAAGAGTGAAAATAAGAAACCACGATTTTTAGCTCCCATGATTTATTTGGAAAGACCAGACAAGTTCACCTGCCCACCCGAGCAAAGACATGGCTCAGGAATTATCATCAAAACCCAGAGGGCCTTATGACACTCAAACTTTCTTAGGATGAAGAGCCTCTTCAAAGAGGTTGTTTTGTGCATGGGCATCACTGCCTTGTCTGGGATGTCCCCTGGAAATCTCGTATTCTGAACATGGGATTGTGTCATCTTCTGGATATGGAAGTTTTGGGCTGTTCACAGTGGTGGAAAATGGAATCAGACCTCAAATGCCACTTTTCTAGTTTCAGTATTTGAGCCCTCACCCTGATTTTCTTAGAAAGTGGATTTATTCTTTTGTGATTGCTCATTTAAAAATGCAAACAAAACCTTTTTATTGATTTGTGTGTATTGGCAGAATTACTGTAATTGCATCAAATGACATAATTGGTGTAAATAGGTATAATGATGTCATTAGCATGTGTGATTGTGACATTTAACAGTGTAATTAAAATGTATAATGACATGGTAAAAGTCCTTATTAAAGTGTGTGAGAAAAGCTCTGCAGGTGGACAGAGCAGGATTTTAAAAATTCAATATTGCTGTCAGTCTTTCATGTTCTTTTCAAAGCAGCGAAAGCCATTAGGTCACATCAAAACTGATTTTGAAACCCAAAGGTGTATTTCTGGAAGCCTTTCTCCTCTGGGTAGGTTCTAGTGGCACCTCAGAGACTTCAGGGGACCCGTTCTCAGTAGGAAAGTCTGCTCACCCACCTTGTGCACCTTTGTGTTCAGCCCTTCTGTGGAACATTTCTCATCAGGTTTCTTGTCTTTATGAGCAAAGAGGGTTCACAGGGATAATTCAGGTTGGAAGGGACCCCATCAACACTAACCTGCTCAAAGCAACATCAGCTGTGAGGCTTCAGCTCCGAGTTTTAAACCCTCCCAGATGATGAATTGATGTGGCAGACACAAAGGAATTTCATTGTATTCCCCTAAGCACACCTGTAAAAGTACAGCAGCTCCATTCCCAGGGGATGGTGGCCCATGTGTTGTACAGGTCTTTGTCCCAGGTTTGTGAGGGCATTTCCAGGCTGGTACCCAAAATGGGTGATGAGGTGCCAAAGTTTTACAGAACCATGGAATTCCAGAATGGTTTGGGTTGGAAGGAACTGTAAAACTCATCCCATCCCACCCCCTGCCACAGGCAGGGACACCTTCTAATAACCCAGGTTGCTCCAATTAATCCTGCTTTGCCTTTTATCTTGTGAGCTGAACAGTTTGTCTCCCTAGAAAACGAATACAAACAAGGAATAAAATGCAATACAGGTGATTTCTTATTTTTATATTTTTAACTTTATTTCACCTGTTGGCTTCTGCCTCAGGTGTAGGGGGTGTGATGATTACTGTTGTCATGCACAATCAGGTTTTTTTAAGGATGCCTGCTATGCATTCCCACTGCAACACTCCCTCCTTCAGCACAGCTACACCTGAGCCAACAACACATGGTCATTTATTTCTGTGGTCTTGAGTTAGCACAGTTATGTAAATTAAAGTAGTTGTTACTTTGCTGTATTTAAATAATACAGTTCTGACAGTTCTGTGAGAGGAAATGAGGTCTGAGGTCCAGCTGGGATATTTATTTTTATCGAATCACAGAATCATTAGGGTTGGAAAAGACCTTTAACATCATCAAATCCAATGGAGCTCATCAAGTCCAACCAGAATCCAACCAAGACTTGATGTTCAACTGAATTTTTTCTGATCAAATAGGTTGCTGAAAATACTGTTGTGACATATCTGAAATAATATCTGACATCTGGCAGGGTCTGTACAGTCGGTTTGACTGAAAAGGGAGACGTTTTGGAAAAAGAAAACAAGACAAAATTTTTAAAATTGACATTTTCTTTCATTTTCTTTCAGGGTTTTCCAAGTAGAAAAATTACCCTTTTTTCTCATTTAACACCGATCAAAGTAAATTCAGAAAAATAAAAGAACTAAATCATAGAATCACAGAATGGTTTGGGTAGGAGTGGACCTTGATAGAACCAATGGCCAGGGTAGCATCCTTGGAATATCATAACACAATATTGCATTCATTTGTGATGAATGCAAATTTTGCTTTGAAATCAGTCTCTTGTCCAAAATCTGGTCACTCTGGTGATGAAGGGCTGAAACTGTTGCTTTGTTCTTGTGCCCCCTCGTGCTGAGGAAAACAGCTGGTTGAACCCTGGGAATATTGGAGTGTTTGCTGTTCATAAATTATGAGACAAGGTCCAACCACAATGTGAACTATAGTCTCACTAATTCAATAATGTAAAATCTTTTTCTCACCTAATGTGTTAATAACAGCCTGTGTTGACACCACACAGATAATTTCATTTGGAGAGTAGTTTCTCTAAGGAGCTCGTGGGAAACTCTCAGACAGATCTCTGGGAGTAGTCATTGTCATCCCACGTGAGGGCAACCCAGTTCTGGTCAGAAATAGATATTTTTCAGATAGAAATTACTGGTTTCTCAGAACGTGGTACTTGGTCTGTAGCAGCAGCAGTAAGAGCAACAGAGTGAGTAAACATTGCTACCCCAGCAGAGGAAGTTTGAATGGGTGCTGAGCCCTTTATAGAGGATTAAAGAGCAGACACAAGAAACTGCTCTCAAGCACTTGTTACCCCATTCATTGTTACCCCCACTTTATGTCACTGAGCTTCTGCTGGGAGTGGATTGTCCATCTGTGCAGGTGCCCTGCTGGTTTGAGGTGTATGGACGTGTTTGGGTGGGAGCTGCTGGACCCACCCCGGCTGCTTTCCCACCTCCAAGGGAATGGGAGGCACCAGCTGCTGGATGGAGAGGCTGACTCTTCATAGAGTCATGGAATCTCACACTGGTTTAGGTGGGAAGAGACTTAAAGCCCATCTTTTTCCACCCCTGCTATTAGCAGGGACACCTTCCACTGTCCCAGGTGGCTCCAAGCCCCATCCAACCTGCCCTTGGACACTCCCAGGGATGGGGCAGCCACAGCTTGTGTGGCCAACCTGCTCCCTTGGTTGTGCACGCTGCCTGTGGAATGGTTGTTGGTGAACTGTGTTTGTTATTTCAGTGCTTCTCCTAAAGTCAGTCCTGGTAGGAACCTGCAGCCAGGTGCAAACTGACCTGCCTCCTCACACGGGGCTCCAAGCACACACTGTCCATCCCCTGCCAAGCAGAATGAGTGTGACAGCAGAGGAGGCACACGGGGCTCCAAGCACACACTGTCCATCCCCTGCCAAGCAGAATGAGTGTGACAGCAGAGGAGGCTCAGCCTGGGCTCTCTCCTCTGACGCCAGGAGAGCAGACTGCTCACAGAGACCCCTCTCAGCCCTGACCCCCCCACCCATTCCGTCAGGATGCCTTTTAATGCTGCCCCTCAGTCAGCACCTGACACAACTTTGGAGACCTCGTCACTCACAGGGCGCTCCGTCATGCTTTGATAAGGTGTCTGTCATCGTGCTGAAGCAGTCGTGTGCTGACACACTGCATGGGCACGAACATGGCTGAGAGAGGAACAAAAAGGATTGGCCTTTAAAACGAGGCGAGAGGAGCATTTCCTCACAGTGAGAAGACATATAATTTGAAATAATAGTGTGTCAATAGTGCTTACAGGAAAGTGTGGTGGAACAGGAGTTCCAAACTGAGCCTTCAGCCGGGCAGGAGGACTGGGGAGCTCTGCCCAGCCAGCCCCTTGTGTGAGTACAGCTCCCAAAATGTTTGTGGTGGCTGTCACTGTGTCCTGTGAATGCTCAGCACTGAACCCCAGCCGTGTTCCCCGTGCCTGGTAATGCCCTGTCATTTCAGAGGGATTGGGGGAATGGTTATCTCGGGTCCAAAAACTCACATTTGGGCTTTTCTGCACGTATCCAGTCCTGGGCTTACAGAGTGCTTTATCAGGATCTGTGTCTGCATATGGATTATATATGTAATCTTTAGTGAGTCCACTTGTTAAACCACAGATTATCCACTTCTACCCCAAACAAACTGTCCAAACTAAGGGAGGTCACGGCTAATACAGTGAATAATTAAAAGTGCAGAATGCTGTAAGGGGGTTTGTGACCACTGGACATCACACTGAAATTGCTCATTTCACTAATTTAACAAAATCCCAAACATCTGGAGAGTTTTATTTATTTAGATTTGGTTTCTATATTATGTAAAGATGCTTTATTAATGTGATTTTAAACTGATTAATTTAAACCTCTTCAAAGAGGAGATCCAGGTCTCATTGTGATTTACTCTTTTTTTCTTTTCCTGGTTCTGTATTCTGTTTGTGAGAAGCTCATATTTCAGCTCAAAGAGGAGAATTTTATTACTCTAATTATTGTTTGCTAAATTACAGAGTTGTTTAAATGGTGACTAAATAGTTCTTGTACCACGTCCAAGTTAAAATAGTTGGTAATACTCTATGTAAAAGGGATAATTTCAGCTGGATATAAGGGTGTATCAAGGCAGTTAATTTAGGAGTTTGCTTAATTTTCTAACTGCTTCTGTTTCCCTAATACATTTCTGCTATAATGTGCTCTAAACATATTAAAATGCGTTATCAGTCGCTTAGCAAACCTCCCTAAAGATGTTTGTATTCATGAGGCAAGTGTAAGCAGAAGAAACACAGCTTTATTTCACTTACTCCGCTGCTTTGTTCATTAAGCTAATTACTGTATTCTACATCCCTCTTTTTCATCTCACTTGTTTCTGGAGCTTGATCCTTTCCCAACCCTGAATCGACTGTTACTGAACAGTTGAAGCTGAACAGGAAGGAATTGCAGGTGTCAACTCACAGTTTACAAATATGACATCTCCTCTGGCATAGCTGGAAATATGAAATATTGATTTATGTGCAGTAAAAGGTCTTATAAAAATGATCACATACACATGAGAGATTAATGCGCTGGAGATCAATAGAAATTTCATTCTTGACGCTCGACTGTCACCTATGGTGAAATGCTAAAATACAGAAATCAATATTATCTATGAAATGTCAAATTTATTATAATTATGAGGATGAAAGCTGGCCAAGTGGCTCCCAGGAGAGAAGGAAGGATAGGTTACTGTGCTGAAGCATCCTTCATGTCCCTTGTTCACTTGCTGCCAATTTGAGAGCAATATTGGTGCAGGGGGTTTTCAGGCATTATGTATCACCGTGCAGGAACAAATTCCTCCTGGAATATTTAACTCTTGGATCTGACAATAACACAGGCGTCTCTGCAGTCAAACGGTTCATGGGTTTGGGGGGAATGCAGTGCCTGGGGGGTGTCCATGTGCCAAAGGCAGAGACATTTCCCAGCGTGGGCCATGGCTGAGCCCAGCCTGCCGAGGGAGCTGAGCCCGGGGGGCTGCACAGCACTGGGGTGGTCTCCCTGAAATTCAGTGCACGGGCTCTTCTGTCCTCCACAGGCGTGTGCTGGGAGGGAATTTATCTGGTACTGGGATTGACATTGTCTGTAGTCTCAGACATCAGCTTGGCTCTTAAAATATTGCCCACACAGGGACTCGCTGAAGGGATTTGGACGAGTTTGTGGCAGCCGACCCACCTCGAGTATTGGGGTTACAGAGTCCCCCAAAAACTAACCCAGGGCTAAAATGTTATGAGCTCTCAAGAAAAGAGATCACAAGTTCTTCACAGTTTTTGTCTTGTTTTAGAGCTCTGCTTTAAGTGAGAATATGCAATTAGTAAAATATGCAATTAGTAATAACCATGAGGGCTCTGCATCAGGCAGGGATCCCTTCTGATATTTGGGAGTGATGTTAAATATCTGATGCCATGGCAAAGCTCCTGGGTTTGACCTCTTGCAGGTGAACTGTGCCTTTTCTGATAGCACTTATGTTGCCTTTTATTTCTGTTGCATAAGGTATTTGATTTCAGTTATCCAGTGTAGAAAATTCCCTTAGCATTCCTTTTCTGCCCTGTACCTCTTTGGCTCTGCTTTTACACCTGCCCAGCCAAAATATCCTCCTGAAGTGTCTGTATTTCCCACTAGAGTTTTGCATTCCATGAAAAGCCCTTCTGCCTCTCAAGCACCACAGGTACCATCTCTAACCCTTTTTGAACAGCTGCTCTGTATAATTTTACCTTCATTCTCAGGGCCTTTGCTTTACTTTTCTTCTTTCAGCAGCATCCTCTAGACAGGAAGGTGAGATACACTCAGCCATGCAACAGGACCTTGGCTGCTGCTGCCTTTGTCTTTGAAAGGAAAAATACCTTTTAGCTTATCAATATTTCCTTTTTCCTAATCTGCTACACGCAGTCCTGATTTTGTCTGCCTGGTTTATGGCTTGTTTTGGGGCAGCAAACTGGTGTTGTCATAGATTAATAAAAGAATATACCTGCTGCTGCAAAAGTAGTGCTAAATTTGGGATACAGCAAGATCTGAATTGCCCGTGCTCTTTGAATGGGCAAATAGCCTTTGAAATGGTGATTTATTATTGTTTTGGGGTTTTTTTACTAGAGAAACAACACTGGTCCACATACCAGTGCCAAAGAACATTGTGTGTTGTCACACCACTGGCCTGCAGGTGACACCTGCAGTGGTGCAGGCAGAGCTCCTTCCCAGTTAACGTGTCCTGGAAAGAGCAAGCCCTGCTTTTCTGCTACTTTTACATGCTGCAAGTTAATTGCCACAAGAATATTGTTTGGTCCTCCTGAGAAACTGGGTTAGAGCTGGAAAAAGCAGTTAATACCTTGCTGTTTTAAAAGAGTGATCCTTCATGAAGAATAAGGTGGATCCCAGTTTTTTTGCCAGGGCAGCACAGTTTGGGACCAGTGTTGACATGTAGGTTTTTAGTTGACATTGAAATGGTTTTACCCCATTTTACAGAGGATAAAGTTCGTGCATAAGGAGATTTGGTCCATTTTTTACAACATCTTTTGAGTTTAGATGTCCAGCTTATTAAACCACAGAATTATTAAGGTTGGGAGAGACCTCCAAGGCCATCAGGTCCAACCCTTGACCAAATCCTCCAAGCCCACCAAACCACACTGCAAAGCACCACGTCTCCTCATTTTTCAAGCACTTCCAGGGATGGTGACTCCACCACTGCCCTGGGCAGCCTGGGCCAGTGCTTAACCACTCTTTGAGGGACGAAATTTTCCCTGATATCCAAGTTGGACCTCTCTTGGCATGACTTGAGGTCATTTCTTTCTCTCCTATCTCCTGTGTCTTAGCACCATGAAACTCCAAGCTCTTCACTCGGAGTCCTTCTGGCAAGGGATGGTTCAAAAAACACAGTCTTCTCCTCCGAGGGTGTCTGTGCAATGACCCTGCAGTTCCTCCACGAGGAGATTCAGCTGCTGCTGTTGACAACTGAATGGACTAAGGAGATCATTCGGTGAGAAAAGAATTCTTTACCACCTTTAATTGTGAAATAATTGCTTATTCATACACATTCATTTCATAACACTTTCCTTTTCCAGGACCTTTGCATTTTAATGCATTTCCAGTTAAGCAAACACTTAGATGGAGTTTATTTCTGCTTGTAAGACACACTACCCTTTTTTATTTTTCTTTTCACTTGTGGGAAGAGGCAGAGGAGGAAGAAAAAGATATATATTTTTTATTACACTGTAGCATTTACACAGTTTTTCTAAATAGAGATTTGGGGAGATTTTTTCACCTTTTTCCCAGCTTCTTAAGGTTTTTCTGTACCTCAAGTAGCCAAAGCAGTTCAAGTTAATACTTAATGCACCACACTTTAAGAGATAGGCATTTCTTGCAGTCAGGTCTCAATTAAGAGATAAAAGACAAAAAGTGCAAAGCACTTGATAAAGCTCAGAATACAAGGACCAGCATGGAAGTGCTTGAAGCTGTCCATAGCGATAACTGGATAGCCAGCTGGAATCTTCTTGAAATGAAGTGGGTGCTCTAACTTATCAAATTCCACATATGGGGAAATTATTGGTGCCCACAGGGGTGATTAACACCAACTCAGTGGGTCAGAAACAAGCTGGGATAAAGGTGAAAACTGTATCTGACTATCACCACCAAATAGAGCCATTTAGAGGGAGATAGCGGCGGGGTTTTCGCCTCTCTCTATATCTCCAGTGGTGCAGGTTGTCAGGGGAGTGGCACGGGGGAAGCTGCATATCCAGAGTGTGCTGTGTAATGTGCAAATTGCAGTGCACATTAAAATGTAATCTATTTTAATAAGTCATATTAAGATTACATTTTAGGTAATTGTATGTTTATCTTATACAACAAATATTTGCCCTGCTGTATATAGACCCTGTCACTCTCTCTCTCTTTAAATTCCAAGTGCCAGCACCAAAAGAGAAAACAACATTAACTGATAGAGTGAAACAATCAGCTGGAGCTCAGGTGAGCAAACCTGGCAGGTGACGTGGGGCTTGCAAGTCAGTGTGTCACCACCCAGGCCCCTGTGGGGGCACAGAGCCCTGGTCCCCATCCATCCCTTGGATAAATCCATGGCCAACTGGCCCCAGTGGACCTTGGGACTGGGCTGGGCCACTGAGGCTGGTCAGGAATGGGGGGGGGCCAAACCAGGAGTGATTGATGGCACTGACAGTCGCTGAGAGGACCCTTCATCCCGGGTTTTGGGGACATTGGTGGCCCTTCCAGGTGTGTTCTGGTGGTTCCCATGGTGAGGAGGGGTCGTGTCCCCATCCCATGGGTGGTGCTGGGCTGCACATCTCTCACCAGCAGCCCCTGGGCACCATCCTGCTCCTCCCTGTGGTGCCCATTACACCCCTGCAAAATCCATGGAGTGACTTCACTCTCTGCCTTCAAATCCCTCCTTTAATGTCCCCTCTGCCATGATTCCTACAAGACACTTGGCAGTGGGGAGGCAGCTCCTGTGCCAAAATCACTGCTGCTACACTCTCATCACCTTCTTCTGCCTTCTCCCAGCTCCTCCCCTCCCCAGCTCCATCACTGGGGGTTTGGGCTGATGGGTTTTGGGGGCTTGATAATCTTTGTTGTAGAGTTTGTAGAGCATTCAGGCCTCTCACTGTCACCACTGGAATAAAAATGCATAAGGCAGAGGTCTTGTTAACAGGCTTAGAGCCTGGGTTAGCTTGGTATTTGAGGCTTAATTGTGAAATTATTGGAGTAGAGGTTCAGGAATAGTATTTTGTGCCAGTTTAAGGCATTTGTGGTTTCCTCATCGTGTCAGTCCTGGTTGTTTTGTGGTTCCTGTTTTTCACTGTCTTTTTGTTTCCTGAAAGCAGCAAAACTGTTTGAGTTTTCTGTGAGCTGCGTTAGTGAGGCAGGAGTTGATCAGGGACTGATTCCTGCAGTGTTTCAAAGGTGCTCAGGACAACACTGTGCACCAGCCCTGACCCAGGGAGTCCTTCAGCATACTGTTACTCCCATGGTTTAATTAATACATATGAGCTTAACAATAGTTGCTTTTTACTTTTGCTCAGCAGAAGCTGAGAATTCAGATAAAACAATTCCTGGGTTCCCTGGAATATTCAGCTGCTTATTTCTCCTTCCCAGACTGTCACAGGCGCCGGGTGCCCATCGAGCTGGGGCTGGGCTGGTACCTTGTGTTGTGCACACACTGCACGGGTTATTTATTCAGCCTCAGAGCCCATCTCCCTTATTTGCTTATTCCACAAGCAATTTTTGTTCATTTCTGATAGATTTTTTCCTACTTTCTCAAGTACATGGCAATTTCAAGGGCAGTATTTGCTCAGCTGACAGCAATGTAATCGATGACTGAAAATAAGGCTAAATATCAGCATTCTGTTCTAAGAAAGTGTTTGGGAACAATCAGATGAACAATGGTGTTGGCAATAAAACTTTGAGTGAAATTGGGCTGGCATGGGCTGACCCTGGCTGTAATCTTTGTTCTTGCTGTTGGACTGAATGTCAATAGGTTAGTCCTGGTGACATCCCTCAGCCCGGAGAATTGAGGGCACCAAGCAGCTCCTTCCCTGGCCACAAACAAACTAACAACTTCAAATGCCTCTTAACCTTCATCTCCATGAGCTTCAAAGGATCAGCATGAGATGCATCTTCATCCCTCATAGCAGCAGAAATCCAAGGACAATGTGATCAGTGGGCTCAGGGGCTGTGCCTCCTCTTCTGCAAATGTCTCCTTTTATTCGCCTTCCCTTAAAAAGGAAGGAGAGGGGAAAGCAGGGAGTATTTTGGTGTAGACCCTTATTTCCTGCAGGTGTTTAGATCTGTGATAAAATGGATCCAAATTAGTGATGTGAAAGATATCTGGGGAGACTAAGATCTCACCTGGAGCATTTTTTTCATTTATTTTCTATTTATTGCTTATAATCAATAGGGGACCATTTTGGTACCCAGTAAAATTTTCCTCTGTTTGTGTTTTTCTTCATTTCCCTTTGGTGTTTTCTCTTTTTGCTGTGAAAACTGCACACAAATGACCACGCGTTAAAGCAGAGGCAGGTTTGAATAATTTAGCATTTCTGAGTCAGGCCGTTCAGAGGGTGAGATGACCACCTGACATGCGTGTGCTTGATTTCTTTTCATTAACGCTGCCTCATTAACTCTGGGCCCCTATTAAAAAGAGAAGCTGTAATCTGCCAGGGGTAGGGAGGAAGTGGAGGAGCAGCTCCAGTGTTAACGTGGAGTGATGGAGGGGACTGGCACCAGCTCTGCTGGATGGGGGTGAGGCTGGCAGGGAGTGCAGCTACACCAGGAGTACCTTCTAGTACTTGCTTAATATTCCGTGGAGGTGTTTCGTGTTGCTGGGGCTGGTGCCTGGGGAAATACCATCCACTCCCTTGGAAAAAAAAAGGAAGGAAACGTCTCCAGGAGCGTGTTATACTCTGAGCAAAGTAAACTCTGAGTATAGCAAAGGTTAATCAAAGTTGTGTCTTGCTAAAAGGAGCTTGAGAGCTTAATTGTGCTCCTTGCACACGTGGCCAGAGGCTGCATAAATCCAGGAATATCAGTAATATTGCAAGTGTTAAAGTCACCGTGTTCACTGCTTGTTGCTGGTTGGATTTACCCAGTGGGTTCAGTTCCAGCTGCTTAGTGATATTTGGAAAATCATGGAATGCTTTGGATTGGGAGGGACATTAAAGCCCATCCAGTGCCACCCCTGCCATGGGCAGGGACACCTTCCACCAGCCCAGGGTGCTCCAAGCC
>JAWWEE010000162.1:706287-719024 GCA_035221455.1 Xenops minutus
CTTGGACACTCCCAGGGATCCAGGGGCAGCCACAGCTTCTCTGCCCAACCTGTGCCAGTCCCTGCCCACCCTCCCAGACAGCAATTCCTTCCCAATATCCCGCCCATCCCTGCCATTCCCTGTGTCCTGTCCCTCCATGCCTTGTCCCCAGTCACTCTCCAGCCCTTTTTTTAGGTCCCCTTCTTCTATTAAGGATGGGGATTAAAGTACTCTTTAAAACTTATTAAGACATGGATTCAAAATTAAAGGAATCAAGGTGTTCAAACTTTTTGCCAGGACTGGAGTTTCACTTTTGCCCTCCCGACCTTCCCAAAACTTGTGTCAATGAAAGGCAGTGTCAGCTGTGACTCTGCATTTTCCCATACTTGTCAGTTTGTGTCACAACCTCAGCACTATTTAAATGAACTATTTTTTTATTTAATATTCATATTCAGCTATGCAAGCCATAATTTCTGTTAGTAAAACTGACATTTTGTAAAGTTCATTATTTTTTTTACAGAGAAAATCTCCATCACTTTAAAAAAAATAGATGTTAAATAACAGCACAGTGGTGTCTCCAGGCTGGCAGCCACCCTACAATTTGTCATTTTAATTCCTGAGTCCCTGTGAAACAGAATTTTGATAATACCTGGGTTATTTAGCCTGACCTGGCAGCCTGACCTGTTCAGGTACACAGAATTCAAATAATAATTTGCTATGTTTATGAAGCAGGTATGAAAAACCACTAAACGGGAGGAAATTAAATGCATTCCTGATATTATCAAAACATGGAGTATATTTAGCCTACAAGTAAGTGAACTAATCTTTGTTGATGTCACTGGAGCCAATCTTATTCTGATTATATCAAACTGAATCTGGGTGAAAATGCTACATTAATGCTAAACTGATTGTCTTAAGCCATTCTGGTTGTAGATATTTTTATATTTAGGTTCTGGTCTCAAAATAATTTATGAATTTTAGGAATTCAATCTTCTTTGGCTGTGAGCTATTCCTGTCCCTCAAGGAGGTATTTGAGACCACATGACAGTATAGTTAGGGCTAGTGGATAATGCAGTTCTAAAAGGTGCAAGTTGTCTGAACAGTTGTGGATTTCTGACAGAAACAACAGAAATACACATTATGTCTTCCCCCTTCTCCAGTTCTACATCAGGAGCCCATTTTTTTTTTTTCTAGAGAAGATAATTTAATCTATTTTAGCCATTTTTTAAATGGGCCACAGTGACTCCTGGAAACTATTGTAATTTCTTCTGATACAACTATTTTTATGCAAGAACATCATATTCATGTATTGCTTGGCATTCAAAAATGTGGGCGAAAATCAAGTAAATTCTTGCTCAAAGCCATATTTCTGAGAGTAATAGCTTCAGTTCATTCTTTCTGTAGCTCTTGGTAATTCCTAAGGAAGCTCCAAGTTAATGAATATACATTCTCCAACTTGTTCCAGTATCGAGGAGTGCCCAAGGCAGGATTTCACACACTGCTGGTACTTTCTGTTCGAGTCCCCAAGCACCAATTCTAAAAGTACAACATTAATTAATGCCCTGTAACATTGTTGTGACAATAAATATCCTACTTTTCAGAAAAAAATAAAACCACCACAAAACCACGTGAAGAATGAATATGAATTAATTTTAAAATCTACATACTACAAAGAAAGGTCAAATGCTACAGAGGTGAAATGCCTGATACAGGAAGGATGTTTCCTGAGAGCTGAGTGAAAGGTCTGAAATTCAGATGAAATCTTAGATTAGTTTGCTTTAGCACTCAAAACTTTTTTTTCTTCAACAAATAATTTGTTGAAATCTTTACATGTATCATCTTTTAGATTCCATCTGGAATCATAAAATGATATTTTTATTTATCACAGAGTGATATTTTAGATTCCATGTACTTTGAGGTCCCATTTCCTAGTAACAGACAGAATATCCTCAGACACCATCCCTGTAATTCTTTACAATCCACAACAATAATTAAAAAGCCCCCAAACATTAAGGCAATGCAAGGAGCTGAAGTGTGGCTGCTCACACAGCAGATGCAACATTCCTTTTACGAAGTGATTTTCAAGAGATGAGGAGAGCAGGCAAACAGAGCATCACAGGGGGAGGGAGGCAGGACTGCAAACACTGTGTTTGGGCTTTGCAGGAGCCTCTGTAGCTCAGGAGATTTCATCAATATTCATCAAATAAGGAACTTGCAATTGCTGCTGTGTCTCAAGAAGAAGGAAGGAAGCACAAGTGCCTTTGCCATTCGGGAGGGAGCAGTTTGCTGTGCCCTGGAGCTGTTTCTAGGAAATGGCAGAGGGTGTGTAAAGGACACGGGGAATTTTCAGCTAAAAGATTATTATTTATAGTTATATAATAATTATAAACCAACACGTGTGCCCAGCATCCTCTGGTTATCAGAACTCTTGTTGCATGTGTTAGAGCTGTGCAGACACACAAACCCCACAGCCAGCCTGCCCAGTGTCCTCCTGGCCATGGGGGTTTGCCAGAGGACCAAGGGCAGGTGTGGAAGCTCCTGGAATGCTTGGCATGGCCCAGGGAAAACCCAGCTCTGGCAGCTCTGCCTGTGAGCGTGGCTGTGGGCTGAAACCTCAGGTGCCTCCAGGAGTGCCCTTGGGTTTTCAAACTGGCTCCAGACATGGACAGGGGTTCCATTAACCCGCTTGCAAAGGCCAGTGTGATGTGGGCAGAGTAGCAGTGAATTTAAATAAAATACCAGACTGGGGGTGGCTTTGCCCAACGAGGAGCATTATTTGTTAGGAGTGGCCTCTAGGAAGGGAAGAGTAGAGTGGTCTCGGTGTTCTGGCTGAATTATGGATCAGATATTTAAGGTTTAACTGCTGGACAAGCTTCCCAGAACATCTGTGGGGTTTACTGTGTGTTCACAGCACTGGAGGAACAGCCTCTCCCTGTACCTGGGATGGGCAGTGGGGATGGTGATACCTCTCCAGACTCGCCTCGGACACCCAAGGCACCACTGGCTGTTACTGTGCTTTAGGAGCCATTCACACCTGCACACAGGATTCATCCTCCCTCTCCATGGAGCTCTGTCCTCCTGCTCAGCTTTCCATAGGGTGGCATTTGGCCATCCTTGGTGGCATTTCAGGAGAGCTCTGGGTCGGCACTGTAATAACACACACCTTTAATAAAATGACTTAAAATGGTAACTGAGAACATAGGACCCTCTGAGGAAGGAGGAGAGGGGGATCTGTTTGTCACGCTGAGCCTGGCCACTGTCACCAGCTGGTTTCTGTAGTCTCTGAGCAGAATATTATCAGGCTTTTAAAGGGGCAGGTCCCTCCTCAGCTGCGGCGATGCTCCGTCAGGTGCCCCGTGTCACATCCCTTGTATGACAAACATTTGATGTGACACTTCTGCACGCAGGTTGCTCCAGAGATATTTTTATAGGTCAGACTAAATATCACACATCCAAGCCTTCAGTCAGGTAGTGGAGCCGCTGTGATTGCAGCTAATGGCCTTGGAAGTTGCTATGGTTCCTGTAAACAGGCTCCCTGGCTCCTGCTGCCATCCCTGCCGGAGCACCGGGCAGGGAGCAGCAGGGACAGCCAGGCACTCGGGGCCAGCATCAGCTCCGGGTTCTCTGGACAATCAGCTAATGCAGCTGGCAGTGACCTGTATCTGTGCTCCCTGCTGGAAGCTCACCTGGTACCCAGCCCTCCCGGCTGTGTCCGGCTGCCCCAGCCCTTCCCTGCTCACACAACCCTCCTCCTCCTCCTCCTCTACAAACCCCGCCAGGTTCTGTGTTCCCAGAGCTCCCTGTCCCCTGCCAGGTGTTTGGGGAATGCTTGGAGCAGGAGGATATGGCAGTGAAGGCAAGGAGAACACGGACACACCTGGGTTGCCTGAGCGCTCAGTAAGGATGAGACAATTACAAAGGATGCAGCAAAGCTCATCCTTATGGGAGCCCCCTGGGTTTGCCTGTGTGTCCTGGAGATTTTGGGAGACCTGGTGGTGCCTTGGATGTGTTGAGTGGCCAGCGGGGCTGTGCAAGGAGATAACACAGCATGTCCTGCAGTGTCCAGGCACTTCTCTTTCCACTCCTCATCCCAAAGCTGCACCCTGTAACAAAGAAGTGCAAAATAACTTAAAAGCTTGGATGAAGAGAATTTTAATTATAAAAAGTTATGAATCATTTTTAGCATCCTATCGTCTGCAAAAAGTAACTAAGGGCAGTGATGGTGTTTGGAAATGTATCTGCATAAAACAAATACCTGGCAGTTTTTATTTTATTTTTAATCATCTCAAAGATCAATTTTGGCTGATAATTGCATTGTGTGTTTTCCTGATATTCCTCTGTTGTGTTTTGGGGGACTCTCAGAGAAGGGAATGTTGCAGCACTGAGAGCAAGCTAGTAGTCGAGGAATCCTCTACTTTGTCCCCACTCCTTTCCCACCCTCCCAGCCTCAGCTCGGGAGGCAATTCCACCCAGGAATCTCTGATTAGCTCCATTTTCAATTATGCCTTCCCGTCACCTTTAAACAACCACTGCTTAACCCATGTTACAGAGAATGAGTTGCAGATTCAGAAACAGATATCCAGCCAATTATCTTCTTTTATGTATTCCACATAATGCCAAACAGGTTTGCTGTTTGCCTCCGTGGGTTATTCCCTGCTCTGTGTGCTGGGGGTGGTTTTTATCTCCAGCTGACACCGCAGGGACTCCATCCCAACGTGTGGCTGAGAACAGCTCTGTCTAAACACCTTAAATGCTCCTCACATAAATACAGAAAAAGCCTCCATGCAGCAATTATTAAACCAGACAAATGTTGCACTGATTTTAACATTGCTCAAGTGGTAGAGGTTTTTCTCTTCATTAAGATAAACAATGGAACTAATTGGAAAGCCACAAAAACATCTGTTAAGTAAAGGGAGTATGGAAAGCTGAGGAGACCAGAGGAAGCTGTGTGGAGCTGGGACAAGGGGAACATACCACAGGTGGATTTTAATGTATGCTTGAATTTAGGAAACAAACGTCATTTACTGAATTTTAGAAGCGTGAAACTTGCAAGAAGATGAAAATCCACTTGGCTAGGATGGGAATGGCACATGTATACTGCAGTGAGAGCCAGCAGCATGAGGTATTGGGGTGTTCAGACAGTGAGATGGAAGAGGCTCAGCAAGTGGGATGTGCAGGATCCGTCACTAAAGGCTCTCAGGAATGGCTCAGGTGTGGATGCTCTGTGAGGATACGTGGGAGAAAGCAGTGCAGTGGTTTAGAACTCCAGGGTTGTTACTGGTGAGGAGTAAAAAGTGGTTCAGTTATTCCTGTGTAATATCTGTTAAATCACCTGCTGCAAACAAGGTTTAGCTAATCTGGAGGTCACCCTCTGTCACTCAGGAGGAAAGAATTTTACTTTTCTGTGTAAATTCTCACTACACCACAGTTCTTTTCCTTGTAGTTGTTTTATGAGACAGTAAATAGTAATGCACACTTGTTCAGCTACTCCTAACATGTGGTTTCACTCTGGCATGCTCTGCTGTACCAGGTTCCTGTGCACGTTGGCTGTTTCTCAATTCAGGGACTGGGGCAGTGCAAAGTCCTTTGAGGTCCAGTCCAGCACAGAAGCAAGTGAAGATCTACTCCTGCTGTTTTTCCTGGGGTTGCCCAAGATTGTTAGGTCAGGACTGGCACCAGGTTTAGGTGTTTTTTTTTGCTGAAAAATATCCAGAAAAATGTACAACAGGTTGTGGTTAATGTGCTGCCCCACCTGTCTGGTCTGGAGCAGCCAGTGCTCTGCCTTTGCTGCCCAACATCACCAGGCAGGCTCTGGTATCTCCTCAGCACGGTTTGTGCTGTTATTATTGAGTGTATCAAACTGCCTTTATTGAAAATGTTAAGCTTAGGTGATTGATAGATTTTTCTGTAATTTCTTTGTAATTTCCTAATAATCCTTTGTTTTGTGTTTTAATGGCCTCCATAGATGTACTGTAATGTATTTATTGGTGCACATAATTGATGCTGAATTTGCATTTTGAGTTTAATTCCTGTTTTGACAAACTCTGCCTCCTCACCAGGTACTACCAGCTTACAATGAACATTCTCCCCTCAGGCAAGAGCTGAAACCTTTTCCTGGGATGGGAGCAAGGGACTGGGACCTGTCCTGATGCTCTCCCTCCTCAGGAGCCCTTCACTTGCATCAGGCCTCCCAAATTAAGTGTCCAGACTGCCTGTCATCTGGGACTGATGTTAGATTTACCCCAAATTGTTTGAACAATGCTCAGGAGAGGAGGCGGCTGTCTCCAGACTTGCTGTCTATGCCTTTTATCCACTTCTGACATAATTTATTGGAAATGAGAGGAATTGTTTCAGAACAAGTGTCTCTGACAGCTTGGCAGATTGATAGAGAGGTTTTCTGATTTCATCTCTTTTTTCTTTCTGTTTTCAAATGATGCCTCCCTACCCCTTGCCAGTCTCTCAAGGAGCATCGGTGTCACGGTATCAGGTGCAGAGACAGCAGGTTCCTGCATTAGCAGAGCAGGGAGGAGGGGATTTCATTTACTCTGCGCTGCCTCTTGCCTGTTTATCCTCTCATAAAATTCCAAATATTTTTAGTGACATGTAGAACACACACAATATGAATTGATTTAGCCTAGGAAGGACCCCACCAGGTCACCTAACATGCCATCAGTGCTGAGCTGGGACCTGGGCATGCTGTGACATTTGGGATCCAGTCCTGAAACAGGGAATGAGGCAAAATTCTCACTGTGTTTCTTGAGTGCACTCCGTGTTCCTGTCCCCCATCTTCCAGCGTGTCCTCTAACAGCTCTGTGCTGTAGGAAATCCCACACTTTGCCATAATGGAATTGCAAAAAATGAAACTCATTACTTTTCTGGGTTACTTCGTGGTGGTGTCACTGAAACAGTGCTTGGGACTGTTGGCTCAGTCCCCCCAGAAGAGCAGGGTGTGGTATGGCTTATTGACCCCCACCAGCTGCCACTTTAACCACATCCCAGGGACAGCAGGTTAATCAAGACACCTTAAAGAACTGAAAACCAGTGCAGCCTGAAAATGTAGAGCCTGCCCTACTGCCCTGAGGACAGTGAGTGCAGGGGCAGGGCAGGCACTGCCTGGCATCATCTCGAGCACTTCAGTGTGTTCCTCTTTCTGGGGGTGCCTGAGCTTTGAATTTTGCTTCCCCCACACTGCACGTCCAGCCCCCCTTAAAGTCCCTTTCAGGGCTGTGCCTGGTAGGATTTTGAAGTGTTTCTTATTCTGCTGCCCAGGTTCCTCCAGATGTTTAGCTACAGGGTAGTGCTGCTGCAGAGATGAGTGCAGCTGGCTGGGAGATGCTGGGCGAGGGAAGTGCAGCATCTGGGCTTTGTCTGGGGAGCCTGAATTTCAATTAATTAAATGTGCACCCAACTTGCAAGGAGCTTTTGCATTTCAGTTAAACCGACTTCAGAGCACACCTAAGATTTATTCCTGCCTTTCAAATGAACTGCCAGATCCTCAGCTGGTAGAAATTGCTGAGCCTCTCTTGGCACCAGGAGAGCTGAGTTGACACTAAAAGGGATGTGGATTGTGGCAGACAAATAGCTTTTGTAGGAGTCCAGGTACGACTTGGTCCCCTTGGTTGTCCTGTGGAAGTAAAACATTTATTTACTTGAAAAGCAAAAGAAAGCTATTTATTATTTATATTTTTATTGTTTTTTCCCTCCCTAGGATTGTCATAAAACATACATTTGTGAATTTACAAGTTTAACATCTTTTTAGTATTTTAATTTAAAATTGTTATTTAGAGTTTTAGGATTTGTTTTTAATGGGTTTATTTTCAGTTGCTAATTTTTAGCTAAGATTGTAGTTGAGTATAGTAAAAGAGGGAGTCAGTGATTTTTTTTCCCTGATAAAATGATGTTGGCACAATTATTTATCACAATCACAGCTGCCCCCTGCACCCTTTATGGTCATACCTGTGTTGTTTAGATGAATTCCTGCCTTCATACTCTATCAAAAGCTCTTCTATCATTCAAATATTTGGAAAATGGGTTCTGATGGAAAGGCATTGTGATGCTGGATGCTACCAAAACTTTTTCCAGAATATCTGCAATAAATTAAAGAGCTTGATATATAAATATTAGGTATGCAAGAAGATAATTTAGAAAGTACAGGACTTGGCTAATGACACACAAGAAGTAATTTGAATGTATGTCACCTTGTGAGAGCAGGCAGCCTCAGAGCACTCGTGGCCCCTTTTCACCTGGATGTGACTTCCCAGGACTATCAGTCCTGGATGCAGCAGGGCCTGAGCATGTGAAATAATTAAAAGTCTCTTCCCTGCCCATCCCTGGGATAATTCTCTCCTCCACACGAGTGCTGGGCACTAACACTCGAGGGACTCTCCTCTGCTCCCTTGGAATCCCAAGGCCACCAAGGCAACTCACAGCTCCTCCAAGTCCTGAGAGAAACTTGCTTGTGGATTCCCAAAATTGTGTCTCTTTTCTCAACACCTCTGCACAATTATCACCTTTCCTTTGGTCTTTTCTCTGGCACCACCAGCCCCAGAGCTGATCTGCTCCACGAACACAAGTGTCTCCATCCTCCCCCCGTCCTGCTGGAGCCGCAGCAGGAATCACAAAACCCTTTCCCCCTCCAAAGGCAAAGCCCTTTTCAGCTTCTCTTACATAGGTATCAATACCTGGCTTTTACAAACAAGAGGAATTAGACTTCGTAGCATTTTGCTATTTGAATGACCTACTCAGTGGAATTACAGCAGCAAACTAATCCTTTAGGAGAGATGGCTCTATCAATCTTTGGATTTTTCTAATGTGGAAGCTACTCAATTGCATCTCAGAAATCAGGGAGGTAATTACTCATGCAGACAGCACAAAATGAAAAAAAAAAAAAGCAAGTTCTGCTGAGTATCCCTTTTAGAACAAGCAGTGGAACAAGGAAAACAGCCTCTATAATCAGTCAAATTCTTCCACTAATTTTTCAGGTGTTGAAGGCTATAGTGAGGGTACATGCCATGAAAGTTAACAAAGCAAAGTGGCTTTAATGGAGGGTTTTACAAAAGAAAAATGCCTCTTATTAGGCAAACCTACTATTTTAGATGTAGTTCCCTACGTTACAACTTCATTGTTTAAAATAGACATGTTGTGAGATAAATGCTTTTCCAGATCCCTCCGGAGGCGTTTGGCTGTGGTGACAACACCCGACTGGGATAGGGGCTGGTTCTGCCTGAGGAGAGTCACCAACCTGCAGGTGAAGCCAGGCAGGTACAGCCTCAGAGGAGCCCTCACACCCTGTTAGCACTCAGAAAAGGGGCTGATTTAATTTTGAATTCAAGTGCTACTGGATTGCTATGAAGCATGCATATATAAAGAAATACAAAGTTGTCAATAATACTGAAAAGAACTGGTATTTTGTATGTTTTGGATTGCTTTGAATCCTGAACAGATTAGGAGTTTAAAATATTATGATCAGGTTGAATAGACCCTCCTGCAGGAGAGGTTGGGATAAGGAAGTGGGTTCCTCTATTGAATAAGGAGCTTTTCATCTGGGGAAACCTTTCAAAGCAACATCCAACATGGACACCAGTGAATTTTGGGTTCAGATGGGAATGGACTAAGTTGTCCAAGGTGATTCCAAGAGACCATAAAAATCTCCACATTTCTCTCTCTTTTACTCTGATGTGACTTTGGGCTCCTCCACCAAGGCTAAATCTTGTGCTGCACTTTCCCACAGGTATCGGGGACTTTGGGTTGCTGAAGGTAAGTCATGGAATCTTGGAATGGTTTAGGTTGGGAAAGCCCTCTGAGACCATCAAGTCCTCCCAGCAGTGCCAAGGCCAGCACTAACCCCTGACATCAAGTGCCACCCCTGCTCTGGGCAACTTACTGAGTCTTACTGAGTCTTGCAAGACCAAGGAGACAAGGGAATCAACTGCCTCAGCCTTTTCCATGTCCTTTATCACCCTGTCCCACTCAGCAGAAACATTTTCCTTGGTCTTGCTTTTGGTATTGATAAAAGCACATAAGGACACCCACCACGGAGCTGTTCAAACACACCCAGTGCTGAGTCTTCCCAGCAAAGTGTAAAATATGCTTTTAATGTGAGCCACGGACCTTTGCAAGCCCCCTGGAGAGCATGACAGTATTAAACCAGCAGTGATGGCCATGGGCTCCTACTGGGGTCATCGTGGGCCTGCTGACATGCGCGAGGGTCTTCCTCAAAAACTCATGAAGGGAGAAGTCCTGCTCTCCGTTTAAACTTGGGTGCTCCTGAGGACAGAGGGAGGAGCAGGGCTGGTGTGTTAACTTCCATACATCAGCTTTCCCACCACACCAGGTCACTGCACTGTGCTCATCTTCATCCTGGGATGAACCTTCTCTTGTAGTTTTTGAGCTCACAGGGCTTAAAATACTTCTTTTCACCTTCCTGAGGATGTAAAGGACTGTTTGCCCACTGAGGCTGAGTGGGGTGAGGATTTAGTGCCTGCTGGATGAGGCTCCTCCAGGACATCTTTGGGCTGGGCTGTTGGAGGCAGGTCCATCAGGCTGCCAGGAACCTCTGCTCAGTCCTCCTCCTCTAAGCTGGAAATTTGGTGAGAACTCGTGTCTTCCACAGCTCACAGACCTCATTAGGCTCCCAAGGCAATGTTCTTCTGGACCAGGTGCATTTCACCTCTTGTTTTGTGTAGGAATTCAAACCAATTGAACCAATACTGTTCCATGGGCAGCTCCATCACTTTTTTACGTGACACTGTATTGATGAATATTTCCCCTTTAGTTAATTTGCAGAAAAGAAAATCCAGCTGACCTTCCCTCAGCCTCCCAGTGATTTAGCAACTGTGGATCTCCACAGAGTTACCATCAATTTATATTTACTTTTCCTATCTCTCTCTGTGCCTGTGACACACCGTGAGACTCCTCATGCCGATCCAATAACATCTTTCCAGTTACTTCTCCCCTAAAGAAAAGTTTTTATTTATGACTGTGCCTCCCTCTCCCATCTGCCCTTTAGCCGATGTCAATCCATTTTATGTTACATTTATGTCCATTCCACTTCCCTTCTTTCCTCAGACCTCAATCTCTGTGCAAAGACCTTAATCTCTGATGTGGAACTTTGTCAAACACTGTCTGGGAGCCTGAGCTCGGCTGCCCACCACGTCCTCCTCCAGCAGCAGACACATGGCTGGGTGGGGGAATGCTGTGGGCTTGCTTTTCCAAAAGTTTCAAGGGAAACTGGACTAGTGAGCCTTCTCCACCCCCCTCCAAACACACACATTCCCTGTGGGTTGGTTCCTGCTCATGCAAATCACCAGTGGCTTGATGCAGTTGGTTCTGCACTGGGAATATGACATTTACTAACAAAATAGCTCAGCTAAAATTGATTTTTAGAAGGAACACTTTGGTCCCTCTATTTGAGCAAGTATGGAAGAGCTGGTTGTGATCTTGCCTTAAATATGCAGCAGAATAATGACAGCAGAGACTTGTGTTGGTTCAGGAGGTGTTTTCAAACATGTTACTGGGCATTCAGATCTGTTAAAAATGTTGATTTTTAGTGTTACCTCATTGTGTAACTATTTAATTTCATAATCACTGTTTCCCTTGGTCCACCTTTTTCTTCCTTCTCTGTGGTTTTCTAAGGAAACACAAAGATATGAATTTTAGAGAGAATGGAGCTGTGGATGGGGATCTTTGAGTGAGAAATGTGTGTGTATGGGGGGTTCTTCATGATTTCCAGTGCTGTTAAATACCTACCAAGTGTTATTTGCTTGAAGTGTATTTGTGGAGAAAAGTGAAATTGAGGGCAGGAGAAGCTGTGGGTTTGTTGTATATGTTTTTTTTTAAATATCAGATTTAATTTGTTTGGGAAGTAAATGTTATCACATTTGTGTAGAGAAGCACTTGATGTCTGGGGCACACTGTCACTGTTGTCACTGTCAAAGGCTTGGGAAGTCTCTTAATCTTCATGTGCATCAGTATTTATAAAATAGGTGATGTTTATCAGTTGGGGTGAGGGAGGGGTTTTGCAGCCTTTGCAAGGGAGATGTCTTGGAAATACCAAGAATTTTGGTGCCTGGAGTTTCTTGCTAAAAGTTCCTGCTTTCTGTCTCATCTGTGATTTAACCCAAAACTTCTCCTAAACAATAAGCAAAACAGTCTCACAAACAATGCAACAAGCAACCCCTTTTACTGGCACCACCTCATCATCACACCCGGCTCCTTCCCACGTGCCCGGCCAAACAAAGGGAAGCTGCCTTTCCTGGGGCTGGACAAGGCGAGCTGGGAGGCAGCTGGAAGGGAGGCCATATGGTGCATTCCTCGTGACTCACCGGCTAACCCTGCCTCGCATTTCCACCTCACTTCCCTTCCACACCTACGTGGGCTCTCCCTGCTCGGCCGCGGGGATTCATTCAGCCCACGGAAATATGTTGTGTGTCACAAGTGGAATTTCCCCTCTGACCCCCGGCTCCCCCTCTGCCCTGGCCACAAGGGTTGTTTTCTCCTCGTGTCCCCCTCGCTGGTGAAAGCCACTCTTTGCCCAGCCAGGACGGGTTCCCTTCACGCCTCCTCCCCTGAGGAAAGCAGGGAGATGCAGAAGGGACTGTTGCCCTCTGCAGATGGAAAACTCCTTTCCAAATCCTCCCCAAACTCTGCTCTAGACACTGTGGAGCCAGGCTGGGAGAGCTGGGGGGGTCACCTGGAGAAGGGAAGGCTCCAGGGACACCTGAGAGCCCCTTGCAGGGCCTGAAGGGGCTCCAGGAGAG
>JAWWEE010000162.1:720920-731906 GCA_035221455.1 Xenops minutus
GACAAGGATGGAGGGACAGGACACAGGGAATGGCTTCCCACTGCCAGAGGGCAGGGCTGGGTGGGATATTGGGAAGGGATTGCTGGCTGGGAGAGTGGGCAGGGACTGGCACAGGTTGGGCAGAGAAGCTGTGGCTGCCCCACTAATTCCACACCATAATTTCCACAGATGCACTTTAATTGTAGCTTAAATGCTGTGTCATCCCTAATAATGCAGAAGTTAGGGAATAGTTGGTTAATATTCTGCAGGTTAATAAGAATTCTTGTACTTCTTTGAAGCTGTTCCTGCCATGGCTGATCCCTGTAGCCCAGTGATCCTGTTTTAAACATGCCTGGGCACCTGCTCTTTTACAGACACCTGGTTTTCTGCTTAGCTTATAAACATAGAGAGACTCTGGCTATAATGAATAAAATTACCTCAATGTTGGAAAACTTTAAATCAGAACCTACTAAGAAAATTTTTAAATTGTGGGCAGAGTGCATTAAAAATTTAATTTCAAAAACCAGCAACAGGTGAAAAAAATAATTTCCTTGCAATATTTTCCTGTGCCACTATTGCTCAGTTTGGGTTTAATTCAAATAGAGCCTGAGCCTGCTTGTTCCCCTGTTCTCCTGTTTTATTAGGGAAGATGCTCATCTGTATCAGCCACTTATTAGATAAATACAGGAAAACTGCTTGTCATTTATGGGTTTCCCCATTATCATCTCCCCCATCAGATAGAGTAGCCTGATTTCAAAGTGACAGCTGGTGGACCCTCTTCTTGATACATGCTAATCCAGTTTTTATTATGGAAAAATTGCCTGTGCTTGCAGAGAGTGAAAGGCAGTTACCAGACGTAGCTGCTGAGGGCGGAACCTTGTGAGCTCTGCTCTAACAGCCTAAAAATGAACCATTATCTCCCAGGGTAACAGAATCCCGCTGAAATACGGGCACGGGGTAATCTATGGCATGAAAATGTCAAAATGTGCAGTTACTAACTGGTTTTTGAATGTGGTAAATAAGAAATGCCCAGTTGTCCAGTGATGATGGTTCAGGTGGTGGATGATTTTGGGGTGGGGACAGGGGGGCACCTCTGGCTGCATCTGGAGATAACAGGGCACTGGGAAGGTGCCTCCCAGCCCTGTGCCCGGGGTGGGAGGGAGCACTGGAGAGCAGTAGGATTGTGTGATCCCTGAGGGGGAGGACATGGGGCATGGCTGGAGCTGGGGGGTCCTGCAGGTTCTCCCTCATTAGCCTGGATTAGGTGTGGTGTGATTAAGGAAGAACCTGGAGGTGGACAGAGTTGAGATGGACCAGGTGAAATTCCCAGTAAAGTCAGTACAAACCTCAGAACCTGGCTGGGGAGGATGATGGGGGATTGAGCTTCAAAATGGGAGACAGTATTCCATAGGACCAAACCCTGTTATCTCAAAATGCCCATAACACTGAGCCTCTTCTCCTTCCCCAAACCCAACCCAAGACAAGGCAGCTGCTGCCTGTGCAGTGCAGAGAAGCAGCCTCTGCTCCTGTATGGCAGGTGGGAAGATCAGCTGGCTGTTCCATTCCTCCCTAATTATTAATTTATCACTAAATTTATTAAAAGTTCCCAGATAACAGAATCTTGTTTAATTGAGAGAATAATAGATGTTCTAAAGCTTGATTTTGCTCCTTTTGACTTTATCAGATCTTGCTCACTCCAGCGTGCCTGTTCAACCTCTGATTTAAGTCAAACATGCTACTTTAAATCTGGAATTAGAAGAGAATTAGCACTGTGTCATCCAGGCTTGACTCCCCTTCTGAGGCTTAAATAAAAAGTTTTATCAAAGCAGACAATCTGTGGAGGTTAAGTGCCCCTGGATGTGCAGACCCTTAAAGATACTTTTTTTAGAGACATTGAAAGGAAAGAAATACTTTCAAAAGGAGCCATGTAAAAAAAAAAAAAAAAGGAAAAAAAAGGGAAGAAGACACAGAAGATTTTTGTCAGTATTCCAGAAAATGGTTGTCCTGATCTGGAGAGATGAAATGTTTATTTCTTCCCCATCATCCCCTTTTCTCTCTCCATTAGAACTATTTCCAACCCACCCCAAACTTGTTAGTCAGTGCAATCATCATTTAACTGAAACATGTAATTACCCTGCCTTGATTAATTTTTGTTTTTTTCACAGTATAGCAAAATTCTGTGAGAATGTGGCTTGGCACTTCAAACCCCAAGTGTTAATTCCCACTGACTTTCTACGAAACTGCAACTGATACACTTAAAACCTTGGAAAAAACCCCATTCCCAGGCTCTGGAGGAAGCTGAGAGCTGTTCAGTTGATGGAACACATGCTTGTGCAGGGCCAAAACTGGAGATGGGGCTGATCCATGTGCAGAGGGATTTGGGATGGGGTTTGGGTGTGCTCGGGGGGGCTGGGACAGGCTGGGGGTCTCTGTGCCCAGGGCTGGGGGCTCCAGCCTTTGTCACTGCTCCTGTCTGCTCCTGGCCTTAGGACTGACTGAGGAAATGAAACACTACAGCAACACTCTGCTCCCCTTTGGATTTAATTGCAGTGTGGGAGGATCGTGTCCACTCCTTAGGATTCCTGGGGAATGAAAAGAGATTCCTGACAATTTCAGTAAAACATGGGAAGCAGCTCTTTGTAGGAATGTTGGGGAACAAAATCCTATGTGTGTCTTAGTTTTTTCCTGTTTTGAGTGATTTTGGACTCTGAAGTAGCTGTTGCCTGTCCCTGCACCAGCTGAGTCTGAGGACATTCTTCCCAACAGTATTTATTTACTCCTGGCTCCTCAGTGCTACGACTGATGCTGCCTCTCCAGCCTGCTGTGATCTCACTGATTGATGAACATGCACAGTTTTCTCAGGGATTGCTGCTGTAAAACCCTGGTTCTGCTGCAGCCAAGGGCACTGGCAGCTGGATTTCTGCTCTGGTGAATGGGGGATCTGGAAGAGCTTGGAAAACAAGCCAAGTGTCCCCCAACATCTCCTCCAATTCTTACCCAGACATGGCTGGGAGCTCCACTGAAGACTGCAGGAAGCCCTCTCCAGAGGGGTGTTTGTGTTGACTTAATTAGATTTGGGGGTTCAGTTTTGGTCTAGAACATCTCAAGTTTGCAAACTGTCCTTGGGTAGTTCAAGGAGCCTGCCAGGTGTGGTTGGGGGAGCAGGATTTGGGTGTGGAAAGGCAGGTGGGCACTGCCCTGAGTAAGTGCTGAGGGAAGTCCAGTGAGCTGGTCCAGTCTGGGAAGGTCAAAATACGAACAGGAGATTAGGTGTGACTTTGAGAACATGGGGAGCTGTTGTTCTGGTGAGGTCATCCGGATTATTTCATAAAGAAATCAAGTGGGCAGCCACAGATTTGGCTTTAGATGCTTGGGAAGGAACTGGGTTAAGCTCCCAGAAAAAAATTGGGACTATGTATGGGACCAAAATTCACTGCTGGGGCTTTTCAGGAATAAACCAGCCCCTGCACACTAATTTGAGGTGGAAAAGTCCCACTGCCCCTCTCCCATCCTGGCACAGCTGCCAGGCTGGCCCTCGAGTTTTAGTGAAAAGCACACTGTGAACTCCTATAAAATTCTTTTTGGGGAATATTGTGGGGTTACTGTGTTGGGAAACTGCCTACAAATTGATGTGGTGATGCTTAGAATATTCCATGTTTATGGAAATCATCTCATTCCCTGTGGTGAACGTGCTGAGAGGTTTGGTTCTGGCTTTGGAAGTGAAAATGTTCTGTTCCACAAGCCTGTTTCTCGTACATGTGACATATGTTCTGCTGCCTTTACTGTAAAACACAGAAATCCTAAACCTTTAAGAAAATGAACAGGAAGGATCTGTGGGTCCAAGCTCAACCCATGGCAGTGCAGAGATGGGGACGTTCCCACCACTGTTCCCAGGGCTCCCAATTGTGACTGATCTCATATATCACAGGCTCCTAAATATGTATAAGTATATATAAATAGGCACATGGGTGAGCTATGGATGGCGTCTCATCCCCTGTTCTGAATTTCCTGGGGTTTGTGGATTTAACTTATTTGAACACAGTTTTCTGTGATTTAATATAGAATTATTTTAGATCAAAAACTGGTAGGAAAAGAGCTGACACTCTCTTTGCTGCTGCTTCCCCTCCTGCCCCCCCTTTTTAAAGGAAAGAGCTTTATCTTAATTAAAGTTTAATTAAGGATCACGTTTGGCAGTACTTTTCACACCGATCTACACCAGCAGATTTTCTAAGGCTTAACTTTATCGTGCAGAAAATCCTCTTTTATTACTCCCAACCTGTTGTAAAAGCTGTTGGCACAGAGCGGTGGCTGCTTCATTCAGTGGCCTTGTTTGCCGCTGGAAAATTCCCAAGTCTCTGGAGATAGCACCACTGTGGTTCAATTTAATATCTGTCCTATCACTACAAGACTCTAGCTCATTATTAATGATACTATTCATTAATTTCTTGTTGGGCTGATGTTGTTATTTATTAAAATATTAAAGAAAGCTCCTGAGACACATACATAATGAGGGACACCTCCATTTCCTGAGCGGCACCAGCTGAGGGGATGAATATCGTGGAGATTTACCCCCTCCACCACCCTCTCCCTCCCTCATTAGTCCTCCCTCGTCTCTGAGTGACACTGTAAATCCATTTTGTGCTCGGCCCAATCGGCGCCTCATACAAATGGGGGGCTCTCTTTTTTTAATGAGCCATTCCTATGCAAAATGAATTGACTGCTGTCTAACTCATCTAATCTGCCCGGGTCTGGGGGAAGGACTAAATTGCCTATATTTATATAGGGAATAAATAAAACGCGACATATTTTTTCCCTTTCCGGTCTCACATTTGGAGAATTTCAGCGTAATAAATTCTGCGCTTTAAGGACCTGCCACCTTAGTTAACTAAAGCCCAGCATGGCATTTAAAGGCGTGATGGTTGTATTTAAAAAAGCCTCGACAAGCAGTTTGTGCCCGCCTTGGCCGTTTGATGCCTCCCCTCCCATGCTCAGGTATCGCCTCCAGAAATTCCGAGGGCACTTGATGTATTGCTCACCCTTTTAATCAGGGGGATTGCAGAGCACATCTGCTTCGAGCACACAGGGCTGGGCAGAGCCACAGCGAGGGGCTGCGTATGGCAAAATAAATCAAACAATCCGGTAATTAATTTAGCCATGATGTCACACTTCTGCTTTGGTTGCTGGAAGAGGGGCTGGTGTTAAGGGTCTTTTTTTGGCTGGCTGGAAATGATGAAATCTGCATAACAATCGAGGTAGCATCTGAAGGTAAAGTTTTAATTTGTTCTATATGGTTGTTATTTTCACCCCGTGCAAATAATTACTGTGGGGAAGGAACACCTCCCTGTTTTCTGAGGATTAACGGGGCATAATTGCAGCCTGTTTTGATCCCTCTTTTAATAAGGGCCCCTCTCCAGCCACAGCCCGTCCAGCAGCTCTGTGCGGATCGAAGGCTCCTTCCAAAGCATTTAAACAGACCTACAAGGCCTTTGTACGGGGAATTTGGAGTCAGTTGTTTCTGAGGAGAAAAAAACCATGTCACTTTGGTACTTCAAAGCAGCAGATCTGTGGCACAGGACCCTGAGCCCCAGGGAGAGACAAATAACCAGGAGGAATGGGAATGACACGGAGACTGACACTGGAAGCTCTGCTCATCTGGCAGGGAACAGTTCCTCAGCAAATGAACTTCTGGAAGTTGTTTTCCTCTTCTTCTTGCAGCAAAGTATGAGTTTCCTGAAGCAACCACTATATTGCTTTAGCAACACATCTGTAAATTTAGAAACTCCCCCTGTTTAAACAGAATTAAGTCCTTTGCTCCGTGTTTCTTGCTAATAGTGTGGTCTGGCCACGTGAATTAGTTCTTTGACTCCTTTTCTCAAAGTTATCACGAATTTAAGGCATTTTCAGGTGCTGTGTTTGTGCATGTCATCGGTGGCTTCAGAGATCTGTCACTCCCAGGTGACAGATGGCACAGGGATGTCTGGCTCGTCCCTGGGTGGAATACTCCTTGAGGAGGGTCACAGTGGGAGTGCTGTCCCCAGTGTGCCACCATGGGCACAGATCCTGTGGGATGTGTGATCCATTCCACAGCCTGGTTAGCTGGAGCACTGGGCTGCTTCAGCCTGAAGTGGAAAGTTCAACAAGCTCATGTTTTCCCCCATGATTTTGAACATAATTATTTTACTGGACAGGTTTGAATTTGAGTTTTCAATAAACACTGTGAGAGGATGTTTCCTGAAGATCCCCCTGCTGAGTGTTTTCAGGAAACTCATTTAGGCTCTGGGGTCAGCATGGCTCCCTTGCAGGAGGGTTTTCCACCTGCCTTTGAGAGCCTGTTCAGGTACAATTGTATTTTTGACAACTTGCTTAGTACTCTGTTCACACCACCAAAGTCTCTCTAATGGCTGTGTGTGATGGGAGGTCACCAAATGAGACAGTTCTGGACCAGCAGGTCTGGGGGTGGTCTTGATTTTCCCTGGATGAGGAAAAAGACTGTTCTGAACCTAAAAATGAGCACGTGCCACTTGACTTCACCAGAGGTGCTCCAGTAAGAACTGTAACCTGTGCTTGGTGCTCAAAGCCAGAACTCGATATTAGTAATGATAATTAAAAAGATTGGAAAGTCCAGAATTCTCCAATAGCAGAGGACAGAGCAGATGTTAAATGAAACTACTGAAAGCAAACAGGTTCCAAAGTCTGTGTGCCTGAGATCTGGGAAAACTTGGGGAAACAAGAGATCCCTGCCCCTTGGACTCTGAGGGTGGATGTCTCTGACCAGCTGGAGGGTCCAGACCAGTTTCTTCATGTATGTTAAAATACTCAGGCTCTGGCAATTTAAAGTAGTGACGGGTTTTTGGACTAATGGTCTAAACTCAGTTGCACAGTCAGAGTCTTTGGTCACTTTTCTGGTGTTTTATTTTCGAGGCCATTCCCTTTTAGGGGCTTTTTTTTGGGGCCCATATTTGCAAAGGTGCAGAGCTGCATCATTGCCAAGTCAGGTGTAAAAAACTTCATGGGATCACACCCAGGAATTTGCTAAATTATAATAAAACCTTTGCATGCTTTTCTTTGAACAATGTACTTTCACTTGAATAATATATTTTCATGTGAATAAACCATATTCACTTCACAACATGGTCTAGTGGGCATGGTGGTATTTGATTAGACTTGATCTGGAGGTTTTTTCCAGCCTTAATGAGTTCATGGTTCTATTTTGTTCTTTGTGTTTACCTTTCCAAGCATTTTAGGGTGCTCCAAGCTTCTCTCACAAAACTAAGCCCTGGAATATAGCTGTATTTTGCCATATTCCTGCATCTCTGGAGGCATCCAGAGTCCTGCCATGTTCCTGGGCTCATGGCTAAAAGTCAGCAGTGCTGGAACTGTTCAGCATCAGTAAATCCCAGGCACTGTATGCGCTGTGCCCTGAGTCCAGCTGCAGCATCCACAGCAAAGCCCTGTCAGGAAATGCATCTGGAGCACAGTCCTTGCCCTGAAACCCAGTAATTCCCGTCGGTGCATTCAGAGGGACCAGGAATTTGAATACAGAGCTGTAATTAAACAGCCCCATCCGTGTGATGGTGAAAACTCACTTGTGAGTGTTCCACGAGGAGCTGCCACAGCAACACAACATTTTTATTTCAAAGGCTGTGATTTTTATTTTTTCCTCTGACTTCTTTCAAGTAGCTGTGCAGGTTTTAATCTGACTCTGGGTGTGAGCTTCTACTGAAAATATGCTGCCAAAGCACCGGAGCCCTCGGAGCTGCTACTGCATGTGATTTGTGGGAAGGGACAATTTGCTGGAGGTCTCCGAGGCTCTGTGGGGAGGGTTAATAACTCTTGGAGAGGTGGGAGAAAAGAAAGAATTTTATGTCTCCTGCAACCTGCAAGACTATGAAATGTTTCCCAGTGTAATTTTCTTGAAGTTAAAGTTGAGGTTATTAAGGTTCACTTAGCAGACAAAGTTTGCCACAATTTTCTTGGTCTCTCTGATCAGATGACAAGATTTCTAATTTATAAAAGCAGAGCAGGATGTTGGGGGCTCTGAACCATGTTCAGGGGATACACCGAGGGCCTCTGAGCTCCTCTCCTTCACACAGATTTTTATTTACAAGGAAATTTGAAAGCAATGTGCTTGAACTTCACTCAGTAACCCTGAGAGCTGGCTTCAATTTGTTTGTCTGTAAATATCTGTATAACCACAACAGAGGTCGGGAGCTGGGAGTCTGGCTGACAGTCCAGATTAGGGTGTTGGCATCCCAGACCTGTGGAATTATTGTATTCCTGACCATTTTATACATGGCTGCTCTGTTGAAACTGCTGGCAAAACAGGTTCCCTCTGAGAGAAGAACAGGTCCACAGAATCACAGAATATGGTGAGTTGGAAGGGACCCCCAAGGATCAGCAGGTCCAGCTCCTGGTCCTGCACAGGACTATCCCCAAGAGTCACACTGTGTGCCTCAGAGTATTGTCAGTGTGGAGGGAAGAAAGCAGTTTTATATGGAATTTAGAGGAAAAAGGTGTTTTCATATGAAGTGTGGGTTATTACTGCCTTTCTGACTTCATGTGTCTCAGTGCACTCATTGTTCTGGTGCTTCACAAAACATGACCCGGTGCCCTGCACAAATATGAATTTATTTGTTACAAATACAGGAAAAGCCCAGCCAGGATTTGTGGGGGATGGTGCAGCTGGTGGAGGTCTCTTGATGGCATCATGATAAACCCCAACCAGAAATACAAAGCTCAGCCAAAATGTGCCTCCTTTGATGCTCTCCCCATGAGTTGCAGCAGTGCTACAAGCAAACCTTCCACTCCCTCATGGAGAGTGTGAGAGCCCTGGAAGTGTCCCAGGCCAGCTTAGACATGGCTTGGAGCAACCTGGGCTGGTGGAAGGTGTCCCTGCCCATGGCAGGAACCAGGTGAGCTTTCAGGTCCCCTCCAACACAAACCATTCTGTGACTTTAAGTTATGATCAAGGCAATTCTTAACCTTCTTTTGAATAACCTAAGCAGGTAGAACTTCATATGTCTTTCCCTATGTAGCTGTTCTGTAGAATTCAGTCACTCCCTTCACACTCCTTGAGATCTTTAATCCTTGACCATCTATTTTTGAGATGGGGACACTACAGGAGGACAGATTTTCCCATTAATGGTCTCACTAACACAACATCCATTGATAAAACCACCTTCCCATTTCTGCTTGCTGCTCAGTTTCCTGTCACTGACATATTGGATAAAGAACTAGAGAGAGCAATGAAAAGTTATTTCTGTTATCTTGCAGTTTTATGAGTGTAAGGGAACAGCACCTTTCATATCAGCAATGTTTGTTGTATTAATGAGGCAAAAATAGCCATTAACTGGCCTTAAGCATGCACTTGAATTTCAATAAGAGGTTTCTTTGCATTGCCAAGAAGGGATTACACATCAGACTCAGCAGCTACTGGATCTGGCCAATTTTTAAAACACAGACACTTCATTTGTAAGGTTTTCTAATGCTAAGATGAAGATCTTAAATGAAATACTCGACCATCTAAACTCATTCAGGGTTTGAGTTTTAGGTCTTACTGCTTCATCCAAGCTAAGGAGGAAAAGACAGGTGATAAAAATGTATAAATATGCTCAGTTGCTCAGCCAGCTCTAATTGCCTAATGCCCCTCGACACGTTACTTTAAAATGGATCACGACTTAAGCAGACTTATGTATATTCCACAGATAAAATTTATTGATTTCTTGCTCTCCTGGTAGAAGAAAGCACAAAGACAGCAGTGTCTCTCGTACAGCTGTTTAAATCCTCCCCAACACCTTAGTCTGAGACAGAACACAACCTTCTCAGTCACCGCCAGGCACTTAAATCCTGAAAAACACACATTCCCTCTCCTGCTCTGCAGAAACAAGGGCTTCAGGATGGGAAAGCAGCAGCAGAGACCCCCTGGGGCAGGCAGTGCCTACCTCGTTGTGAATGGCACACATTAGGAGCTTTGCTGGCTGCTGCAAATTGATTCTGAGTGCACCTCTGTGCTCCAAGGCCACTGCTGTCCCCAGAACGTGGCTGTCCATCAGCCAGGGCATGGCATGGCATGGCATGGCAAACTAACACAGGGCACAGATTTGCTGCCTGATCGTGGCCCCAGCAGTGCTTCTGCCTTCCCTCTCTCCCTGTTTCCCAGCACTGGGTGCATTTCCCAGCCCAAGCCCCCCCGGGATGGTTTAGCATCACCTGGAGAGCCCCAGTAAAAGCAGCGTATGGCCCCAGCCCCTAATGAGAGTGGCTGCAATCAGCACAAGGAGAACAGGTTCAGCACAGAGGACAGGGACCTGACTGTGGCAATGTGCCCTGGGTGTTATTTCCATCCCTTCCCTCGGTGTAACCTGTTCTCAGGACCTAAATCCTGGGAGGAAATAAATGGAGCCTCTTGGGCAACCCTGCTCTGCCTCAGGTGTGGAGCCCCAGAGAACTCCCCACTGCCTTCAGGAGGTGACAGTGACAGCCAAAATGCTGCCCTGCCAGCTCCCCTGATCTGAAATCAGGGCAAGACTAAGGTCTAAGGAGTCTGCTTGTGCCAGGTTTTTAGGAATAATGGATGTCTCCTTGAGATTTCTTCAGCATTCCAGGATATCCATTTATTGTTGAGTTTTTGCTTCTTGCCACACTCTCAACCTCTTATCTTCCACAGCTGAAAAAAGCAAAAGTATAAATCTATGTTTCTCAAGTAAAAATTTGGTCAATATGTATTTCAAGGCATGGATTTATATGTGTACATTCCAGTCCCTACAGGCATATTTGGTTTTGAGAGACATTTCTGCCAAGAAAATATGTAGAGATAGTAGGCTTCTCCCTTTAATTATATTCATTAAATTAATAACTTCTTCTGTATTGGTTCTAGAGTCATGCAAAAATATGTAGACTTAGAATCATAAAATCACAGAATCATGGAATGATTTGGGTTGGAAGGGACCTCAAAGCCCACCCAGTGCCACCCCTGCCATGGGCAGGGACACCTCCCACCAGCCCAGG
>JAWWEE010000162.1:769518-788511 GCA_035221455.1 Xenops minutus
TGGGCAGGCCCTGGCACAGGTTGGGCAGAGAAGCTGTGGCTGCCCCTGGATCCCTGGAAGTGTCCAAGGCCAGGCTGATGTGGCACATTTTGTGAGATGGGGTCTGTTCCACTGAGCCTGTCTGGGTTGGTTTGCAGTTATTTGTTTGGTTGGGTTTGGGTTTTTCTTGTAGGGGAAGGAAAAATCCCCTTGCACATCATTTATATTTGAACATGCCATGTATCTTCTCTTTTATAATATATGCAACTGCAGGAGATTTTCACAGCCTTAAATTTATTTCAGTAGCAGACATCAATCACTCAGAGATGTTATTTCACAGGCTTTGTTGATAGAGATTTTGGTTGCAATGTCTGCTTCACTAAAATACCACTTTCTTTGAGATGTTTCTTATGAGTCACTTGCAAAGTATGTTTGTCCTGATAGGAAATCAAAACCAGTTCCAGTGGAAGGAGCACGGTGATACAGAATGGGAAGGGGGTGCTTTTGTTTGATGGAGAGAGGGTTTAGGAGCGTTAACTTGGAGTTATCTCTGTTTGCTAAGGGAAGAAAACAACCACCAAAAAAATCCTACCAGAAAAACCACTTCCTTTTTGTTTCTGTGTAACCACAGAGGATCTTCGTGGAAACATGGAACACTTTGAGTTCAGAGGGATGTTTTAAAGGCCACTTAGTCCAATCCCCTGCAGTAAACACAGACACCTTCCACCATCCCAGGTTGCTCCAAGCCCTGTCCATCCCTTGACACTTCCTAGGCAACTTGTGCCAGGGCCTGCCCACCCTCCCAGGGAAGGATTCCATCCCAATATCCCATCCATCCCTGCCCTCTGGCAGTGGGAAGCCATTCCCTGTGTCCTGTCCCTCCATCCTTGTCCCCAGTCCCTCTCCAGCTCTCCTGGAGCCCCTTTTGGCCCTGCAAGGGGCTCTCAGGTGTCCCTGGAGCCTTCCCTTCTCCAGGTGAACATTCCCAGCTCTCCCAGGCTGTCCCAGAGCAGAGGGACTGCAGCCCTGCAGCATCTCCATGGGATCCTCTGGACTGTCTCCAGTGGATCCCTTTGGGGGATGCCCCAGAGTGGGATGCAGAGCTCCAGGTGGGATCATCGAGTGGATCAGGCTCATGAGCCGAGGTGTCACACAGTGCACGTCTCCTCCAAGCCGAACCAAACCCTCAAACAGGAATATTTGGGGCCAGTTACCTCAAACACACTTTTAACTGGGAAATTGTCATTCCACTAAAGGAAAACTTCCCGAGGAAAGCAAGCAGTAGGAAAAGCTGGAAGAACAATGTTTCATAACTTTGATAGGTCAATATTCATCTAAGACCATCTGTTTCATTGCCCTGGAATGCAGCAAAGCCCTGCTCTGCTTCCCAAGCTCTTCCACACCTGTATCCAGAGCAGGAGCTGCACCTTCAGTTGCCAGAAAATGCCCTGGAAAAAAAGCACAAATGACTCGAAATAAATAAATAAGGTGTGATAAGAGGGAGCCCAAAGCACCCCTGCACTGAGGCAGGGACAGGGGACAGCAGCCTGTGGGTCACTCCTCATTTTCCTAACGAGACAGCAACAAGGTGACAGGAATAACCATGGATTTAACTCCTGAACTTTTCATCTAGACTACATTTTCCTATGATAGAAGCTCCCTTGTTTTGTTTTTAATCATTATCTAAGCTCATAAGTAATATTTCTGAAAGAAGAGACTGGTAGATATAACAAAATAACAATGAGAATCTCATTTACTTAATAAAATTCCTTTGATTTTAAATCAAAACTGATCTCCATCCATTTGAACTTTAACTACCTAATTTTGTCTTGCATTTCAGATAACACAGAGTAAATGCAATTTGTCATCATAAACGTATTATTATTTAATCATATGAAAGTTTTGGTTTATCTCGAGAAAATATTTATGGTGGTTTTAATACACGGGATCCGTCCTTGACAGAAATGATGAAACAGATTTATCACCCCTGACAAATTATATTGCAAAGTGTCCTCTCCTGCCTGCTTGCACCAGGAATATTAACAACACACACAACGGGAACACCACCTGGATCCTCAGGTTTTCCAGGCTTTCCATGGACACCACACAGCCCTTGGAATGCGAGCTACTTGTAAGAGCAATTCTGGGAATGACTGAAACCTGTAGCCCTTTAAATCAAACTAAGTAGTGTTTTATTAAAGTGCCCGGCAAATCAATCTAAATCCAAGGATAATAAAGCCCTAATCAGGTGGTAGAAAAAATAATAGGTTGTCATGCATGAGGAAAAATAGGCAATCATGGAATGTTTTCTTTAATTAGGTTGTGTAAAGTGGAAGGACTGAGTAGGAACTGGCAAGACATTCATCATGAGCAAGGTGGGAAATTATTTAGATTACTGAGGAAGGAGAATTGAGTGTGAAATACTAAGATTTGACTGGACAGAAAATTAAAACTCTTTTGCCACTCGTGTCACTTGCTTTTGGCAACTCATTGGCAGGTGTGGCTTTTCCAAGGAGAGTGGATCCAGAGACTCCTCCTCGAGGTTAAAATGCCCATGGAACTGGTTCTAAGCTTTTATGGCATTAACATGTGCAGGTCCTGCCTGTGCCTCCTGGAGAGCGAGTGGAAACTCCTGTCCCTTGGGTTTTAGCTGGAAAAATCCCATGGATTCAATTGCTGCTTTCAAATAAAGTGGTTGCTCCTACTATCCCAGGTCCTTGGTGCAAATTACAAACACCAAAAAACATTATTCAGGCAAATAATGAGTCTCACAAAGTTAAGGAAACTGAGTGCATATTATTATTATTACTACTAGTACTATAATTTCTGAGCCATCCAAGGCTGAATTCACATATTCTATGTATAAAAGAATCACCAGTATGAAGATGAGCTTATAGATATCCTGAAAAAAAATAAAAGAAAAATACCCTGGAATCTTCTAGAGACATTCTAATTAAGGCAATTATAATGCACTTTAATTTGGTCAGGGTTTTAATATCTGTCCTAAGGTTTAGGCAGCACAGGACACACAGAGGACTCCTCACTTCTTCCAGGCTCTGGTAACGTCTCAGCAGCAGAACAAGAGATGGTCTCTCTGTCTTCTCTCTCATTCCATTAAGAGATTAAAGTAATATCTCAGTGATTATTGTGGAATTCCATAATTATAAATGTTCTCAAAACGGGGGGGGGTTGTGTTTGGTTTTTGTTGGTTTGTGTTTTTCATTTTCATCCTCCAGATGAGATGTTTAAAGAGAAACCTTTGAACCAGATCTACTCTGCACAGGAGAGACTGTCCAGATTGGTGAACAAGGTTTGTCTGGAGCAGGAAAACAACTTAAGTTTGAGTTTAAAACTTGTGGTTGGTGTTCCTCTCCAAATGATCTTTGCCTGGTCTTTAAGAGGAGCCCTGCTCACACCTAAAGAGCTGGGACAACTGCTGTGGTGGGATAACTGATGGCTGGAGCTGTTTGCCCTCCTCTGTTGTTTTAAGAGCAAATAAAAAAAAAAACACTTCAGAGAAGAATTTTTGCATTAAAAAAAGAAAGTTCCAAGATGGTTTTTTTTTCCTTATGACTTGGCCTGAGCTGGGAAGTGGCAGTGAGGATTTTCCTGGGAGGCTGCTGGGCTGGGGGAGGATGGTTTGGAGTGGCAGAACCACCACTAAAGGTTGGAAAAGACCCTCTGAGACAATCAGGTCCAAGAAGTCCCACCTCCAGGTCAAGCAAAGCCACAAATCCCCTGTCCCCAACTTTGCTCCACCTTGTTTCAGGTGGTTTCCTCTGTGTCTATTATCCCTGCCAAGAGACCCGTGGCAATGCAATCCAGCCCCCAGCCCTGCCTGAGTGACCCAGCGCTCCATCATCCCCTGCAGGGGGAGGGCAATAAATCATTTCAACTTTAATCTATTGTTATTGATGAATGTACAATTATTTGTCATCTAATATGCTGAAAATGATGACCAAAGAAATAGATCAACTTTTTTTTTTCTTCTCCCAAGTACGGCATTGATGGATTGTATCCCTAAGCTGTTATTACACTTATAATGTACTCTTCTGCTATGACAGCACAGCTAGTTTTTTAATCATTCCACAGTAATCAACTTAAGACAACACAGCAAGACTCATAACTCATGTTCTTTTCAGTTTTGGCAGTGATGGGAAATGAAAATGTTTTTATTCTTTTGAAATAATTCTTACCTGACTGGGCTGAAGATTGCTTTAAAATTGTAAATAAATGGTTGTTTATTGAGCTGGAACTGAAAAGTGACACATTAAAATGCCCGTTTCTGAAGCAAAAATAATAATTTAGGCCTGAGTGGAGCTGGAGTTGGTTAAAAAAATACTTTGTTTTCCTTTTAACTGGTTCAGTGCTAACTAAAATCGGTCCTTGCTGGTTAAGTGACACAATCTGAGAGCACAGTAAGTCTGCAAAGACACAGGGAATTAGGAAAGAAATCTCAGGGCATGTTTTCAACCAAAATCTGTGGCCTTGGGAGCCACTTCAGGAGCAACTCAGAGGAAAGACATGATGTAGAAATTGTCCTCAACTAAAGTTTTAACTGGGACTTGTGAAAATCCCTTGGGAGAGGAAAACCTTCCTCATTCCTCCAGGCACTGCAAGCATTGGGAGACCAGGAGTTCCCACGTTTCTGCTACAGGTATGAAGTATAAGGAAAGAAAATAACTCCAAGAAACTGTTTCTTGATTAAAAAAAAAAATGGTCTGGAAAATTTGACGAGGAAACTTGACTTTACTTTTGCTTGGAAAAGTTTTGAAATCCCTTTACTCTTGTGGGTTATTCCCTGTGGCCTCTGAGGCACAAATGAAACAATATGCCAATTTTCCTGATGACCATTAGGACCAATTATTCCCTCATTCACCAAAAAGTTTCCTTCCAGTGCCATGAACAGGCACTGGGTGGTGGCAAAGGACACTCCATTTATGAAGCAGCAGCCAAGCACCTTCAAGAAGCTGATTTTTAAACATCCCTAAGAAAACAGAGAACTCCAAATTTGCTTTTCTGTATCTGGACCAGACCAGGGTCAGAAGCAACAGTGACCTTGTGAAAACCCCCCTTATGTCAAAGCCAAGCCCAGCAGTGATGGGGGGTGTGTTCCCTGGAGCCCACGTGCCTAGAAATGGGTATAAATCATTGCTGATCCTATAACAGTGGATCAAGATAACTCTGTGTCCAGCTCTCTGCCAGCTGCTCCCCCCAACAAGTGGTCTGGGTTCATAAATCCTCCCCCCAAATGATTTGTTTCACAGAATCACACAATGGTTTGGGGTAGAAGGGACCTAAAAGTTGACCTCATTCCACCCCCTGCCATGGGCAGGGACACCTTCCACTGTCCCAGGTGGCTCCAGCCTGGCCTTGGACACTCCCAGGGATCCAGGGGCAGCCACAGCTTCTCTGGGAAATCTATTCCAGTCCCTGCCCACCCTCCCAGCCAGCAATTCCTTCCCAATATCCCACCCATCCCTGCCCTCTGGCAGTGGGAAGCCATCCCAAACAAAAAGGAGTGTAATTCTGTGCTGAATGCTAAAACATATTTCAAAATAAAATCCAGATTCCTTCTGAAGTGGCAACATCAGCAAAAATACCCAAAAAAGAGTGGATTGTGTATCAGTGATTCCCATGGGCTTTCAGTCAAGCTGAGGGAACTCAGCCTGCCCGTGCAGGAGAGCCATCCCCTTGGCAGGGTGACAGGACAGAGAGGGGTGGCATCTCAGTCCATTTAATTTAGGTTTTTGAATTTTTGCTTGCTGAACGTGGACAAAGGGACTCTTGTGTGGTGATGGAGCTGATGGCTCTGGGGCCCAGGCATCATTTCTAGGCAGCAGAGAGGGGCTTGGGAAGCTGGAGGGTGAAGCTCTGGGGAAGATGTGCTGGGAGGAAGGAACAAGTGTTGGGTCCTGGTGGACACCACAGTGAGCTGGTGATGTGCCCTTGCTGAGGAGGCTGGGGAAGGTACTCTGGGATCAATGGTGAGAGGCAGGTCGAGGGAAGTGATCCCTCCCCTCTGCTTGGCACTGGTGGGGCCACAGCTGGAGTGCTGGGTCCAGTTCTGGGCTCCCCAGTACAGACAGTCCAACAAACTGGCAGGAAGGTGATGAAGGGAGTTCATGATCTTAGGGGGCTTTGCCAACCTAAGCAATTCCATGATTCTCTGGCAGTTTTTCACTGTGAGGGTCACTGAGCACTGGCACAGGTTGCCCAGGGACGTTGTGGAGTCTCCCACCTTGGAGATACTCAAGAGCTGCCCTGGGTCTGGGGGACCCTGCCTGGGCAGGGGGTTGGGCACTGTGGTGTCCAGAGGCCCCTTCCACCCTCAGCCACTCTGGGAATTGAAACTTCATTATCTGCTGAATTTCCAGGGCAAAAGGAAAGAGGCAGGACCCCAAAGAGGCAGGACTCCAATTTCTTCTTTGCTATTGCACAATGTAGAGAGCTCTCCTCAGACTCAGACAGGAGGAGGTTTGGAGCCCCCTGCTCGGGATGGCCTTTGCCAGGGGTTTAATTTTGGAACAGCCAGCAGTGTGTGAAGGGAAGAGGTTATTCTGCCCAAGCAGAATTCCAGAAGTGCCTGGAGCTGCTGCAGAATCGTGGCTTCATTTCACTCTCCTGCTTCTGTCAGATGTTGTGCTTTGTTTCCTGCAAATTCTTTTATTCCCAAAAATGTTCTGTACCAGCGTTCAACTTGTGATATGTGACATTGTGTTAATTTGTATTTTTTTCTCTGTGGGGAGGCCTTGATGAGAAATTATTGCAATTTGTGAAAGCTTTATTTGTGCTGCTGATGACTCAAAAGTTAGAAATGCTGCTCTGCTGTGATTACTGGCTTTAAAAAAATGACACAAATGAAAGTGGGACTTTTTGATTCCAGCAGAAGCACTTTGTTTGAGGCAGAGAATAGAAGTATTTTTTATCATTAGCTTTCACTCATTTCAGAAGAGCTGTGCTTGTTAATAACTTTAAAAGACACAATGAATCTAAAATATTAATCCACTTTGTGCACTTCTAACAAAATGGATAAGCAAATGCCAAGCAGGAAACCTTGGGAGCTTTGGGGAAGGAGTGAGTTAAAAGCAGACTTAAGGACAGGGAAAATATAGAAATACAGCATTTTTTCTTTACCTGAATTGCCTGGGAAGCTGAAACCAAAATGAATCCACGTGCTGCCTGTCCTCAGCTGAGTGAGATCCTTAAGATTTCATTAATATTGACCTTCAGAGGCAAACCTGGAGCTGCATCACTGGAGCTGCAGGAAATGTTCATGTGGGAAGGGAAAGGGCTGGCTGAGACGTGAAGGTAGTTCCAAAGCAATCCCCAGCCCAGACCCCTGAGCAGGGTGTTTTGGGGAGGTCAGGTTTGGGGATGCCACAGAAAAGCAGAGACCAAGGGAAGAGGCTTGGAAATTTCTCTTAGCAGTTTAGTTTTTTTTAAAGGAGTTTCAAAATGAATCTGGGAAAATTAGAAGGGGAATTTACATGGTATTTGAGGGATTTCCTTGGTTTCACAAATATTTTATCTTTTCTATTAAAAAAAAGCCATTAGAAGGTGTGAAAGGAAGGAGAGAAAAGGTCAGGCTGTGCTCTCGTTTGCTCTGATCTAAGTCCAGACCAACACCTTTAATATCAGTGGAGCTGCTCTGGATTTGTCAGTGTGTGGATGAGCAAGATCCCAGCCTGGCCAGCGGCTGTGTGGCTTGAGATTGCTGGTTCTGTGGTGGGAAAGCAGAAAAGATGGGTAAACTTGGATTATCTGGAGTGTGGTGTGCAGCCTGGACCAGGAAAAGGGTGGAAACCACCCCAGATTTTGGGAACACTCTCTGTTTAAAACAGAGGTAGGGTAAACAGCCAGATCTCAGGTGTGACACAGCTGAGTCTTTATGGAACTGGATGGAGCCAGGGATAAACTTGGTTTGGGGTGTCCATGGTAATCATGGAAATGGCCTGAGTTGGGAGGGACTTCAAAGATCATCCTGTTTCCAACCCCCTGCCATGGGCAGGGACACCTGACACGTTGTCCTCACAAATGTCATTTTGGAGGATTGCTAAATTAAAAATGGAAATCCCTGGGAAAACAGAATCTGGGGGAAAAAATGCCTCTTGGATGTTATTTTTAATATAAATAGCCTTTGAATGGTTCCCTTTGCATTCTATCAGACACACTAAGTGCACACATCCCAGAACTCCTCAGGTGTGTTGGTGTGAATGTCCAGGGAGGGCATGGGGGGTCATTTTGGACATGGCAAAGCAGCACATCCCCAAGGCAAAGCTGGGCATTGCCAGCCTGGGGCTCCAGCAGTTCCACCACAGCAGGCACAGTGTCCCAGTGGAGAGGGGAAGGGAAAAGGCAGCAGGGACTGGTGCAAACTGGGGGAGGCTGAGGGTCTGAGGAGCCTGTGCTGGGCTGGACACAACAGACTCTTGTTGTTTCCTGCTTTCCCTTCGCTCAGCCTGTTTTTCCCATCCCAGAGCCTACATTTTTTAGGAGTGAGTATTATTTCTGTGGACCAGCAGTGTACTGAGATCGGTCAGTTCGTGCAACAGTGGGGTTTTAAAAATTTCTTGTGTTTCTATAATTGTTGGCATTATCTTTGTTCATATTGGAGAGAGGAATTAATAGAGCCCTTTTAAGTTTTTTTAAGGTGGTGGAGCTTATACTTGGGCTGTGGATTTGTGGGGGTTTGTAGTTTGTGGGGTCTTGTTGTTGTGGTTTGGGGTTTTTTATGTTGTTGCTTTTTAAACTGTGGTGCATTTGGCAATGCCTGGTCCGAGGCACAAAAGCAAAAAGCCTGTGATTGACCACATATGGTCCCATTCTTCAAAAAAACCCCAAAACCCCCCCAAGCCCCCAACACTAACTGGTTTTATAAGTAGTTTGTTGCAAATGCAGTTGGTCTTTTTCTTTGTCAAGTGTTCAGGGCTGTGAGAGTGACACCAAAATGGTTGTCCAGCCCTGGCACAGCTGCCCAGGACAGTGGTGGAATCACCATCCCTGGAGGGATTTAAAGCTGTGTGGTTTTGGCACTTGGGGACATGGCTTTGTGGTGGCCTTGGTAGTGCTGGGATTGGATTCAATTGTCATTGTCATAGAGGTATTTTCAAACCCAAATAATTCTGTGATTCTAAGCTGTTCCTCCTCAAACCAAAGGGCTTCAAATGGCAGCTGAGCAAGTGTCAGTGAAGTGAAGGCTGTGAAGTACAAAGGTGAACCCCTGGCTCAGGAATTCCCTGTGCTTCAAACAGTCACTTTGCTGGGGAAATATTGCTGGGTGTTCACTCTGTGCTCAAACTCTTCCCTGAGGTCGGCAGGTCTTTGGTCAATGCCAGGATGGCCACTCATGTGCGTGGCTCGAGGCTTATGTATCTGTTCTTGGAGCTGATGTCAGTGGGAATTAAGCAGAGCCGAACTGGAGTCCATGAGAAATTCCTCCTTTTCCTGGATTAGAATGAGCAATTTGAACACAAGTTTGTTCTCTCTTTTATTTTTCTTTTTTTTTTCTTTTTTTTTTTTGCATTGTATTACTGGGTTTTTCCCTAAGCAGACCCAACCTGAGTGATCTCACTTTCAAGCCATGAGCTGACTGCCTGGATGAAGGGTAGTGTTGGATTGGCTCTGGAGAAGAGGTGATGGGGAAGGGAACAAATGCCAGAAGTAGCAACAGCACTGTATTTATTGAAATTTTTTTGTGTTGATGCACATTGGTTAAAATAAAAGTGACTGTAAGAACATGAGCAAATGGAGATATCCGAATTTCAGTGTTAAGCACTGGAGGTATCAGCCTGGGGTGGGCTGGACCTTGAACTCCAGCTGTTACAGAGTGTTAGGAATGCTTTGCATTTGTGGGGAGGGTGGGAAGGAAATCAGCCCCAGGTACAGGATTGTGGCAATGCCTTGAAAATCACTGATTAGTTTTGTCTAATAGGCTTATTCTGAATATATTGTTCCTGCATAGATTTTGAAAATTCCCTCTAAAGGCTCCACGTTTTCCGTGTCTCGCCTCGAGAAAAATCGCTGCGGTTGAAAATCAGGGATTGTCAGTGTGCGTTGTCAAAACAACTTTATTTTATCAAGTCAAGATAATGTTGAGGGAAGTCTATACCCACTTTAATTGCTTTGACATTCAATTAGCAAGACATTCTACTCCTCTCCAATAGAGTGAGCTTTTGTGTGGCTCCCAGGAAAACACGGCTGGAAAAGCACCAGGGGATGTCATTGGGGCCGTGTTCCCAGCACAGCTCACCTTCCCCATCTCCCTGCTGACAAGGTGGACATGCTCCCTTCTCTCCACCCTCAGACATTCCCAAGGAACTTATTCCAGCCCTGCACTCTTCCATGTTGTTATAATTTTCTTCTCTGCCAGGAGACCTGAATTTCCCTTGTGGCAATTTAAATCCCTTATTTTTCCCCCTGCCCCCAATCCACCATAAATGTGAAAAACTGATTTTCCTTCCGTCTTTGCTACAGCTGTCGACACACTTGAAAATTGTTATCATGTCCTCTACTAACTGCTCTTTTTTAGGATAAACAACCCCAATTCTTTTAATCTTTCCTCAGATGTCAGGTTTTGCAGGGCTCTGATTAATTTGGTGCGTTCCTTGAGATGCATTATGCTCAGTGAATAATGGCTCTTGTCCCCCAGGATAGGTCATTTATACCTATGGCCGAATATTTATTCATTTAATCATTTTACAATATGTCTATTGACGCAGCAGCTGAGCACCAGCATCCTTCCTGCAAGCACAGGGCTACAAGAAGCCCAAATAAGCAATAATAATTAAAATTGAGAAATATATTTGGGCTCTGAGGCTTGTTAGACTCTGGCCTCAGCAAGATGTTTGAGTGAACCCTCATTGTGAGCACCTGGACTTGTTGCACACACAGTCAGACAACGTGGCCTTGGTGTTGCCAATAAATCACTGAGTGACCCCAAGGAGTGGCAAAAACCTGAACTCTTGGAAGGGGAAGAAAAGGACCAGTTGGAGCAATGTCCTGGTTTTGGTGTTTAGGCTTCCTAAACTTTGCTCATCCGGTGAAGCTGTGAAGGATTTTGAAGTTCTCTCTAAATAAACACATAGATTTCTGTCAGCCCTCTGTTGGAGGCTGAAGTGAGAGCTGACAAAGACATGGACTTGGTAGGCTTTGTAGATGCCTAGAAAGTCTAGAAATGAGCTGTAATTAATTATAATAGTGGGGGTCTATGACATTTTCTGCTCTTCCTCTGTTTTCCTTACTTACTCTTTCAGTCAGGATGGAAATTGCAGGCTACTGACTTGCAAATATTGCAAATTTTTTACATCCAAACCCTGGTAATAATACATCTAAAAAGGGTTGTAGTTCTTGCTCTGCTCACTGTGTCAACAGACCGTGTTCCTGGTTACACTGACACACTGAAAGCAACTCCAACAAAGTGTTCTTGGGTTACAGTTTTTCTTCTAAGAAAAATACGTAGTTTTGGTTTTGATTTTGGTTTTTTTGTTGTTTTTTGTTGTTTGTTTTTTTTTTGTTTTGTTTGGTTGTTGTTGTTAAAGCATTTGACATTTCCAATAGGAAGTTGAACAGAAAAAGAGAGGGGAGAGTTGAATGCATTTTCTTCATCCTGTTATGCATTATTCTGTAAAATGCTTTAATTCATGGGATGTTCAGAAAAAACCCCATAGCTATCCCAAGAAGCACAGTCAGTGGGTGAATGTTGTTTTTCCTCAATCAGTGACAACTTGAAAACCAACAGGGAGTGAGACAGGGTAGGGAGTGAAATAAAATGCTTGGGTGTGATTTCCACTCCCCATGGTTTTTGTTTCTCTTCGAACTGAGATATTTGTTGATCTTAAGTAAACTACTTAGGTATGTTTCTTTTAGTTGTTATATAATCTTAAAACTTCTATCCCTTGCTGACCAGGCAGCAGTGGTGCAGTTTGTTATAGAGAAGAATCCCAGCATGGTTTGGGTGGGAAGAGACCCCAAAGCCCATCCAGTGCCACCCCTGCCATGGGCAGGGACACCTTCCATAGCCCAGGTTGCTCCAACCTGCCCTTGGACACTCCCAGGGATCCAGGGGCAGCCACAGCTTCTCTGCCCACCCTGTGCCAGGGCCTGCCCACCCTCATAGGGAAGAATTCCTTCCATCACCCCCATTTAATCGGAATTTTAAGTCAGGGGAGAGGAAAACCATTCATCCTGGCATTCCTTGGTGTAGCTGCAAACCAAGGGAAGTGTGACTGTCACCCTTAAGCCACACTCCTCCTTAACACAGAACCCTCATCCTTCCTCCATGTCCTGACCCATTAATGACCTTCCAGGCAGTCAGAGCACATCACCCCTTCCTCAAGGGAAGCAATCAAGAATTAGGAACAAAAAAAGAATGCAAGACTGCACTGCTGAGGCTGCAAGGCTGGCTCCAGATCCCAACAGGAAGCCCTTCAGGGCACTTCTTAAGGCAACTCACAGAAGGAAATGTTTATTCCTCCCTTGCATAAAGGAGGGTTTCTCTGGAGCTCCCACCAGCACACAGAACTTCTGCAGCAGCACAACACACTCCTCTGAATGCAAATCATTCTCTGCCTCACACTGTGACTGCTCAACTCTCAGGCCTTCCAGTCCTCAGAAAGAAATGCAGCTCTTAAGCAAACACAAGCTAAAAGGAAACTCCTGACACATTTCTAACACTTATTTCTTACCAGAGGCAAGGGAATCTTCACTCCCTGCATTGGGTGTGCAGAACATCCCCACTGTGGGCACAGCCCAAGCCAACCTACCCTGGCAGCTGTAGGGAATGCCGATGCGGCTGCAGTCCCGCACCATGTCCACAAAGCTGGAGATCTTGAATTCCTCTGCAGCTTCTTCATCTTCATACTGAAAGAAGTCATTTCAAAATCAAGCTGGGTTAGGCATGGCCTGGTCTGATTGGCAGCAAAGTGAATATGCAGCATGTAAACCACTAAAATGTGACCTCCAAGATTCCAGAAGCTAAAGAACCTCTGTTACTCCCTGTTAGAAATTCCATCCTGGCAATGATGTACAGAAATCCTTCTTTTAAAAAAGTTCAGAGCAAAGGTTTTAATAATGATATATGAAGGCATAAGTACATATTTTATTTTCAGCTTTCACTGAAGACTTTCAACATCATCTACTGGATTTAAAAAATGAAAAGCTATTTTGAGAATACCGACGTGCCAAAAAAATAAAACAACATGCCCCCGAGGAAAAATGATCAGGACACAGAATAAGGAAGAGCTGTGTGAGGGAGAGATGTATTGTAGGAAAAGGAAGAGAAGGAGACACCACCATGCAAAACTATTTTGTTGTTTCATGACTGAAGTCACCTGAAGACTTCAGCAGACAGGAGAACAAATATCGTGGCCCAGAAAAGCATAAAAACTGCACTGAAGAGACAAATCACACTAAAATCATGGTTATAACAAAAAAACACCTGGAAGCACACTGATTTTTTTACTGAAAAAGTATGGTTTAGCAGCAAATCTGGAACCAACCCTGCTGGGTTCTTCAAGAGTCATATGTTTCCTGAAGCAAGATCAGAAGGCAGTGGTGTTTTGCCTATTTTATTTTATTTTTATATACAGTGCTCTGAACTTCTTATCAAGGCAAACGACACGATTATGAACTTGTTGTGTTTAGCTCCTGTGAGCTTCAGGGTACACCCAACCCATTTATTTTCAGAACAAGTTCTTTTAAGCCAAGCCTGATTTAAGATGCAGCCCCAGTTCCCCCATGGTCCTTCTTCAATCCCAGGAAGCCAGATCAAAGTTGCAGCTCCAAGCCAAGCCCCAAACAACTGCCAGTTTCTCAAGGCTTAAAAATGCCATTGGAATAAGAAGTTGGAGTCTGGCAGGGTGCTAAAGGCTGCTCCCAATCTGCTCTTGCAGGAATAAATACAGCCATTACACCCCAAAATTTACTGCATCATATTTCAGCACTTGGTCCTATTGGGACATTTTGAAATAATATGAGAGGGTTTTTTCCCCCTTAAGGATACTGCCTGAAATTCCTGTGGTCTAGTTAAAAGCAAGTAGGAAGAAAGGTAGAAAAGGTTCCAGGTATGGCACTGCTGTATTTATTTCTAAAACTCTTGAGCTTTTTTGGCTCCATTTTCACAAACGTAAGCAAAAGTTATTTCTATCACTAACACAAAAAAAAGGGCTTAAAAGCCACTGCAGGCAATCCTCTTGTAAACAGGATGCACTTAAAGCCTGACACAGCAAGGTTCTGTTTCTCTCTCTGAAGTAATCTGGGAAACAGGCAATCCTTATACATTGGGAATGTAACTGGAAGTGCTCAGCTCATTCAGATGGAAGTAAAATTGTATTTTCAGCTTCACAAACCAAACCTTTCCCTGTATTTCCACAAATAACAAGGCTTATGGTTTACCTTTCTGGTTACATGGGTATTTCAAGGCAGTGCTGTGTGATTAAGGTTACTGCTTACCACGATAAATCATATCAAAGCCCATAAGCAGATGGAGCTTAAAATTCAATAGCTGAGATTGCAGCTGCACTGGCAACAGGGTGGTAGGAACTACTGCACTCCTGATTCCAAAACACACGTGTTTTACACCACCAGATTTGCCCTTTCAGAGGGATTTTGGCAGCAGGAAAGTCTTGTGCAGCCAGGCTTTGGGTTGTGCTGCAGCGTGTTTTAACCTGTAGCTCAGTTGTTTGTATCTTCACAAGAATTATCCCTCTCTGCAGCACTCGTGGGACTGTGCTGAGAACATGCAGCCAGTTTGGGGATCCATGGAGCAGAAAAACATGGATAAACTGGAGGGGATTCAGTGGAAGGCCTGCACAATGCTGGAGTTTTGATCCCAAAAGGAGAGACACAGGCTTGTTCTATGGCTGGACCTCAGAGTTGCCTTCCCACACCCACCAAAACGTTACTGAGATGGTGAAGCCAAATTCTGTCAGTGGCCATGACTTTAAACAAGAGAGGTTCAGCTTTGGCAAGAGGAAACCCTTTTTCACTGTGAGGACAGTCAGGAAATGGAGCAGACAGCCAAGAGAAGTTCTGCAGTCATCATCCTTGGATGCTTTCAACATCCCTTGAGTAACCTGATGTGACCTCACCACTAACCCTGCCTTAAGCAGTAGGCTGGACAAGTTGATCTCCAGGGGTGCCTTATAACCAGAAGTGTTTCCTAATTCTGTCATCTAAACTATCAACCAGCCACATAAAAACATAATCAATCTGTCATGAGCCACATCTCTTTCAAGCTGGAAGCTCAAGGGAACAAAAGGTTTCTCTCCTTGATCTCCCTGTTCATTCTTGCACCACTGACATGGCAGGCTCCAAACCCACTCCCTGAGTAGGATTTCAGTGTCATTCTAAGTTAGGAAAGGAGCTACACAGAACTGAATTTAGGGAGAAGCATTTCCAGTCTCTCAAGGTGACTACACCTAGACAAACTATTTTAATTTCTAACTCCTTTAACAATACTTCACTTCAATAAACACAGTTTTTCTAGAAGACCTTCAATTTTAAATGCAAGAAACTTGCATCCCACATGGTCCAGGAAAAGTGAGGTTATTCGTTCTTGAAAGGAAGAACTGGGAGTTAAAATGAAAATATATAATAAAATTTCTAGATTTTCAATGGCTTTCTAAGCTGATCTGTTCTAACATTCTAAAACTACTGGCAACCAATGCATTCAAACACTGCCTTGGCAGCAAGCAAGGCTGTTGCTGGAAATCTCCATGTTGACTGTGTACTTGATTCAGATTTTGCATTTCTGACAACCCACGTTTTTCCTCATTAAAAGATCATTGACTCACGTCAAAACAATAGTAATTAGTGGAAGAGCAGAGCAATTTGTCTTCATGCTCCAACAAATAAAAGTATTGACAACATATTCTTCTTGCACATATTGGCAAATGATTAATCCCCTCACAGACACAGATCACTCCCCTGTGGAGGATGAAAAAGAAAAAAGGCTTCTGGAAGGAATGTCAAAAGAAGCTCCACTTTAAATATCAGTTCATTAGCGAGTCTGACCTGCATTCATTTTTCACTTACCTCATTTTCAGTCAGACAGTGAAAATGCAAGTTCCTCCAGTGTGCCACATAGGGCAGAAGATGGTTGTAATTCACAGGGTTGCAGTACAGATGAACACTGTCAGGTTTTATTAATATGATTATATCTGCAACAAGAAATATTATTCCAGCATTAGGACTCCACACACAGAATTATATGGGGCACAAAAAACCCCTCCCAGGCTGAACAGAGAACACTTTTTCTCCCCTGTACCTCATTAAAAGAAAACTGTGGGAACTATGTGAATGCACAGTAACTCCTCATTTCTTTTAAACAAGAAACAGTTGGCAGCCACACACAGCACTTGTTACAGTCCCAGACAGCTGTGGGGTTATTCCAAACCCTTGCACAGCACTTGCATCAGCCTGTCCTGGGAGCAGCCAAGAGGGTCAGGAGGAGTCCTCACAGAGCACTTCCAGAACTCTGAACTCCAGCTGCTCTTGCCTGGTATTACACCAGAAAGCTGCCCCAGCTCAAACCTACCAGCACAGCCTCAAGGGGAGATATCCAAAGTTTGATGCAAATAAAGGGAATAATAATCTAGGATCAGGGTGACTGGCCACCTTCCAAATGTTACAAAGGTGAGTTGGTGTGCTGAAGTGAAAAAGAGCTCAAGTGTTTTAGAATTGCAGAGGTGTGATCACACAGTAGTTAATAACAGGTACACACACACCAGGACTGAGCTAATGGACTCTGTTTAAGTTTACAGCATCTGGGGGATCTTGAGGAGCATAAAATATAGGAAATCTATCTTTCAATGTTTAAAAATGAGTTCTTCAGCCGTGTTTCTAAGAACCACTTTCAGGTGTACAAACAACATGAGATTTAATGACTCTTTTTCTGTTTTCTCTGCTCCTTTTTGTGCTCCTCTTGCCCCCAGGAAGGCTGAAGAGCAGGTAAACCCTTGAGCACGTTGCTCACCATCAAGCACCTCCTCGGGGAAGCCGGTCCTCTCGAAGTCATTGTTGTTCTGGTTGTACAAGCCAAAGAGCAGGTAGTTTGCCAGCTCTCTGCAGCCTTCATTGTACCGACTGTCTATCCCTGAAAGACCAAAACCACGTGTCAAATGCTGGGTGAACCAACCCTGCACACCTCAAAACTTGGTGTTCTTGCCCAAAAAAAGAACCTTAAAGCAGGAGTATTAACTCAGCTCCCTCAGGGAGTCAGGAACACTTATTGCTGTTGAACATACTGGGACAAGAGGGGAAGGAAAAAGGAGCTTTGAGCCATCTACTGACATCCCACTTTTGACCTGAATCCATGGATATTGCTTTAAAAATCAAATGAATTTACCTTTCTGCAGTGCTCTGCATCAGAAGGTTCATTTTAAATAGTAATTCAAACATCTGTCTGGATGCAGGATGCATTCTAATTAATATGTTCTTGATTGAAGCTTCCTAACAAACTAATCCCGTGACCCAAATCTCCTGCTTTAGAATACATGATTAAACATTATCTTATCAGTGTTATGGTGCAATCCCTGAGTCACCAGAGCCAGCCCAGACTTCTGACAACCCCTGAAAAGATGTTCTCACAAAACACAGGGTGTGTAAAGAGCTTCCAAGGAAAGCCTTTCCTGGTCCTTGGGACAATCAAATGAAAACAACTGAAGATCTGGAGCATGAAGAGATGAAAGATAAACACAAAGAAAGGAAGGAGGCTGCAGATTTATAAAGTATTTCCATCTCTGGATAGCAGTCACAGTCATCATTCCTCATTCTACTGTAATAATCCAGTTTTCCCCACAACTAAAACTACAGATGAAGCAGCACCCTCAAAATCCACATTTTAGAGGCCACCAGTCTTGTCTGCCACAAAATTCCTCTAACTTTTCCTACCAAGTTACATTAGGATACAGTTGAATGGTTGCCAAAAATTCAGGATTTGTTACCACTACCCAAAGGAAATGTCAGGACACTGATAATGTAACAACAAGGCCTGAACATCAGGGGTTCAGGACTTGATTGGGAAGCCAAGAGTCACCTGAACTTATCAGAAATTGGAACAAACCTCAGGTTTTCCTAATTATGCTCCTTATTTCATGTTTTGGTTCAGCTTTAAGTGATAACCAGATGCTGTATCTGCATCCAGCTAATGAATCCCTCATCTTAATAAACTGCCTGTTTGCTCAGAAACTGGCCTTAGGATTGCTCACAGGTATTCCCAGGGATCTGATATTTGGAATAAGGCTATGGAACAGGTAAATTTAATCCCTTCAAATTCACACATTATACCACTGCACTCCCTGGACTTGCCCAGAGAGGTTTTGGACTCCCCATTACCTGGAGGTTTCCAAGGCATTCCTTGCCACAGGGAATATCAAGAGCTTTGCAGTCACTGTGTAACTCAGGTCGTGGCATGGATAAGGCTCAGCTAAAGGATGCTCAGACCCTCTCACTCATCTTCTCTCCTGCTGCAATGTTGTCTTTGCTGTGCCAATAATTTTCTGCAGAACCGATTTCCCTGGATTTGGGAACTCAGAGAGAAGGCACAACAGAGAGGGGAGAGACAGGATACACTGACCTTCTGTTTTAGTCACATTTCCAGCCCCAGGAAAGCAGGCAAATCAATGTAATCTGGAATTCAATGGGACTCAACACACTGATATTGCTGCCAAAGCCCTCCTGTCAGGTGGGATTTTAGTTCCAAACAAGTGTGGAGACTCCCTTCATCCAGGAAGCAACTGTCCCATTGTTCTAGGAGCTCCATTTCAATGTAATCAGTCTCCCTGGAATCAGCTACAGCCTTGGGAAGCCAGCACATACAAGGCCCTCGAGATAATCTGGTTTACTGATTACTTGCCCAGTTGAGGTAACTTCTGAAGGCCCTCAGAGGAGCAACAATCCGGCACAGAGGGACTGGGAGAACTGGGGTGGGGCTCAGCTGGAGAAGAGAAGGCTCCAGGGACACCTGAGAGCCCCTTGCAGGGCCTGAAGGGGCTCCAGGAGAGCTGGAGAGGG
>JAWWEE010000162.1:798678-813703 GCA_035221455.1 Xenops minutus
TCTGTCTGTGTCTCCATCAGCGCACACGGCTCTGTCTGTGTCTCCATCAGCGCACACGGCTCTGTCTGTGTCTCCATCAGCGCACACGGCTCTGTCTGTGTCTCCATGAGCACACACGGCCGGCTCTGGCTCTGTCTCTGTCTGTGTCTCCATCAGCGCACAGGGCTCTGGCTGTCTCTGTCTGTGTCTCCATCAGAGCACAGGGCTCTGTCTGTGTCTCCATGAGCGCACAGGGCTCTGGCTGTCTCTGTCTGTGTCTCCATCAGTGCACAGGGCTCTGTCTGTCTCTCCATCAGTGCCGTGCCCCGGGCGCGCTCAGCCCGCCCCGCTGCCCCTCTGCCCGCACCTGCATCCCCCGACCTGGGCTCCCTCCTCGCTGCCGAGGGGGCTCCGGCTCGCAAAGTTCACGGCGGCCCCATCTCTGACAAGAGATCAATACTGTCCTCCCGGCGCGGGAGCGGCTGCCGGCCCTGTCAGAGGGATGTGTGCCGTAATTGGATCAGGGATGCGGGAGCCATCCCAGCCTCCCGTCAGCACTGTCACAGCTGTCAGATGTCATCCCTCCGTACAGCTGTCACCGCGGGAGGGCCGGGGCTCCTTCTCCCCGCTCACCCAATGCAAATGTCCACTTAGTGGATGAATATTGAAGATATTAGACACTTCTCTATGCCTTTATGCAAAGTAAAGATCTGTGTCATCTGTGAATTTCATGGAAATAAGTTGCAATTTATTCACTGTGAGAAAAGTGAAGTGAAGCCTGTAAAAATGAGAAATTATTTGGTTCAGGCTATTAAAAAAGAAAAAAAGAATATTTTTCAGAATAAACAGAATATGCAGATTTTCTTCTGAAGAGTGAAAACTACCAGATAAATATATTTTTATGAGAATGGCAGCTTTATATTAGAATATTATTCTATGCATATAAAAATTTATCATTTCTGGATATCCTTCCTGGGAGAGAGCGGCTGGAGTAAACTTTGATTTCTGGGAGGGGGGGTGGGTGGGATCATTATTACAAATTACTGAGAAATACAATCTTAATGTCTGTTTTAAACTCAGTTGGTGCTGAGGAAGCGGGCGGGAGGTTGTTGTGCAGCTGCCAGCGGGGAGATAAAGCCGGATCCGTCGGGATCCATCGGGAGCGGCGCCGGGAGCGCTCGGTGGCTCCGCTCGGGCAGCGCTCGCTGCTCCGTGCCCAAAAAGTTTTCGGAAAACGCAGCAAAGCCGTGCAGAATGAACAAATATGTGGGTTTGGTGGGATCTGCGTTTGTTCCTTCTCCCCCCGTCCCTGCCCCGGCAGCCCCGACGTCGCGAGTGGCCGTGGCAGGACCCGGAGCGCCGCGTTTGGGTTCAAAGCGCGCCCCGGGGGGATCGGAGGAGCTGTCAGTGCCGGGGAGCTGGGCTGGCCAGCAGCACAGCCCCTCGCCCTCATTGTTCCCTCTCCCTGGGAGCTGCTTACACGCGGCGGAGCGCGATCCAGAGCTCTCGTGCTGTCACAGGCAGGGACAAACTCCTCCGTTATCTCCCCGGGAATTAAACCACAGTGGAGCCCTGGGTTTGGGGCCCCCCCAGGATGACAACAACATCATCCCTGGCTCTCAGTCGCGGCGGTTCCCGACTTGGCTGGATGCTTGGCTCCGGCTTGATTTATTCATCGCGTTCCCTGCCAAGTGGGGGCTGCCCCGCTCCCCGAGGAGCCGCAGCCTGATTTCCACCACGTAACCCCGGAGCTCGGGGAGCCTCCAAACCATCTACAGCCTCCCCCCAGCGCTTGGGCCAGCGCTGGGGGGAGCCACTGCCAGGCCTGTCCTTATGGCCACGTGTGATTTGCAACACAGAAATAATAATAATAATAATTATAGTAGTAATAGTGCAGAGTGGACAGAGCAGTGATGGTGTTCCACCAGGGGAAAAGCAGACTCCAAGGGGAACTTAGAGAATGTGGCCTGAATGTTAATTTAAAATGCAAATTTCCCATCAATTTCAATGGTGGAAGGAGCAGGAATTAATTGTTCCCTAACTTATGTTATTTGGAAAGTTAAGAACTAACCAGGCTTTGCTTCACCTTTGTTTTTTTCCTGTGGAATAGCTGTAGAGCCAAAGGGATCATCCAGGAGCAGTGAAAGCAGGAGGCTGGGAATGAGGGTCCTGCTGCGTGGTAGTGGCTGTAGCCCCCTTTGGACCATGGTTGGGTTGGACTTGATGGTGTTAAAGATCTTTTCCAACATAAAAGACTCTTTGGTTCTGTGATCTCCTCTCCCTGTGCCTGTCTGTGTGCAACCACAGTGGCAGAGGAGGTGCTTTTTTTCCCCCTTTCCTTTTAAACGTGGTTTATGGCTAATTACATCAGAGATCCAAAACAATCCTTCTCACATTTGCATTAATAAGGTGTATCACATGATCCATACTGGAGTAGGAGTATACATCAAAGGTAGATTAAAGGTTGGTTAGGCATCAAACTATGTTCTATATGTAAATTTATAGCAATGATGGGCTGTGCAAAGATAGCTCCCCCTCTATTTCTGTGCTCCTAAATAAAATTAAAAATTCACAACTCAGGTTTATGGGATTTTAAATGAATTTGATCTCTCTTTTGGGCAGGGCAAATAAGTGTTTTGTGATGTATTATTTTACAAAAAAAAAAAAAAAAAAAGACGACCATCGTTCTGGCTCATTTAATTTTGCAAGTGAATGATCTAAGATTAACTACAGACTAGTCAGTGCAGTTTAAAAGCTGAAAGCAATTTTCAGCCATAGATGGTAATGCCACATTTAGTCCACAACCGAATGACTCTAAATGACTGAGCTGCAAGGTCTTTGTATATGACCACAGGGCCTGATAAAGCCATAGGAACACAGTAAAAGCACAAAAATAGTTCCAATTTATTTGGTGCCATCACCTTAATGAGATTAATACAGACGTGTTCATGTGCCTAATTGGTGATTTTGTTTTAACTGGTAATGAAGGATTAAATCTTCAGGCAACAGGCTCCTTGCAGGAAAGGGGATGGGAGAAAAAAGTTTTTAATTATAGAAGGCAGCTATTGAAATACACCACTGCAAAGTTAATAATGCATCTTCAATAATATATATATTCGCTATGCTTGCCACTTCCCTGTCTGCCTGAGAGATTTTAGGGAGTGTTTGTTTGGAGGAGAGGGACGATTATGAACTCGGTTGTATTGCTGGCATCTCGTGGTACCGAGAAAGAGAAGAGCTGGGTGTGCAGTGTGCTCCACTCCCAGACTCAGCAAATGGAAAACCCACCAGGTCCACAGGCATAAAATATTTCCAGAGATGCTGTTCTATCCCTTAGACCTGGAGCAGAGTTTGGGAAAGCCCAGCTCCCAGGGGGGCTGGCCTGAGCTCTGTCCTGGCTGCCGGTGGCTCCTGTGATGAGCAGCAGCACCAGGAGGGTGAACTTCACCCCGAGCGGCAGCGAGCGCTGCCCTGCCGGCTCCAGTTGTGACCATTTAAATGCTAACACTATTAAACACGCTGCCAAAACACAAACACCCAGCCTGAGTCATTAAAATGTAATTACGAGGGGGCAGCTGAGCCTGGGCTGGGTTTTGACTCAGAGGAATCTTGCAAAAGGCACCAACACATAAACGCAGCCCAGCATTGTGCCAGGCAGGTTCCTTGCAGGGAATAATCCTGTGTGTCTCTTAAAATGGCTCTTGCAGTCATTTGAGTGGATTTAGCTTGTTCTGTTGTGTTGGATTTTTCCCTTTATTACATGTCACAAATGGATGTAGAGCGTGGGCCTTGTGGTGCTCTGAAGTTCAACTTTTGCTAGAGACAATGGCAAGAAGGTCTTTAACAGCTTTTTATGCAAGGCACCCACTAATTTTTAAACTGTTCATTACTTTAAATTGCATGGGGGTAAGGTGGATTTTGTCAACCAAATGGCTTTTTTTTTTTTTTTTAATTAACACCCCCCCCCAAAACCAGCTTCCAGGCTTGTCTTGGCAAAAGAGCAGCTCAGTCACTGTGTTTTATCACCACTCCCCTGCTATTTGTGAAACCAAGATAATCTAAATTTTCTTCTGCTTTCCACAATTTCATTTTGCCACTGAGGGGAAAAAGCCCACCAAAAACCAAACCAAACCCTAAAACATCAACATCATCAGCAACACCACCAAAAAAAAAAAAAAAATAAAAGGGAAAAGAAACTGCAAACCATCAGAGCATCATAAGGTAAAACCAACTACCCTGGTGCTCTGAGTGCTTGCCCCATCCTTCAGGCTCCGATGATATATTGGGAAGCGCTTGGAGAGGACTCTGGGCAGCTGCAGGATTCTCCCTTCCCGCCGAACGGAGACAGAAATATATTTTACATTTCTTGTCAGGTTGAACTTTAAGACATCTCCAGTGCTCTCCGTGCAATTTCAGCGTGGCAGCCCAAATGGCAGCACGGCCGGCTCGGTTCCGGCTCCGTGGAGCCCCCGGTGCTCCGGCAGCTCCGGCCCCTGCGCCGCCGTCCCACTCTCCCCGCAGCGTGTCAAGCCATTATAGCGGGGACCAGAATGTCACCCCGGTCTCAATGGTTCGTCAGCTGAAGGATATGGTTAACAAATGTAAAACCAAACTTCAGAGGAGCTGCTTTTCTGTGCTAAGTGATCTGTATTCCCTCTGAATTTACTTTCCCCTAACCCCGTGAAATTAACAGTACTTTCTGACATTCGACCCCCTGACCTCACATATAATAAGAATTTAAAAAGCACCATGCATGAGTGTGTCTGTGTAATGCAAAACTGGGAAAAATGACCATGTCACCGTTTTATTATACAAAACCTTCTCCATCTCCATTGCATGCTTCATGTGTGAGCGCTCGCTTTCCAGTTATTATAAAGAAAAACACAGTTTTAACTGTAATAACTCACCGCTCGTGACTTTTATAGACAATAAATTGTAGCAAATACATATTGCTGCAGCGGGGCCCTGTACTCCATTAATGCAGATATTTACTGGGATAAGTGTTAAAAATAGGCTGGGGAAGAGGCCGGCGGTGGCGCTTCTGGGGGGCCGAGTGCCGGGGGTGCGAGTGCGTGCACAATGTGTAGGTCTCAAGGTTTAAGAGGCAGAAGCAGGAAAGTGTTATGTGGAAATGATTTTGCAGTTATCAGGCTCAGGGGATGACAGCCTACAAGAGTAAGAACAAGGTGCTATGTGGCTTTTTCTTCACTGTGAAGTAAAGATTGGCAGCTGGAAGTAAGGCTTACAGGCAGACCTGCACACAGGACCTCTTCACCCAGGACTCATAATCACTACTCAAAGGAAAACGCATTTACCAGTAAAAGGCGGCTGTAGCCATCAGAAGTGTGCTTAAAACACCACTTAAATATCACTTTATACGCTATTACTTGCAAACTGTGGCTTGGTATTAAATTATACTTGCATAGGCTTTTGCTTAGGTGCTGATAATGCTTTTGAGGTTGCATTGGTGAAGAAGAATTTAGGCTGCTTTACAAGAGACGTGACTGGAATATCCCCCGGTGCTGACAGTGACAGGGTGAAAAATTGCAGAACTGTACTTTCTTTCCCCATATAGATTGTAATTTTAATTGTCATTGTGGCCCTTCTGTTTTAATTATGGGACTTCTTTGATATATACCAGGACATCGTATTGAATGAAAATATGGTGCTATAATAGTCTCTTTATAATTAATGACCACATGTAGATCTTGGTGCATAAAAGGAAAGGAATAAATGAACAATTTATTTAACTAGGTTTTGGATTTCTTTCTGTCTTCCAGTGAATATAAAATGATCCTGGGGCTTCTGAGGCTGTTTGATGTAAGAACTGCACTGAATAGCTAATAAAATTACATTGGTGTAGATTACCAAACATATTAGGTGGTTTTATTTAAAAATGTTCCCATTACGGATGGTAAATTTCCCCTATTTACTGCATTACTTTCCCTCAGCTTCTGATTCCGAAACAAACGATCATTTTCTTTAGTTTATTTGCAAAAGCACTTTAAAGAGATTAATGCAGGTTTCCCTGGTGGGGGCAGCGGGGTGCCAGGTGGGCTCTGACGTGAGCTGCAGGTACAGGGGTGACCTGTGAGCCCCATGAGTGGCCCTTCCTGCCCCAGCTTTGGCCCCCGAAACGTGGGGGATTTATGTTCTATTAATTTCTGGCCGAGGAGCTCCTTCTGTGTGTCCATTCCTGAGCCGGGGTGCGTGCAGGAGAGCACAGTAGGAGTAGAATTGGCCAAGGGTTTGGGGTTGCTGCCCAGTCTCAGCTGGTCCTCGTGGGGTGCCACGCGTGGGCTGCGTGTCCACCCCACCACGGTGCCGCCCAGGGGAGCAGGAGCCTCCGTGGGTTTCTGAAAAGCAGACATATTTGTCCAAGTGTCTGTCAGCGTAAAACTAGAAAATATCCCCTGACAAGCTTCTGCTAATTTTATTGCGGCGCGGTGGGAGCATCCGGGGCGGGCTGAGCGCAGTTCAATTGCCGAGCAGGGCGAAACGGGATCGGCAGAGACAGGCACTACCCTGGGGTCAGCCGCGACCATGCCACTTCCATGTGATGTCTACTTGGGGTGATGGTGTGTAAATAAACGTGGGGAATTGCAAATCTTGTCATGGCCACGCAGAGCAGCTCAAGCATTTAAAGATGGTTGCCCGCAAACCTGACTGGAAGGTGGTTGCTCTGTGTGGTGGCTGGAGAAAAACTCCCTCCTTCGCCCCAGTCTTCTCCTTGCTGACATCTCCGAGAGCACTGACCCAGCACCGCGTCGCTGAAGGGATTAATCACCAAATTGTTTCTCATTTTAGCGGAAAGTAAAGAAACTAACTAAGCGCGCTCTAATATTGTTCTTTTGAAGCCGGGCTGGCGGGGGCTTTGTATTTATGTTATCTGACTTGATTTATTTGTTTTTTAAAATGAGGTGAGGAATCTTAATGTCCTACTGTTTAATGAATTTGGGCACATTAAAGTTCCATGAGGTCTTTTCATTATTATGAACTTTGCTAATGTTAGAAAATAAAATATTATAGAATTCACATTTTCTGCTTATGAAGCTAATTTTATTTAAATACTCCTTACAGTGGTCATTAAAACACACTTAAATTTTGCTGCCTTCGACCAGTCAGATGTATTTTTTGCCAGTTTTACATTTACACATATCTGTTTTTCTGTTACTTTTCCCACATGACAATTACCTTTCATTACAAATTTATAAAATCATTTACATTTGAGCAGTTTAAATGTTTCTGCTGACATTTTGTAACTATTACCCTCTCCTAGAATGGCATATGTTCAGGCAGTTAATAAAAAATTAAATGGAATAGCACTAGACAAGGTGAAGCTTTGTATCAGAGTGTTCTGCACATTTCTGGAAATACCATCTTTGTGTTGCAAACTGTGAAGTGAGGTTAGGGCTGTGCCAATATGTGTATTTGTCATAACTGTCACAGAGTCCATGAACCAGCCAATCACTCCGCTCTTAATTAGACAGTTACATTTGGCTCTTTAGAAAGCATCCTCATGTAAAATGGTGTCTGAGATTCCACAAAGGTGCTGGGAGCAACAGGGGCACAGAATACCAGCATCAAAACACTTTCTCTCCGGGTGAGGCAGAGTTTTTAACCACTGCCTGGCTCCTCATCCAGGGATGGAGATCGTGGGTGTTCGAAATCCTCTTGGATTTTAGCAGAGGAAATGTCAGCTCAGGCTTCTCGAAGACAGAGGCACCGAGGCTGTGCTCGGGTGGAGGGTATTTAGGTGTGTGCTGCTTCTGTAACAGAAGGAAATTACAAGGGCCGTGTCTATAAAATAAAATTCAAAGCAAGGTGTGCCCTGGGCTCGCCTGGGGATTGTTCAGCAGTGCCCATGGGAGGCTGGTCTGTGCAACACCCTGGGTCACAGAGGAACCCTTCCTCTGCCTCGTTAATGACCTGGCTCCGTGGAGGTGGTTACAGGATGTTCCACTGAATGCAGAATCCTCACCCAGACTTAGGGTAAAGACAGCAAAAACCAGGAGTGAAAATAATCCTGCCTCCCTGCTGTATTTCAGTCTCCTTTTTGCCTCCTTGCTCTGTGTAAAGAGGCATCTGGGATATATTTTTTTTTTAAATAAACCCCAAAATTGCAGTTCTTCATTTATGACCGAATGTGCAGTTTACATCTATATCATAATCCTGTGGTTAAATATGAAGTTCACAAAGATCCTTTTTAAAAACACACATAGATTTGCACTGCTGGAAGGCAGGGTTTGCCTAATAAGTGCTGAGTGTCCAGGAGGGATTATTAGAGTTTGCCACTAAATTCACCTTGGGATACGCTGTGAAAAATTCCTCGGCTCCTTATTTAAGCAAAGCAGTGCAATGTTGAATTCAGAACACAAGAGAAATTCCATTTCCTCCCTGTCACTGACCACGCTGCTTTGTCTTCCAGCAGGAGCACTTTGGTTATATTGGAAACATTCCTGATAATCCATGACTCCCACCCCACCTTCTGCCCAGGGCAGGATATTTGCTGTGGGGCAAATATAGTCATCAAAATCTGGAGGGTTGAGCAGCAAATGCAAAACAAAGACTTCTTTGTGGGGTCCCAAAAGTGCAGCCCAAGGAGGGGGGTTCTGCTCCTGTTGGAAATGTGGTTCAGGGCCAAACTTCCAGGAAAAGGAGAATTGGGAAAGAGTTTGGTGGTTCATCCCGGTTTAAATCGTTATTCCATAGGCATCTCCAAGAAGTTTTAACAGTCATAGCAGATTAACCTTGCCTGGGCATTCGGAGGCGAGTCAGCTGATGAATTTACATGCAGCTGGATGAAAATGCTATTTGGAGAGAGATTGAGAGTTTATTTGATTAAATCCCTTTCTCCAATACCTTGACCTCTTTCTTGTGAAATAATCAGAACTGTTTAGCAAGAATATTCTGGCATTAATAATGAATTGCTTTGGAGCAGGTTTTTCCTGCTCTGTACCAAACCCATTGGTGCCTGTGCTTTTGGGGGGACGCAGGGATGGCTCCACGTGGAGCAAGGGCCGCTCAGAAAAGGCTGAAAAATCACATTTTAATTTTTCTTTTGGAATTTACAGTCGAACGGACAATTTACAAGCTGATGCATTATTTAGGGAGTGCACTCTTGCTGGCACATCTACCAGCAACTATTGTTTTTTGTGACTTGCTGACGAAAATGCAGGGGGAAAGCATGAGGACTGTGCCTGTTGGGTGGGTCACAGGTCTGTGGGTGCAAAGGGTGGTTGGGTCGAGAGAAGACTGAGAGGGGATCTCATCAATCCATACAAGTGTCTCCAGGGGGTGTCAGAGGATGGTGCCAGGCCCTTTTCAGGGGTGCCCAGCAGCAGGACGAGGAGCAGTGGCCATAAAGTAAAACACAAGTTCCTCCTCAACATGAGGAAGAGGTTTTTTACATTGAGGGTGTCAGAGCACTGGAAGAGCTGCCCAGGGAGGGTGTGGAGTCCCTTTCTGGAGACATTCCGAACCCACCTGGACACATCCCTGAGACCTGCCTTGGCAGGGGGCTGGAATGGGTGCTCTCTCTGGAATGGGTGCTGAGTCCCTTCCACCCCCAGCAATTCTGTGACTCCAGTTCTGTAATCCCAGTTCTGTGATCTGCAACAGCAAACCCGATCATCTCGTTGTTTTAACCCTTGTGTTGCCTCCATCTCCACACTCAACCCTGCAGTGGAAATGTGCTTTCTCCCCAGACTCCCCTCCCAGGGCACAGGGTGGGAGCGCTAATCCACTTTGTGTTAGTTGCTGTGAGAAGAGAATTTGTCAGGTATGATTTGGAGTCACGCTGATGACTTTATAGTGTTTCCTGACTTCCAGGTAAGGAGTCAGAGCAGGGAAGGAGCTATTACCTGGGCAGGTCTGTGTGGAGCTCTGGACCCACACAGACCTTGGTGTCAGAGCTCCAAGGGACACCTCAGTGCATTGCCAGCCACGGTAAGGTGGCAGCATCTTGTCTCCCAACCAAATTTAGCTTCATTATAATTTGTTTCTTAATAACACTCACTTCAGTGTAATGTGTAAAATGCTTGGCTTTCAGGAGCAACTCCATGGAAAAGCTGAACAGTAGCTCATTTGCATTTGGCAATTATATTATATTACAATATATTAAGCTGCAGAAAGCCTAATCTAACATGATAATTTAAAATCATAATTTACAGTGCTTTACAAGGAGCATACAAGGCAGGTTACAATAACACATTGCCATTCCATATCAGACAGGGAAATTATTTACTCATCTATTATCTAGTTTTCCAAAATGTTCTGGGCACATTTCATTTTTTATTTATTTGAGTCCAGTTTATTGCATTTTATACTGAATAAATATTTTTTGCTTATTTATTTCTGTACTACTTAGTGAAATTTGGTGACTGGTGCTCTTCCTAATAACTGTTTGGGTCGAGTGTTTGCATTAAATGGGGAGTGGTTTCAGGAAAGGAGTATTGTGTGAGGAAGTCTAGATTCATCCAGATATTCTTTGCTGCTAAAAACACAAAAAGGAGGAAGGATCCATTTTTAAAAGACTTTATACAGGTTGTGACACAGCATTTGATGAATCATTTAATATGCAGCACGTGATGCAGAGTGTCAACAACTGGCTCCTGTTGCAGCCTTTGTTTGGAGCTCAGTCCCACTCGCTCCCAGCCCAACTTCAGAGAGCAGCAGGCTGGAGCCCTCTCCCAGTGTTCCCACTCACCCCAGTATTTTGAATAAACTCTTGTCAAGCATGTATTGCTGTTTCAATCTAGCGTTAGGAATCTAGAATTAAAAGAAACATGGGCTACTTAACAGCTGATTTACCAGTTAATGGTTTCGTTCTAGTCTGGTATCTGACTTAAATTTATTACTCCTGTTAGTGATATTTTATCTGAGTGTGTGTTAAATATTGGGACTGAGTTTGCAGCACAGAAGGAAGGCGCCTGTCTCGAGTTTATATAATCAAAACCATTTGTATTCAGCCTGGAGAGGAGGAGACTGAGGGGGCACCTCACATTTGGGGAGACCTTCCTCCTGAGGGACAGAGGAGGGGCAGCTCCAATCTCTGCTCTGTGACAGCACCCAGGGAAGGGCTGGAGCTGTGCCAGGGAGATTTATGTTGGATCTCAGGGAAAGGTCCTTCCCCCAGAGGGTGGTGGGCACTGCCCAGGCTGCCCAGGGCAGTGGGCACAGCCCCAAGGCTGCCAGAGCTGCAGGAGGGGTTGGATGATGGAATAAGGATAGGGGGGATTGTTGGGGTGTCTGTGCAGGGCCAGGGGTTGGACTCTGATCCTTGGGAATCCCTTCCAGCTCAGGATATTCCAGGATTCTGTGTTATAATTAAGAGCAGAATGTGCTTTGCCAGCACTGTACCAGCAGTTTGGTCTGGATCCCATTCCCTCCATGAAACACCCCGGGGCAGTAGGAGTGAGGAGGGTGCTCCCAGCCCTGAAGGGAACTGGATCCCACCTGGTCACCTCAAAGTGGCCATGCAGGGTTGGGGTGACACCTGGGGACCTGCCAAGCTGCAGAATCTGGAGGGAGATGAGCCCGGTCTGGCCAGCAGACCCCCAGAATAGGTGTGGAAGAGGCAAACTGGCCCCAGGCTGCTCTGAAACCAGGCTTGGGTGAAAATATTAATAGAGGATGGAGTGACAAAAAGGGAAGAGGGAGGAGAGTCTTTTAAGCTTCAATAAAGTAAAACAAAGTAAAGCTCCTTTTTCATTTCATCTCTCCCAACTCAGCCATAGAATCAGAGGACAGTTTGGATTGGAATGGACCTTAAAACTTACCTAGTTCTGAACCCCAGTTTTCAGTCCCTGCAAATCAGTGTTTTGTTGCTGATATGTCCTGTCAATGTTGCAGGTGCAGAGCCCAGAAAATGCCTGAAAATAAGAGAAATTTAGATCTAAGTGTGGATTTTTAGTTTGTTTGTGGTTTTGGGCTTTTTTAGCTTTTAGTTTTTAGTTTAAAAACACACTGTCACAGTGATGGTTTGCACCAGTATGGGATCCACCTCTCTTGGGGAGGGGGTATTCTCTGGGAATAAGCCAGTGGTTAGGAAAATGGAGACCCCAAGTTTTGGGTTCAAGGTCTCTCATGCAGCAGGAGTGGCTCTGTACCCTCAGGTTCATGGTCTGTACTTGAAGCACCGGTGAGTGATGCCCATGGTCTCTGTCATGCTCCACATAAACAAAAATACTTTGCATATTTTAATTAAACTGTGCTGAATCACTTTGCACAAGGATATTAATGCTCCAGCCTATGACATTAGTGTGCTTCCCTTGTTGGGAATATTAATGATGTCACTGTGCATTTGCCAGTGTGTTGGCAGTTTATGTGGTAATTGTGTAATTCCCAAATCTAGAAATTACCCCAATATTCTGGGATGCAAAGGCTGCAGGATTTATTTGGTGCCTCTGTGAGGAGCATTTTATTTGGTGTGACTTTCTGCATACTCATGGTCTCACCAAGGTGTTGGGTTTGAAGTTTGGGTGACTGGAAGGGGTCACTGCTTTTCCTGAAATTGGGGGGGGCTTTTCTTTGTGGAGCTGAATTTTGGAGGATCCAGCCCAGTGCTGGAGAGTTAATATGCATCAAATCTTGATGGAAAAGATCACCAGCTCACAGTGAAGATTTCCAAATTCATGAAGCTTTCCAAACTCCCACCCATCTGTTTCATTTTCCCCTTTCCACTGTGTAAGTGTGAGGTCAGACCATTAATTGCTGTTGGCCTTTTCTTTAGCCCCTTTCTCTGACCTGACTGCTCCTGGAAGGAACAGTCCTTCCTTCTTGTCTTCCAAGGTGCCTGTGAAGGACAATATGAAAGATGTCCAGCACTTGTTGACAGTCAGAGTTAGTGATCTGGAAGGTCTTTTACAACCTTAACAACGCTGTGATTGCTGTCTCCTCACCAGCCTCAAATCTTCACTCATGTACATCACTCTCTATCTCTTCAGAACCTTTCAGTTTTCCCCCTTTTCTTTCAAATATGATAATTTATTTTGTTCTAGCTTTCTGACAGACTTTCCTTTCCCACCTTTCATTTCCCACACAGCAGGTTGGCTGTGCCCTGCTTTTCCTTACCCAAATATTCCTCTGCTGTGTCATCATGCAGAGCTTCACATTCAGCTCTTTGGGCTTTCTCCTGCTCTAAGCTCATCCTCAGGGCATCCTGAAAACTGCCCTTGCTGTGCCTATGAACTCTTGGAGCTGGCCCAAAGCTCAGTTTTCTCTCCAATGGCTGAAACAGGGACAAAGTCTGAGACTCTGCTGAATCCTGAGCCAGTTTTTTACCACCTGGCAAGAAGAAACGAGATGCAGTTTTTCCACCTCGCGCTTCCAAGCTTCATCTTGCACTGAATCCCAATTGCAATCTGCAGTTCGCTCGGCATTCGTAGCAAAGGCAGCAAACAACATCATTTCCATAGAAAGCCTGTGCTCCGAGATGTCCCAGCCAAGGAGTCACTACAAGTGGGCTGGGTGTGCAAATTGCCACCTACTTTTAAACACACTTAATGGATTCCACAGTTCCACGTTGTAAATCAGCTCCACTGTTAAATTGTGTCCTATATACTGATCATGTTCCTGTGTTATGATGAAGAATAAACAATAGTTAGGGAATAAATGTGTACAAAAGGAAGAAATGCAGGAATTAGATGCACAGCTAATGAAGTGTATTAACCTTCCACTACTAGTGGAGCAGAGCAAAGTCAGTGTGATTATTTGATCCAGCACGTGATGTTGTTCTGTGATAAAGTTCACAGGTGAAGCCAAGACATGAAAAGATGAATTACAGTATTGCCTGGCAAAAAAAGTATGAAAATTTGTCCTTTCTTTCAAAAATATTCCAATCCCTGTTGCTTTTCCAGGGTTTCTGCCTGTATTTTGGAGCACTGTTCCCCCAAATGGAAGGTTTCCTTACTTTCCATACGTGGTTCTGCTCCCTGGAGCTGAGTTCCAGGGTCTGCAGACTTCCATAGACTCCAGCAGGTTGACTCCCAGCCATAGCAAAGCCCTGGGTGAAAAGTCCTTGAACTTTCTCTTCATTGTCTGTCGTTGTCTTTATTAGGTTTAAATTGATTGACTCTGCAGTGCCATTACAAGTGTGATATTTCCCAAGTTATTTAGCTGGGATCTATTTTTGCTGGTGCCTCGTAATATGTTGGATCCTCCGCCCTGACAGACCTCTTGCTCTGTCAGGGCTTCTTATACCTGAGAGATTTTGGGTCATGGGTGCAAAGTTCTCCCTTTGGCTTTGGGAACCTGCCACGTGTGTGCACGCAGGACATGGGGAAGAACCAGAGGAGTGGAGTCTGAATAACACGTTCTCTTGAGCTATGAATCACAGAATCCCTGGAGTTGGAAAAGACCTCCAAGATAATTATCCCTCTAATTTTTAAATTGTTGTAGTAACAATGTGAGTGCAACCAGCAGGTCCCTGCAGTCAGCGTGGAAATGCCATTGCACAAATGAAGAGCCTCAGAATACTTTTATTTGTTCCTGGGGCTCAGGCAACTCCGCTTTGGAAATCACTCTTGGCTATAGGCTGGAGTTAGATGAACTTCAGGGAGGAATTGTTCCCTCTCCCTCCCCAGGCAGTGGCACACGGTTCCTTGGCACCCCGGGGGCTGTGCAGGCAGGGATGGGGGTCCTGAGCTATTCCAGGCTTTCCTGGCCTTTGCCTTCCTCCCTGGAATTGGTTTGTTTCCTACCTGCCCCTCTGTGCACAGCCAGAACAGCAGGTCCCAGTCCCCATTAATGGCTGGGTATGTCATTCCTGGTGGGCACAGGGGCCGTGGGATTAAGTGCATCCCAGTGCACACAGTGATGGCCAGGATAAGTTTGACTTTTGCTTTTTTAACATGTAACTGTAATAGTGCAACAGAGAAGTGACTCTTCTGTCTTTTCCTTGCTTGTTTGAATGTATCAGAGAATCCTGGAATATTCTGAGTTGGAAGGGACCCCCAAGGATCACCAGTCCAACAATCCCACCCTGTCCCTGTCCCATTGTCCCAACCCTCCTGGAGCTCTGGCAGCCTTGGGGCTGTGCCCACTG
>JAWWEE010000162.1:813803-838649 GCA_035221455.1 Xenops minutus
GTCCAAACCCTCCTGGAGCTCTGGCAGCCTTGGGGCTGTGCCCACTGCCCTGGGGAGCCTGGGCAGTGCCCACCACCATCCTGATATCCAAATTAAAGCTGCCCTGGCACAGCTCCAGCCATTCCCTGGGACCTGTCCCTGGTCACACAGAGCAGAGATTGGAGCTGCCCATCGGCAGGAAGGTCCAGACTGTTTTAATATGTTTTAATCTTGACCCTCCAGGCAAAGCAAAGACCATAACCAGGTACTGCAGAGCAGGCTCTGCCTTTCCTCTGACAGTACAGGTGCCTCTCCTCCCCTTCCTCTGCAGATCCTCCTGTCTGGGAGACCCTGGGGCATTAACAACACAAAAATAGGCTCTCAGAAGTGATTAAAAGGCATTGCATTAGGGTTTAAAAGTGGTTGAAGTATTTTAGTTGCTTTCTGTGAGCTCAGCCCTTGGATCTCCAAACTTCCAGTGTCCTTGTAGACCCTGTACCTTTGGCAGTGAGAACCCCAGGGGGTTCCCACCTCAGCTGGGGAGATGCAGGTGGGGACAGGAGGTGCCTCAGTGTAGGCACAGAGATCACTGAAGTCTTCAGGAATGAAAGTGGCACTGCTTCAACTCAGTGAAAAAAACCAAACAGGCATAAGAAAACATTGATCTTTTTCTCACAGGTATTTTTCTATGTTTCCATGTGCCTGTTTAAGTGTGGGAGGGTCACCATGATGTAAATATTCATCTTTTGGCTACAAGACAAAGCTGATTGTTCATCCTTAGAGATCACCCGACATTTTGGAGACAGTACAGGTGTTGACCTCTCTGTCTGAACTGGGGACAAACATGGGTGACTGCATTGTGAGCCAACCTGAGATGTGCTGAGGGCTCCCTGACAGCATCCAGTGCTTCCACTGGGATCCACTGGATCTGCTGGACTGGGATCCACACAAAACATCACTGGAGGAAAAGATCCAAATTGTGTGGTCACCTTCTAGGGGGAGGCAAAAGTGTGCTTGTGACCAGAGACCAGAGACCTTGTGGCTGCCCCTGGATCCCTGGAAGTGCTCAAGGCCAGGTTGGAGCACCCTGGACTAGGCGAAGGTGTCCCTGCCCATGGCAGGGGGTGGCACTGGATGGGCTTGGAGGTCCCTTCCAACCCAACCTGTTCTATGATTCTAAATTCTGAGGGACAACGAGCTCCTGTGGAAAAGGCCCAGGCGATGAGGAAATGCCAGAAGCAGCCTGGCAGTGCTGCTGAGGAGCAGAGTCGGTGCCTGTTATCACCACAGCGAGCACATCAGACCATCTCATCCCCGGGAGGAGCGGGGAGATAATGCTGATAATCCCAGCTCCTCGGGTACGTGCCATGTGTTTTTAACACCTCACAGAGTTCGGAGATGGAAGGGACCACGAGGGAAGGCAAAGATATGTACATATATACATGTGCAGAGTATCTTTTACCCTTTATTATGCAGGTATTTTTGGGAGGTTTAAATGCCACCTTTGGAGCAGAGCATTCTGAGAGCACATGGAGGGAAGGGGGAGAAGCTGGGAGGACCTGCTTGTCGAGCTCACTTGAAAGAGCACAGTGTAGGTAAATTAATTGCCACAGCGCTGCTATCTGCCATGGAGGAGATGAGCTCTCACTCTAGAGGAGGGTCTCTGAGCCTCTCCAGGTGGTGTACATGAGGTGTGTGTGGTTAAGGGTATCCATAATGGCTTTTCCTGCCTCGGGAGAGCGTGGATTCAGAAGTGCCATCCTTACCTGCACCCACTTTGCTCGTGGGGCACTGTGTTAATTGCACCCCAATTCAGGAGATTCCAAAGTACCATTTGAGCCAAGCCCTCTTCCCCACTCAGGGCAGCCTCCCGTGTGAAAGCACACTTGACTGCTGGGGTTGTTGTAATAAATTAGGACTAATTTTAAGAGGATTTAAGCGGCGAAGGTGCCTGGTGCTGGGCATGGCCTGACAAAGCCATGCTGAGGGAAGTGCATGGGCTCTGGAGTTAACAGCATTCAATTGAGATGTTTTTACCTTATGTTTTCTTTCTCATATTTTATTTTATTCTCCTCTCATAGTTTCCTCATCCATGCAGTGATCAGCCCTGATATACGATAGGGATTTTCACTTGAAGGACTGTGCATCTTTAAAATGTCTTCCCTTTATTCTTCCCAGTTCTTACACATGTAATTTCCCCTTTAATTTGACATCATTTAACGGCACATTACACGTCAATGATGTGATCTGTGAATATTTACAATGTTCGTGTCATTTTTATTTTCTAATCCAATTTAAGTAGCTCTGCTTTTTATGACATCATGAATTCTTCAGTCTTTTTAGTCTTTTTGGAACTAATTATTCCATTAGTTCCTTTGAACTGGCTCCGTGTTGTCAGTCATTTTCTCCCTGTTTGATCATAAGACCTTTGCTGCCCTCCTTTGCATCAGGCACCGGAGCTGGAGGAGGATGTGTCCACCTCTAATAACTGTGCCTGGTGCCTCCCCGGCCTCCACACTGGGGGTTTTTCATACAGAAAGCCTTCAAAATGCGTTCAGCTGAGCGACTTTCCTCCGACTGGAACTTTTCTGTGCCCATAGTAAAGCACTGTGTTGTCTCAGGCTGGAGGGGATGCTCTGCCCGGCTCCTGCCCAGGGATGCAGCAGAAAACAAAGCAGCTGGGTTTGGGTGTGAAGTGGGGCAGAGAACACACAGTGAGTTTAGCTCGCTGCCATATGGTCCAGCTCATGCTTTCTGACTCATGGTTGTGATTATTTTTAATATCTGGGGTTGCTGAACTGACAGGAGACAGGCTTAGCTCCTTAAGCATCCAGGCTTCCCAAAGACTTTCCCAACCTGCTCCCTGTTCTGTCCAGAGGAGGCTGAAATGTGTGACAAAAGCTCAGGGCTGCACTCCAGCGAAGATCCCCGGCCTCTCCAGCTCCCTTGTTTACTGGGAATGTTTAACATTCCCTCTAATGCTAAAGAGCTCTGTTGTCTGTTGCTGCCCTCTGTAGTGATAGAGTAGAGACCACAAGATATCTCTTTTGCAGCAATAATTCTCTTTATTGGTGATTGCAAAGGTGTCATGAAATTCCCCATCACCACAAACCGAGGGGTTTCCTCATTTTTCCTTCTGCTGCCTTCTTTCCTTTCACATTATCTGATCCTCACCAAATTGTCAGGCTGGATGCTCTTCATGGGTTCTTTATTTTTATTTCTTTTCAATTAATCTTTAGAATGTACCAGGATAACACTTTCAGGATGCTGACCTGCTCTAAGTACAGAATCTTAAAAGCCATAAGAACTCCCAGCCTTTTACCCAGACCACAAGACCCAGAGAGGCTGTTCTAGATTTCACAATGTAATTGCTTTTCTAAAAGGGCAAATTCACAGAGAATCCCATGTGTTGCTCATTGTCTCATTTCTTTGAAACTTTAGTAACTTTTTGGCACAGTCAGTTGTAAAATGCACATTAACTGGGGAACAGAGAGCAAATACTGACCTGTGTCTGATGTCTGGCCTCTAACATTGTTTAACAGGTTTCTCCTCAGGACCGTGCTCACTGATAACCAGCAGGGTTTTATGGTGGCACTAAGTTTAATACAAACTGTGATTGCTGAGAAAAGAATGCTAGAAAATTGAGCTACCAGGCAGTGTAATTGTCCTACCTCCCTGTATTTTATTTTGTTTTTCTCTTAGTGTAAAAATTCAAATAATTAATCTTTGAATACAGAGGAGTTTATAAAACTTTTAGTCACATTAGTGCATCATAAATATTAATCCTCACGTTTTAGGTGGTGGGAGTAAAAGTCCCTCACACTGATGCTTTAGAGAGGTTTTCAATTAGTGGTGACTGTGGCCTTTGTTTTCATTTTTATATAATGGCAAATAACTTACTTTGCAAAAGGCAATCTCTCAACTTGGCCCTGCCCATCCTCCAGGTTATAAAAGGTGTTTAAAATGAGGGAGTGATTAAATGTTGAAGTCTGAAGTGTGTGGGCTGTGAAGTTTGGAATGCAGGTGCTTCATTTGAGGTGGTTTCAATGAAATGGGTAATCTTAATCTGCAGATTGGCACGACTGCTCTGCTCAAAGGGGACGAGGGGCTGGTGCCAGACCTGCTGGCAGGCTGAAAGATTGGATATTGGGGAGAAATTCCTCCCTGGGAGGGTGGGCAGGCCCTGGCACAGGTTGGGCAGAGAAGCTGGGGCTGCCCCTGGGCAGGATTTCTTCCAGAAAGAAATCCCTGGGAAGGATTTCTTCCAAATCTCTACTCTCACCCTCTTCTCCTCCAGGTTAAATCCATTTTGTGTCCCCAGAAGTTAACAATTAAGCAAGATACGAAACTTTCATGCTGGACTAAACTCCAGTTCTTGTCCCTCTGGGGTGGTGCTCAGCCAGGAGAGCACCCCACCTCACAGCAGGTCATGGGACATTCAGCACTGCTCTCCCCTGGAAATGGAGAAAAAAGGGATTGTGGCTCTAAGTGCTCAAGAGTAAGACACAGGAAAAAAAAGTCATTTTGGCAATTATCTTCAACCTTATAACATTATTTTAAACACATCAAAAATTATCATTGACAGGTATGTGGAAGCTAATGACAATTTGAGGAATAAATTACATTCAACAATAGAAACCAGAAAACAATAATTCCAGAGAGATAACTTTCCATAATAAGTAAGAAAAGGAAATAAAGGCAGACATTATGGTTATAGCATAGCTAGGTGTTAAATTTATATGCTAATAATTACGTATTTGTTAGGAAGAATAGTTGAGTCTGATCACGTAGAGGGAGAAGCAGGAAAATGCATTGTGGAGAGGATTTGCTTTAATCCTGCCTGCCCAGCCTGGACGTGTGTGTGGGTTTGCTCTCCTGGAAAGATCTCCAGGGAAAGACTGATGCCCCCCACCAAGCAGAGTGGCTTCCTTTTCCTTTCAGGAGGTGTCTTTTGAAATATTTCATGTGCTCAGAAGTTTAAAAGAGAGCCACCAGATCCTATTGAATTTGTTAATAAATATGAATAACAGGCAGGAATTATTTTTTTCTCCACCAAATTGCAGCAGAAGGAGGAAAAGCAAATCCTCCAACAAAATAGAATTTTTGTAACTGAGTTACAAAATCAGAATATTTACTGATGGCATCACATGAAAATAACCTCGTGTGTTGCTCCTTCACGTGCAAATGGGGAAAAACCCCCAACCCTATTCTCCTCCTAAAGCGAGGGTCTTTAGTTTGTAATCATTTAGGAGCAGTGAAGTGGAACTCCATTAGGGCCGTGGCCGTTCCGATGCTCAGGGCAGACTGTTCAGCATCCAGCCAGGTTAAGTGGGAAAAGAAATGACTGCAACTGTCTTGTGGAAAAACAATCTGGTTTGTGTCATTAACACAGCTCTCACAGTTCTGATGAGCCCTGTGAGCACCTGACCTGCTTGGGCACATCTCTCTGTAACATTCCCACTCGTTCCCATTGGGGTTTGGTGTCAAAAAAGTGTCAGACAAGCTGGTGACACCCGTTGTTCCCAGGGGGACAAAGAGAACTCTCAAAAGTTAGTTTGGAATACTTACAAATTCAAGAAATTTAAAATTCAGGAAGTTTTCCCTTTCATTTTCTGTGTTGTTTTGATGAAACAGGATACCAGGAGATTTGATTCCATAAGACCCATGTGATTCCCCTTAAATTAGGAGAAAGCTCCAACACATAAAACTACAGATGCAGAGATCTGATCAAAGCCTTCAAGTTACCCAAATTCTTTAATTTCGACCAAGTTACAAATAATTCATCCCATTATAAATCCCATCCTCAGTGCTGTTTGTATTACCTGAATAGCAGTTGTCTCCCTGGCAGAACTGCAATCCACATTTCCCTTTATGCACCTCTACCTGTGCCTGTATTTTGCTGTTTATTGATTAGGGCCACTGGTTAATAAGTGTATTTTTATTTCCCTGAAGTGGTGTTCAGTACTCAGGGAGGTGTGAGGAGTGAAACATGCCTTGGCTGGAGGGGTGTGATCCCGGATGGCCTTGGGGTTGCTGTGGGCTTGCTGGGCACTGGGACAGTTTTGGGTGGCAGGGCAGGGCCATGGACATGCTCTTGAGCACTTTAATTATTGGTGGGAAGAGGATTTATTGTTTTCCTCCTTACTGAGATGAGGAGGAAACCTTTCCAGCCGCCCTGCCCTGCGGGTCAGGGTGATAAAATAGGATGGAAAGTTTTAAGGACGTTTCGTTGCGCTTTTCCTCGGCTGCCAAACGCAGCAAATAAACAGTTTCCCACCCTCCCGGCTCCAGGAACTGCTTGAATCTCGGAAAAGCAGATAATTGAGTGTACCTGTGGCACGGGCCTGTGTCTAATCAGTCGGCTGTGTAGGTGGGTAGTGTCAAGTGCCATTCATCTGCTTCCCCTGAGCTCTGGGGAAACAAGGAGGAGGGGGAGTGATAAGACAAAGATATATAACCATGTTGACCACTGAAGTACATGGTTAACAACTTAATTATCTGAGTTCAGCTATCAGTCAGCAACAAACCTGCACAATTTAGACATACTTTATAATTTGCTATAAAAATGGCATAATGATAAGGACAGTGTTGCTCGAATTAGAATCTGCATTAAGTGTGTTTAATTTAATTTTTCTAATTATATTTCTAATAGCTTAAATATGTGCACTGATAAAATGGTTAGCCACCTGCATTTAAATGCCACCTGATGCGTTTATTTTGGAACAGTAGAAGATTGATATAATTTGAGCTCAAGCTCCTCTGAAAATTCCTTTATTAATGGGTGTTAAATTGTTCTTTGTGGCTGTGCTGCATGAGAAGTCCTGGAGCTGTCACCAGTGTGGGAATCACTGTGGAATGCTTTAAACCTGAAAATATTTATTATTTTTTACTCAGCTGGGGGTGGAGTCTGTTTCATTAAAACAAAAAATTACATTGGTATTCCAGAGTTCTTCACTGTTCATTAATTGGGGGATATTTTTTGTTAATCAGGTGAGTTAAATCTTTTGCATAGGAGTGTGTGTATTGAGTGTATTTCCATGTAAATACATCACTTACCAAGTGACATTGACTTATCAAATTAATTAAATAGTCAAAATACGACCAACTCTATGTTGCAGTTTCAGTGAGAGCTGCCTCTTTGCACATGGTGGAGGTTTAGTAAATAATTCCTCTTTGGAGCTGAAACTGCCCTTTTGCCTAAACCTCTGTGTCAGATCAAGGCAAGTATTAAAAAAGTGATTAGAAACACATAAGAAAAGCTTCTTCCTTTCATAGCAGTAAATGAAAATTGACTTGTAAACCAACATGTACAGCTGATCCTGAGCGAGGATGTCTCCAGGCCAATTCAAATGTGTAATAAATGACAAATAAAATAATGACTTAGAAAACACTGTTTTTTAAAAAAATCAAAATAGCTTCATTTCGTGACTTGTACACAGCAGATATTGTTCACAGGGCTGGAGAGAAACAGAAATCCATAGAATCAATGTTTATTAATTGTTTATTTGTACTCTGAGTTGATTTATTTTCTGTGTTTTACCACCAAAAGAGGAGGTTGTGCCATGAACCTGGAGAATCCCAAGCAGAGTGGGTGCCTTTCGGCTGGGGCAAGGAATTGTAGAATTTAATCTGAGGATTTTAATTCCTTTTATGGAACAAAGTCAGATTAAAAAATACTTTTAACAATCACCTTAAAGGACACTGGCAAAACTAAGACAAGCGTGTCCCTCAGCCCCACGTGCCTGGGCTGGGCTCTGCCCCTGTGTCCAGGAAAACTGGGGATCTGGGAATGTGGAAATGAGGATTGTTAGCTGGTGGTGGAGCTTGGGTGGGTGCTGTCTGTTCCCAGTATGCTGCTGGAGGTGCTGTGGGGATGGAGCAGTGGTGGGGATGGTGCTGGAGGTGCTGTGGGGATGGGGCAGTGGTGGGGATGATGCTGGAGGTGCTGTGGGGATGGTGCTGGAGGTGCTGTGGGGATGGTGCTGGAGGTGCTGCAAGGATAGAGCAGTGGTGGGGATGGGGCAGTGGTGGGGATGGTGCTGGAGGTGCTGCAGGGATAGAGCAGTGGTGGGGATGGAGCAGTGGTGGGGATGCTGCTGGAGGTGCTGTGGGGATGGAGCAGTGGTGGGGATGCTGCTGGAGGTGCTGCACTCCTGCAGTGAGTGGCTGGACCACGTCTCCCTGGTCTGTCTTTTACAATTAAATATTGCTTTGCTACTTTCCCCAAAGCACTTCCCCATCTTCCATGGCCTCAGTGACAATTTCCCCTGTGTCCTGTGTCGTAGGGCACTGGATGACTTGGGCTCCTCTGGCTCTGCCACTTGCCCACTTTCCTCATTTTTACACGATGGGATATTTTATTACAACCACCCACAAACCAACTTATTTTGATTCAAGAGCTGGTGCCGAAAAAAGTCAAAGTGTGCAAATCTCATCTTAAGCACTTTAAACACGAGGAACACTCATTTTTCAAAACAAAACACGAGGAAGGCACGGGTTCCCTCTAAGCCCCTGGAAGTCCATGGGATTCCTTTTATTGACTTGGCTGAGCACTGGCTCAGGCAGCAGCAGCGAATGCCACACGTACACAGGGCCCTGACTGCTTGGCATATGGTTGTTTTCAATTTCATGGCCCTTGATCTCCTATGGATTCCCTTAACATTTACCTTCATCAGAGGAATATTTTTAGTTGCTCGCACCAGAGGTGTGTGAATATTTAAATATTCAGATTTTGGGCGCTGGTACGTGCAGCACCTGAGATACCTGAGGGGGGTAATTCTGCCCTTCTGCTCAGCCCTGTGAGGCACATTTAGGGTGCTGGATCCAGTTCTGGCTCCTCGGGACAGCAGGGACATGGAGCTCCTGGAGTAGGGCCAGGGGAGGGTGACAAAGATGCTGAAGGGCTGGAGCATCTCTGGGAGCAGGACAGGCTGAGGGAGCTGGGGCTGTTCAGCCTCCAGAGGGGACACTGAGAGGGGACCTGCCCATGTCCATCAGTGCCTGCAGGGAGGGGACAGAGCAGGGACCAGGCTCTGCTCGGGGGGCCCAGCCATGGGGCAAGAGGGATGGGCAGGAACTGATGCCCAGGAGGTGCCACCTGGACCTGGGGAAGAACTTCTTTGTTGTGCAGTGACCCAGCACTGAACAGAGACCAGAGAGGGTGTGGAGTCTCCTCACTGGGGATATTCCAGACCCCCCTGGACACAATCGTGTGCCATGGGATGGTCACCCCATCTAACTCTGCCTGAGCAGGAAGGTGGGATCAGATGCAGTCCCTTCCAGCCTGACCCAGCCTGGGTTCTGAGAGAAGCTTTGCTGCAGGTTTTCCCAGCTGTGGGCTGGCACAAACTCCAGGCAGTGCTGTGGGACACACTGTGTGTTGGAGAGTGCCCAGCTGGGAGGAGCCCTGTGTGTTCATGGGGTGCTCCTGTGGCTCAACTCCTCCTAAACCCTTAATGCCACATCTCTGCTTCCCTCGGTGCCTCCTCTGCCCCTTGCCACGATCCCCAGCCTGCCCTCGCTGACAAACACTTCCATAAAGCTTCATTATCCCGACGGCTGAGAGACAAGTGCGATGTGCCAGCACAAGAAAATGAAATCAGTGTTTAATTACCAAATATTCTACATCTAAATTTAAAAAAAAAAGCTTAAATAATTCAGTTTGATTTGGTCTAATTAGCCTGATTTCCTAGTATTTAGCCCTAATTATGTGATACATAAGCCCTAATTATGTGGTACGTATACAGTGTGCTCTCTAAAGTTAAAGATCAGAACGGATACTGACTTAAATGATAAAATATGTTAAATTATTAATTATAATTAATCTTACAAAATAGGCATAATTAGTTTAAGTACTTTAGATATTCTACTTAATAGCGTTACGCATTATATGCAAGGTTTGAGCATTTTACAAATACTCTGTCAAGTGGAGAATACTGGTGAGTCTCTGGCTCCAAGTGAGCTCTTCCCTCGTGGTGCTGCTGGGCAGGCACGTCGGGCTCTCCCCACACAAAGGGATGAGTGACTGAGCATCCTCGGTGTCCTGCCCTCTCCCCCTGGAGAAGAGAGCTGGGACATCCTCCCTGAACCTCCCTCAAGGTTTATCAGATGGTGTTGCATTACCAGAGCCATGGAGGACACCAGTGTGGGGGTCAGTCCAGAGCATGGGAGGATTTGAGGGGTTCAGAATCCACTTCTCTCTGCTCCTTTAACCTGCTGTCTGTTAGATCAGCAACCTGGTGTAGTGGAAGGTGTTCCTGGTCTCTGGAATGAGACAGTCCCCTCAAACCAAACCGTTCTGGGATTCTAGGAAATCAATCAGCCCAGTAGAAAAACTGGGGGGGTATTTATAGTTCTTCTACCTAAAATGTGCTTTATAGCTCATTTCTCCAATATAATGTGGGCAAAATTGGACTGAAATTACTGTAAAAACTGTGTCTCAACAGATTTTTTTTTTATAGTTCTGCCTTTTGATTAAGTCAGAAGTTGGTGGGGACAGTTTGGCTGTGGTGCCTCAGCACTGCCCATGTGATGAAAATAAAGGAGTAGGTGACGAAAAAGGGGGAATTCAAAAATAACCTAGAAAAAGGAAGGAAAGAAAAACATGTTATTGTCTTTTTCATTCCAAATTTTGCATAAACAGGGGGACAGGGAGACATTCAAGAATATTGTTATAAACAGATTCACCCATTAGTGGTGAGAGAATTTTTGTTACATATTCTGCTAACTGTTGCAGATTGATGGTTTCACAGATTAAATAAACTTAAGTAAATATAGAAAACACAGATTAACTAAATGATGTGTTGAAACCATTCCAAGAGACGACAAACTGCGTCCACAAGGAAAATAAATTCTCAAATCTTCAAAAGCACCTTCAAAGCTCCATTAAAACCAGCATTGGATGAGCTGGATTTCCATGAAGTCAGTGCCACGTGCCCTCCTCCCATGCCTGTCTTATAACTGGTGTAACACCTGACTTACTAATGCACTTCCACTCTCATTATCTCATGGGAGAGCAAAATTTTTCTGAAGATGGCATTATTTTTGTTAAATGGGCTTCCATACTGAGCAGTGCTCTGCCTGAAATCCATCATGGCCACAGGAGACCCCAGTGTCCCCACTGGACAGCCCACTGGGACACGATCTGTGGGACTGGTCTGTGTGCAGTGGTGCCAGATGTGGTGCTTTCTTCTCATTCCTGCCCCTAACAAAGGTGCAACTTGTAGATAAAGAATTAAAGGTATTAAAATCAGTAAAAATGCTTCAAATAAGCGACTAGATGCTAAGAATTACTGTGAAGCTTTTGAAGATGAATTCAAGAGAGAGTTAAATGTCTCCAGGTTTCCTCTGCTGTGAAACAAACCTTGAGGATGAGGGGGCTGAGCTGTGCTTTAAGTGCAGTGGGCTTTTAAAACCCGCTATTTAATGACTGTCTTTGCTCCAAATCCCTTCCAATATTTGCAGTGGAGAGAGATGAGCACGTTTGGACTTGTGGGCTGGCCTTCTCCCCTTGGCTGATCCCAGCAAAATGTTTTCCTTTCATTTTCTCTGGATATCTCGCAGTGCTAAGTCAGTCCCTGCTCCTTTGCAGTCATTACAATCTATTTGCCTGAACTGTGGTGGTACCAGGGCTGCAACCCCGTCGTGGTAGGTCCTGGATGAGCAGGTGGGGACACCAGGGGAGGCTCAAGCTGAGCCTGTTCCTTGCGTGCACTGTGCTCCTTGGGAGATATTTGAGGAGCCAGGCAAAGAGGGCCTGATCTTCAGTGAAATGGCTCCTTGCTCCATGAAATGAGGGTGATGGTAAATAGGGCAAGCCAGAGACGCAGGGACTCGTGTCTTCTGCTGTCCAGAATGATCGTGGAATCACACAGGGATGTGGAAGAAAGGAGAGGAAAGTGTTGCAAAATTTTGAGAGGCTGTATGAGCCTAAGCTGGGGATGATTCAGGCCAAAAAATATAATCTTTTTTAGTGGAATTAGACTGATTTTGTCCAGTGTTGGCTTGGGGCTTGGGAGAACTGGGTTTGATTCTCTCATCTAATGCTCTTTTCATGCTTGATTTTTGTCTCCTCTGCCATGGAACAGTTGGGTTTGTTAGAGCCAGTGTGAGCACCAGTGGGAGTGAATTAATCCCAGAGTGGTCTGGCTTGGGGGGGACCTTAAAGACCATCCAGTTCCACCTCCCTCATCATAAGTAGGGACACCTTCCCCTAGCCCAGGGTGACTAAAACCCCATCCATCCCAGCCTTGAACACTTCCAGGGGTGGGGATTACCTCCTGGAGAGGATGCCAACCCAGACACAGGTACCACACCTCCCAGTGTCCCTTCCTGCCATGGTGCCAAAGCCAGGGACATCTCCTGGACAGGTCAGCCAACACAGCATCATTTCCCACCCGCCATCCTTCCCGGAGCTGCTCCCTGAGCCAGACCAACCCCTCTCCTGTTCCCTGTATTCCCCAGTGCCCTCCCCACTCCTCTCCATGCCCGCTGTCTTCTCACCCCGTAGCCATTTGTGCACTCGAGTAATGGAAGGGACACCTTAAATCACGTTGTCTGCAGCTATTACGGGGAAGGATGGGATTTGCCATTGTGGATCAGAGCACTGGTCCATCTCACGGGGCTCCTGCCCTGCGGCACCCTCCGGGGAGCGTGGCCAGAGCCTTTTGTGAGTGCCCACCACGGTCCCAGCCTGCCCCCAGGACACTGGGCAGGGATCTGCTCCCCAGCCCTCCCCGGGCGCACCCCATGCCCTTCAGCAGGGGAGGAATATGTGCTTTACAACCTGTTTCTAAGCTGGTGCTTTGACACAGAATTGCTTTTCCTCCTTAATTAAGCTCTCCTTGGGATTTGCTCAGATGTTCGCTGCTGACAAAGTGTTTCTTACCATCTTTTTCCCTCTTTTTCCCCACATTGATTTAATAGTTTAACTAAGTTTGATTCCTGGCTCGTCCTTTTGCAATCTGGACAATGTTTTCAAGTAGATGTAAAATAAATGTGACAGAGCGATACGGTCCTTTAAAGTGAGCTTAATTTTTCTGGGAATGCTGGGGAGGGAGCCTGCAATGGCTGCTGCCTGCATGGTTCTGTGCACATGGGAGCCCAAAAGGGCTCTTTGCAGTGTCACATGGAACTCTAGATCTTTCCTGAATTTTCTCATTCCTATTTGAGTCCCTTTCCATCTCCCCTTGCATAATGAAGTCGTTCCCTCCTCTGTCAAACCAATCTTGCCTTATGTTTTATCCCCTCCTTTAGATGCTGGTGAGACACCAGTAAGGAAAATCATTTACCATTAGTTGGGATTGTGTTTCTGATCCTTTTCTTTTCTCCCTGTGCTGCAGAAGGTAGGCAGTGGGCACTTTGCTAAGCAAGGAAAAAAGGCCCCTTGGAAATGCAATTTTTCCTTGAGAAAGAGAATAATACTTTCTCCTTTAAAAAAAAAAAAATATCTTCTTCTTCTTTATTTAAAGGAAAATTCTCTTTCTCCTTGACAATGTTATGCAATTATTCTAAATAATTGTTTCCTTGAGGCAACTCTGATAAAGGCCAATAAGTGATGGAAGGAGTGTCCTCAGTGGGGTTTGAGATGGGCAGGACTGTGAGGAGGAGAAGACCCTGCATTAGGTCTCTTTCTGTTTTTCCCTGAGCAAATCCTCTCTGTGAAGCAGATGGCCACAGCAGAGGGACTCGGAGCAGCACTGAGCGTGGGGCTCTGCCTAAGACCGTGTGTAAACACTGTCATAAGCTGAGCTTTACTGGGCACTAATCCATGAAGATATTAAAAATGTTACCTGCGGCACGTTGCCGAGGTCTCCCTGCACGCTGGGGTTGCTGTGTCCTCTCCAGAGCCATTCCCAGGCTCTCCATCCTTTGCCTCCCTGCAGGCTGGGGTTGCTGTGTCCTCTCCAGAGCCATTCCCAGGCTCTCCATCCTCTGCCTCCCTGCACACTGGGGTTGCTGTGTCCTCTCCAGAGCCATTCCCAGGCTCTCCATCCTCTGCCTCCCTGCAGGCTGGGGTTGCTGTGTCCTCTCCAGAGCCATTCCCAGGCTCTCCATCCTCTGCCTGCCCAGAGCAGGGACTGTACTTGCAGCCTGCCCTGGGTGAGGAGTGTGCCCAGGGCTGGGCTGGGGCTGCTCCTGATGGTGATCCATGGATCCCTCACCACCCTGCTCTCCCCACGGGTGGTGAAAGCAGGAGCCCTGGACACATTCAGGGCTCCTGGGGGTCTGCTGGGGCCACGGGGCTCAACAAGCCCAGGGGAGCCACTGCAAGGATGTGATGTGGCAGCAGGTGACAGAGTTGGAAGGGGCAGCTTTCTCTTTATCCAGATTAAATATCATATCACATTGGAGAGTGGGTTGAGTGAGAAGGGATCTTAAAGCTCATCCAGTGCCACCTCTGCCATGGGCAGGGACACCTCCCACCAGCCCAGGTTGCTCCAAGCCCCCTCCAACCTGCCCTTGGACACTCCCAGGGATCGAGGGGCAGCCACAGCTTCTCTGCCCAACCTGTGCCAGTCCCTGCCCACCCTCCCAGCCACCAATTCCTTCCCAGTATCCCATCTAACCCTGCCCTCTGGCCATGGGAAGCCATTCCCTGTGTCCTGTCATGCCAGGTCCTTGTCCAAATTCCCTCTCCAGATCTCTTGTATTTTTTTGTTTCTTTCCATCACAGAAGCGTGTTGGAGCCCTGAGATGATGAACAGTAATCTTATAGGACACATACATGAATTTCAGAGGCCATTTTTCACCCTTCCCTTATGGTGGTTCTGGGTTTTGTGTGCCAAGGGCAGATTCAAAGTCCTTGTTTGGGTTTGTCACTTTATTTCTCCAAAGCAGCCTAATTTATGCTCAGTTTTGCTACCCAATTTTGGGCTTGTGTTTGGTTTTAATACGGATGATCCTGAGACAAGACTTCAAACTGAAGGTCGTGATGAGTTGGAAATTTTGCTGTTAGTGAGCTCAATTTATAGGGATGAGTTGCAAGTTGTACTTTATCACCATGTGTGAGTGTCGAGTCCGTTCTCTTCCCCTTGTATTTTGGGTTCATTAATATCAGAATGACACATGCAGAGTATCCATAAATCTGGGGAAGTTTTCTGCAGAACCTCCCTGCCTGTTCCAGTCTAACTGTAACCAGATGGTCCTGCCTTCCCATCCAAAATCCCAGTGTAATTAGGAAACTGCATCTCCTCTGATTTATTTAGGAACTCTGGGCGGGTTTCTGTGTCTCATTAACAGGACAAGTCAGAAGAGCTGGATCGTAGCAGCACACAGGAGGCTGTGTTTTTGTTGAGTTCCAACAATGCAAATTGAGGTAAATTCAGTTTAAATTCTGTTTTTTTTCTCTGGAGAAGGAGAGGATTGACCTACCCAGGCCTGGCATCAGCCAAGCAAAACCAAGAACTCCAAGAAATGGGACAAAAGAGAGCTGAGGTGTGACCAGCAGTTCCATTCAGTGTGAGCCAGCAGGGATTTCTCAGTTTTGAGGCAGATGTTGGCCAGCAGTGATATTTTGTCACACCTGTCCCCTTGGTAGAGGTTTTGTGTGAGAGCAGAGTTCAGTTCTCGAGCTCTGTCTACAAATTACAGCTGATGAGGAGAATTTAGAAGCTGCCCAGGTGAAGTTCTTGGAGAGTACCAGCTCTGACAAAGTGAAATAGGGAGAAGTCCCTCATTTATTTCTATCTTGGATGGAAAAATAGAAATTTAATTTTCTGGCCCAGTCACTTAGAAATTGCAGCCGATGGTGTCTCTGGAAGGACCATTCTGTGTCTGTTCCAGAACAGGAAAGAGTGTTGTAGGGCATTAAATAATGATAAAATATGACAAGTTAAGCTGAGTTTGCAGTGAATGAGGAGCTGGTTGATGTTTCCCTGTTGCTCTAATCTGCAGGTCTCTTGTATTTATGTCTATAGCAGTTCCTATGTGGGTTAAAAATGTTCATGTAGTCATTAAAAGGTTATTTTTATGTACTTTGCACAATTCCCTCCTGCCAAAATTGACATATTGGAAACAAAGCGAAAATATTTGCTCCTTGAAAATGATTTTTGAGTGGCAAATGTAAGCCTGAAGTAGATTCCTGTCCCAGATCATTCAGCCTGTTGGTCTGGTCATTTTAGAAATACCAACAGGTCTTTGTTGGTGCCTCAGATTCGAGTTGCAGATGTGGATGCTGCAGATTTGGGAATCTTGTCCTGCCTAAGCCTCCCTAAACTGCTCCCTGCAGTGCCCAAGTAGGAGTTAGACATCCCCAAACCACAGCTGGGAGTGTTTTGCTGATTTTAAGCCACTTGTGTTCGTATGGACAATGATTTATGGAGAAGTCTCGGTATCCTGGAGCCTGCTAGAAAGACTTTGTCCATGGGGCACTGCCAGGAGAATGTGGGCTGAGGTTGGCTCCTCATGTCAAGTGCTCAGTTAGGAAATGAAAAATACATAAAACCAGAATTTTCTATTAAAACAAAGTATTAAACAATCAGTAATTTTAATCAGTGGTTTTTAATCAGTAGTTTTTCCTACTTCCTAGAGTAATGTGTTACCACTTCAAATATACCACACTGTTGCTTTTTATTGGCTACGTATTTTACCTGGCATCAATGGCCCTGTGCAAGCTACCATTTATACCATTTATTTTTAGTGTACTCTGAAAGGGAATACTCACAGTCTTTCCTTTAATGGACAGATTTGGAAGTTTTGGAGGGACCCAAGAAGGCTGAAGAGGTTCTGCCTTTTTCCAAGTGTGGGAATAAACTCCCTGAGGAATTGGTCCTATTTGTAAAGCACCCAGAAGATGCACAATGCAGAAATTTAGAAGGTGCAGAGGTGGGGATCCCACCACCCATCACGACACAAGTCCAAACCCAAGCCCATCATGTCCTGCCAAGTGACTGAGATGCAGAAATATGATATTGGGAAGGAATTTCTGGCTGGGAGAGTGGGCAGGCCCTGGCACAGGTTGGGCAGAGAACCTGTGGCTGCCCCTGGATCCCTGGAAGTGTCCAAGGCCAGGTTGGACGGGGCTTGGAGACACCTGGGCTGGTGGAAGGTGTCCCTGCCATGGCAGGGGGTGGGACTGAGTGAGCTTTAGTGTCCCTTCCACCCCAAACTATTCTGGGATTCTAGGAAATGCTTAGGAATATTGAATTCAACTATCTGTAAAAGACTGAGAAGGAGGATTTTTTTTCCTTTAATGAATTTTTTTTTTACCTGAATTTTCAAATGTAGAGTTCTTGTCATCAAAAGAAAACGTATTTGAGAGAAGCATCACCCTTCTCTACCCCTTTTAGCTAGAAGCCTATTAGTTTTCTTTGTTAGTAATGAGCACTCCAGATGACTTTTGCCCCTTTCTGTTCTCCTGTTGTAAAAATATTTCTAGCAAAATCAAACATGTACTGATTTTCCTGTTGAGTTCACTGAGCTGAACAAGATTCAGAGAGGTGAACGATCTTTCGTAAAAGAGATTCTAAAAATATTCAGTCACATGAGTCAGAAGGTAGACAAAATGCCCTTATATTCTTCAAGTTTTTATATTTCCTACAACTATTTTTTTAATCAGTTTTATACTTTTTTTTTACTTTAATGTATGTATATTTTAAAAAAATAAAAGAATATACTTATTTGTTATGAAAAAATAAAAAAAGAACAGGTGAGAGAAAATAACATAAAAATGAAAGCACGGTGCTTGCTGTAGAAAAAGGCAGGGAGGCCCAGCAGCAGAGTTGGTTTCCAGCTTTCCTAACAGAAAAGTTTGGATTAAAGTGAGTTTTGGTTCTTTTAAAGAGTCCATGGCACAGCAATATTTATTTTCTTTCACATTTCTCAAATCCCATTTTTATTACATTTCCTAACTGAAAAGCAGAGTTCTGTGTATTTTTTAGTCCAGAATAAAATGCCAGGTGTGGCAGTCAGGTGCCTCTGGAGCTGCTGTTCCCTGGGCACGGGGGGCACGGGGCAGACCTGGGTGCCACCTCAGCCCAGCTGGCTGAGTGAGCCTTGACCCTGATGAGCTCTGTCTCCTTTGGTCTCTCCCAGTACTTTGGGCTTATTTTACTGCTTTGCCTCTTCCAGATTTGTTTCTTTATGGGGTTGGGTGATGGGTTTTTTTGCTGTTAGTCTTGATTTTAGTTTTATTTGAATATGGGACATTTATTCAAATGTGTGGGCTCTTATTTTATGATTATACCATCCTGACCAGTGACATAACTCTTGTAACATGTTCCAGAACTTCATCTGAGCGTGCTCTTGCTTCGAGACTGTTTTTCTCTCATAGACTCTTAGAATCACAGAATGGTTTGCAGTGGGAGGGACACTACAGCTCATCTCATTCCACTCCCTGCCATGGGCAGGGACACCTTCCACCAGCCCAGGTTGCTCCAAGCCCCATCCAACCTGGCCTTGGACAATTCCAGGGATCCAGGGGCAGCCACAGCTTCCCTGGGCACCCTGTGCCAGGGCCTCACCATCCTCATAACCAGGAATTCCTTCCTAAAATCTAATCTGAACCCACTTTTTTCAGTTTGAAGCCATTTCCACAGTCACTACAGTCCTTCTCCAGCTTCTTTGCAGCCCTTTCAGGTCCTGGAAGGTGCTGTGAGGTCTCAACTGCACCTTCCCTTCTCCAGGCTGAACAGTCCCAGTGCTCTCAGGCTGTTTCCATAGGGAAGGTGCTCCAGTTCCCATATCAACTTCATGGCCTCCTCTGGACTTGCTCCAACAGTTCCACATCCTTCTTATGTTTGGGACAGCAGAATTCCACACCGACTTTGTTTTGTTGGTGCTGCCCCCTGCCTCCCCAGCATCCTGCCCAGCAGATATTTTAGGAAGAAACCCAAAACTTTCCAGGGCTGTGGGTGTGCCCCTGGCTGGGGGTGGGAGTGCAGTGCCCTCCTGTTCTCCCTGAATCTCACATGTCTGGGAAGAGCAAGCAAAGTTTTTGGGAAACTGGACCCATGTGCTCAGAAATGTCTGAGCTGCTCAAACATGCCAGAAGGACATTAAATGGAATGTATTCAGTGCTAAGAATTATGGTATCTTTAGAACCTAAAGTGCATAATTAAATTATAGCATCTGAGATTGGAATTGCTTTTTTCACTTGTAGGGGGAAAAAAAAAAAAGACATTTTAATAACATGTCATAAGTTTTACAGTTATTGGATTTTCAAATTGTTTACAAAAGCAATATTGTTCAATTGCATTGTTGTTTGGTGTTTTTTTCTTAAGTCTTTTGATAAAAAGAATAAACTAACAATAATGTTCCCAGGAGGTAAAACAAAATTGCATTTCACTTTTGTTATTTGTTTAATTATCCATTCAGCCAGTCAGTATATAAAACTCATTTGCAGTGCACTCCTTCTCCAAGTCTCCAGCTCCAGCTGGAAGTGCCAAGAGCTTTCAACTTTTATTTAACATTAATAACCCAAGGAAATGCTGGAGTTAAGGTACTGCAGCACCTTGTCTGCCATCCCAGCAGCCTTTCAAAGGGACATGGGCAGGAGGGGACAGCAGGCTGGTAATTCCCCATTTTTAGGACTCAAGGGGAGCTCTGGGCAATAGTGTCCCATTTATTTTCAGCAGCGAACCATGTGAGGACTCCTAAAAATCAGCACTTTCAATGACCTAAAGTCAGTAATACTTTGACAAACCTGGGTAAATTTTGAGCAGCTTGAGGGGATTTGTGACCTCTCTGCATGTTGTTTGTTGTAAGCCTGGTGGGATTCTTTTCCTGGCTGTTTCTCCCTGTTTGTTTGAGAAGGGAACCTGTGCTCCAGGAGGTGGATTGCCCAGGCCACAGACTGGGTGAGGTGCACCTTTGAAAGGTGACCTGGTTCAATACAAAGACAGGAGCTGCTCCCACAACAGGTTTGGTTGGTTGTGATTTTGAGGAGATTTAATTAATGAGTTAAACAGGCAGCTTTCTGCCTCCTTCAGAATTCTGGTTTTTCTATACAACCATCAGTTTCAGGAGCCTTTACACTCATGATTTTCTTGAGAAGCTGGCACAGCTGGAATCCTACCAGAGAGCTCAGTGGTTAATCTGTGTACAGGATCTGGCTGAAGCTGTTCCTGTTCATGGCAGGGGAGTTGAACTGGATGACCTTGAAAGGTCCTTTTCAACCCAAACCATCCTATGATTTTATGAGTCTATGATTTTATGACTCTCTTTCTGTGATTAGTAAGCACTGCGTGACACTTGTGTTATGTTTTCTCTCTTCTTTCAGCATCTTCTTCCAGAGGCTGATTTCTGCTGGGTTGGAAGCACAGATGCTGAGATTCAAGATCATCTTCCAGCCTCCCACAACACCAGAGAGTTGTTTTCAGGCAGCAGCAGGAGCCCACGCAGTCCTGGCAGCCTTGCAGGACACCCCTTGGACATGAGGTTGTTCTTTGGGATTTATAGCCACCCCCATCCAGAGCAGCACCTGAGCTGGAGACTTGTGGGGTGGAAAACCCCCAGAAACAGGTGATAAAGAGACATAAAACTGGAGCCACCTCCTTTTCCTGCCCATATCCCGTGGGATGGGCTGAAAGAAGGAAGTATTCCACCCCTCTGGATGACCAGACTGCTCTGCCTGACAGCACAGATCGGATGTTAAATGCTTATCCAGCACCGGGAGGGAGCTTATTAAGAACACTGAATTCCTTTGATGAGTTCTCAGGTCATAAAGACATTTGACTCCTCATTTGCACGTTCCTGTTGGAATCAATCAAAGTGGAAAAGCTTGAGGATAAAAATCGATAAGGGAAAAGGCCCCTGTGCAAGGCTTGGGAAGACACATGGAGGCAGGCAGGGCAGGGCAGTCATTTATCGTGCTAATAGATGGGAGATGATAACTCAGGCCCGAGCAGATGCTGCCCAAGCCAGTTCAGCTGAGCAGCTCCAGAGCCCTGGTCAGAAGGTCTGCCAGAGGGATGCTCCATCAGCTGCAGCTCCCACCCTGCTCGGCTGCACAGGGGAAGAGCAAGATGAGCCTTGCTCTGGGTTAATCCCTCTTAAAGCAGCACTTTGCTAATAAGTGCCCTCAGTAGTCCAGCAGATCCTCAATCCTCACTGCCCACTCCATCCTGCATGGCTTGGATCCCAGGGGCTGTATCTGCATCCCTGTGCCACCCAGCACCTGCTCCCCCCCTGAGGACCCCACTGGGGGCTTGGAACAAGCTCTGCTTTCCACCAAAACACGACAGAACACTGGAGAGTTAGTAATTAATCCTCCTGACACTCTTGTGGGCTGGACTTGGCTCTGTCCAAACTTCCCAGAGGGGAGACTGAGGCACAGGGACAGTGAAGTATCCAAGTCCCATCCAGAGGATGGAGAAGACCTGGTTGCTCCTGAAACTGCCCATGGGAGGAGATCAGAGATGTGGAGATGAGCTGTGCACCAGTGCTGTTCCCATTTTATGCAGGGTGGTCCCAGCACTGCTGTTGTGGGGTGAGACAGGAGTCTTCCTGCCCAAGGCTGCCCTGGAAGGTACAGACTTGACATACCCAATAAATATTCCTGGATGAAACTTAGCTTGAAGACCAGAGGGAAGCCTACAGATCCACTGTTTTTGGAAGGCACGTGATCAGATAAACCAGACACAGTGCACCTGCATGTGCACTCCAGGTGGGAATTCCATGGCAGAGCTGTGGGGCAAACCGTGCTCCGATCCCCTCCAGGGAACTCTGCTGGTGGGTGGCACCATCTGTGCAGTTCTCTGAGACAGATCACACTTTGAGGATAATTTCTGGAAGATCTGCCCTGAACCTGGATAGGAGGAAGGTTTCAACACCCAGGAGCTCATGACAAATCCAACTCCACGCCGTGGCTCCAGCAGTGACCCCCCCATCGGAGTGCCAGACAGCTTCCAACGCTGGGAATTTTGAAGACCAGGTAAGGAAAACATGCCCAGGAGAGTTTAGACAGGGATGCTCTCAGGGGTAAGAGGATGGCAGGTGATGAGGCAAGGTCCTCATGGTCTTGTGCCCCTTCCTCAGCAACAGGGAGCTGCCCAAAAAGGGGCTTTGCAGGTTCCCAGGTATCTTGGGCTCTTTCTCTGCCCTGAAGCCAAAAAAAGGAAAAGAAAAACAAATTTCTTGGTAACAGCTGTGTTTCCTTAACAAACAAATGTTCCCTTAAAACATCCAGGATGATGAGTTGACAGTAATGAAGTAACATCTGGCCAATCAGTGCACTTTTTGGCAGCTCTGGAGCCTTGGAGTGAATGTTCCCTAATGTTCACCAGACACTTGCAGCACCTGCTCTTCACCCCCAGCCTTGTACCGCTGCCTCCAAATGCAGAACAGATGTGAGGGCTGAGATAAAAAGCTTCCCCAAACAATCTATCAGTCTAATAGCATTGATCAAACAAAACTATCTTGGAGTATCACTTGTTTTGCTCCGGGCACCTTCTGCCTTTTCTGGGCACCCATCCTGCTGTTAACCCTTGCAGGGTGCCAGGAGGGAGGGCTGGGGCTTCTGGGACCTGGCAGGGTGTTTGATTCATGCCTATTCTGGGTTGTTATTATTATGCCTATTGTGGACTATTAGGTATGGGATTCCTGGGGTTGTCCTGTGCAGGGCCAGGAGCTTGACTCCAGGATCCTTTTGGTAGGTCACTTCCAGCTCAGGATAGTCTATGATTCTGTTGATGGTGCTGGGAATGCAGCACTTAGGGATTGCTGCAAGGATCTGCTGGGAGTCATAGTGGGACAGAAAGACCAGCCATGGGTGGTCTGAGCCTGCCTATGGCTGGGAGAACACAAAGCAAGGGTACATCAAGAGAGGTGTTTCCAGTGGAGGCAGAAGAATGTTGTTGGCATTCATAGGCTATAGGGGAGACCTGGCATATCCAGTGCAGTTCTTGTTGCTCATGCCCAAGGGCAAGGGGAGGGCAGCATGGACACTTGGGCAGCTGTGAAGTTCATCTGAGGGGCATCTTGTCCTGTCTGGCCCAGTGCAGGGAAGAGCTGAGGTGTAAGAATGCACTCTGTGGGTCTGGAGGGAGGCAAAGAGCTATTGATGGTCTCTGCATCACCCTCAGCTCCTCAGCACTGCAGGAGGTGCTGTACAGAATAGGGACTCACAGAATGCTTGGGGTTGGAGGGACCTGACAGCTCATCTCACTGCAGCCCTAGGCAAGTGGCACTTGGGGACTGTTTATTTGCTATTTCAATAGCTCAGGGGCAGCAGGTTCCAGCCCTGGAAGGTGCTGCCATTGCTGGTTTGTTGCTGTTCATTTCCCAACAGCCTCTTTGCTGCCCTTGGCTGGGACCAACCCCTGAGAGGGGTCCCTTGGGCTGTCCTCCCTAGTGGGGACATGTTTGTAGGGCTGGGGAGTGACAGAAAGAGCAGCCAGTCTCTCTGCTTCTTCCTCTGCTCTTGGAAGGAACCAGCAAACCTCCGCACTCTTTCTGAACAGGGGATGTGTGAAAGGGCCTCAAGATGAAGCAGAAATGGCCCCAGGGACACCCTATCCCACATTGCCACCCCTTCTGCATGGCACAGCACCACCAGCATGGAGCACCAGGGAGGAGCAGTGAGCAGGGCATGGCATGTGCTGGTATAGACATGTGTCCCACACTGATTGCAGGGCAGGTTAAGCAAATAGAATCCTTATTAGTCATAAAAGATGTGATATGGAAACACTTAAGGCGACCACTCAGATAGAAAGAGCCAATTTAGAAATCTATTAGGTGCAAAAAGCACAGCATATGTGGTGCAATAAGGGAGAGCAATCACCAAAGCATATGGACACCTTCCCTGCCTGAACACATTTGCTGGCTCAGCTCTCAGCTCCTGAGAGCTCTGTCCCTCAGGCTTCCTCATGTCCTGTCAGCCCTTGCAGGGAGCAGCCACTGCCTCTTCCCTGGTCACAGCCCCAGCTTGCAGCTGAAACCAGCCTGGCCCCAAAATCCGGGCTGGGGGCTGAGGTCGGGGAGCTCTCGCTCACCGTTTGGTGCAGGGTGGTGCCCCTGGCACAGAGTGACCCACACACGAGGCTGGGCTGAAGGGCACCTGCTGGCTTTGGGAGCCGTGCCCAAGGCAGCCACACGTGGGCAAGGCTGAGACACTCTGCGTGGTTTTACAGGGATTTGCCTGGGAAATTCCAATGGCATCTGTAGCCAGTGGGTCTTTGTACCATGTTATTAAGCCTCTTCTCTTTGCTGGGCTGAGAGAACTAGGGATTGACATGGATACCTGGAGATACCAGCTCTGCTTAGCAATTAAATGGGATCTCTTCCTGCATTCCCAGTGCTGTCTTCAGGGGGCCTGTGTGCTCCAAGGTCTTTCCAATGCCATGATCTGCTGCCCGTGGTCAGGCTTGGCAGAACGTGGAAACATCCAGGATCATGAAAGCAGCAGAATCCTCGGCCACAGCACATCAGTCAATGAGCCAAAGGGCACCAAGCTGGAAAGAAAATGCCACAGCAGGTGCTGGGAAGTGCCATAAGCAGGCATTCCATCCACTTGAAGCTCTGCCTCCACCTCTGCCCTGCCCGAGGCGGCAGAGCATGGACTCATGGAAGCATTTAGCTTGGAAAAGAGCTCTGAGACGAGTCCAACCATTCCCCCAGCACTGCCAAGGCCACCACTAACCCGTGTCCCCAGGTGCCACACCCAGGGCAGCACAGACCCCGCACGGAGGGCACAGACCCCGCACGGAGGGCACTGAGGGCAGCACAGACCCCTCACTGAAGGCAGCACAGACCCCGCACAGAGGGCAGCACAGACCCCTCACTGAAGGCAGCACAGACCCCGCACCGAGGGCCGCACAGACCCCGCACCGAGGGCACAGACCCCTCGTTGAGGGCAGCACAGACCCCGCACCGAGGGCACAGACCCCGTACCAAGGGCACAGACCCCGCACCGAGGGCAGCACAGACCCT
>JAWWEE010000162.1:845514-855579 GCA_035221455.1 Xenops minutus
GATCCGCCGAGCGCGGGGGATGCTCCGCGCGCGGGGGTGGGGGGATGCTCCGAGGGCCGGGGTGGGGGGATGCTCCGAGGGCCGGGGATGCTCCGAGAGCCGGGAATGCTCCGAGAGCCAGGGATGCTCTGAGAGCCGGGGATGCTCCGGGGGCCGGGGATGCTCTGAGAGCCGGGGATGCTCTGAAAGCCGGGGATGCTCCGAGGGCCGGGGATGCTCCGAGAGCCGGGGATGCTCTGAGAGCCGGGGATGCTCCGAGAGCCGGGGATGCTCCGAGGGCCGGGGATGTTCTGAGACCCAGCGCTGCTCTCTGGGCGCTCGGCAAACCCTGCTCGGTGCTCATGGCCCTGCCGTGCGGGGACTGGGAGACATCTCTGCCTGTGCCCCGGCCCCAGGGGCTTTCCTGAGCTCGTCCGTGGAGCGCTCGGGCTGGAAGGGGCGGTGGGATTGAGTGGGAATTGCGCATCATCAGCCCCATTACTGGGGGAGGTTTGTCAGCGGCATCATTTTGGGAGCTCTGAGCGCGGGAGGAGGGGATGCTATAGATGGACGGTGACGGCTCTGCCACTTCGATTAGCGCCGGCGCCGGCCCCGAGCGCACCCCGCGCACCCCGCGCGTCCCGGCGCGCAGCCGGCACAGCGAGCGCTGGGGATGCTCGGCAGGAGCGCGGCCCTGGGGCTGAGCCCTGCCGTGCCTGGTGGCAGGGAAAGGGCCGGGGGGGGCCATTCCTGCCGCCCCCCAGCCCGCGGGGCACTGCCAGCTGCCAGCGGGGCCGGCACCCCTCCGGGATGGAGGGATGGACCCGGCTGCGTGGGCAGAAACCTGGCGAAACTCAGCATTTCACATCAGGAAACGTGGGTGGGGCTTAAAAGAAAAAAAAAAAAAAAGAATAGTTTTAAAGCTCCTTTAATACAGTTTTCTGTATTTTCTGACTCCACCATGGTGACAGGACTTAAAAGATTCTTCGGGATGATCCCGGTTCATAAAACGAACAAATAAAGCTTTGCTGGATTCTAGGAATATCAGTGTCTTTTAAACTGGGTTTATTTTCAAGTGGGGGAAAAGTAGACAGCTGTGACCTATTGTACTCCCTACACATGAAAAATGGGTGCTAAATATTTTATTTTCCCCCACTGGTCTATTTATTGTCGCGCCCTGCTTTTGAGTCTCCGGGTGAAGTTGGTGCAGGGGTTTGTGCCCTTTCCCTCCAGGAGCACACACGTCTGCTCCGTGGGCCGGGTTCGGCGTGCAGAGGGACAGGAGCCCTTGCCAGCATGGAAATAGGCTCGTCATTGGCTGCCTCTGCAAGCGAGATAGGAGGGGGAAAACGCATTTTTGGGAGAAATAATCAAAGATTGTCAGCTGCACCCAGGAATTTTTGGAGCCTCCCAGAGAGGAGTCGCCTCCTCTGCCTATATGCATTTTGACTTCCCCAGTGACACATAAATATAAAGCTTATATTTAAAAATATAGCTGAATTTTTCTGTGGTGTGCTCCCATCACTCTGTTCTCTGCCAAGATAGAAAGGAATGAGTCAAAAATGATGCTGTAATAATTAGTGGAGAGAGTCAGAGCATTGAAGGAAACACTGAGAGCACTGTAAAGTATAAGAAAAAAACCCAAACCCAGCGAGCACAAACGTGGGCTTGAACTTGCCCTGGCTCCAGCAGTGGCTGGGGGTTTGCCTCTCTTTTTGGCACACAGAAATGTGTTTCAGCACATGCTCCATGCTGCACACACTGAGCTGCTCGGTGGGATCAGGAGCTGCTGGCCAGGCTCGGGAGGGAAATGCTGCAGCCCTTTATCCTGAGCCCTGTCCTGAGATACACAAAGTCAGCTCTTAAGGAGCACTAAGAGCATTTCACTACCCAAAAGGAACTGCATTCAAGGATTATCACTTAAATTGCAGCATAGATACACTATATATAAACATATATATATATAATAATATATATGTGTGCATATGTATATATATATATGTTTATATATACATTTATAGTGTATATAGGTGCACATATATCCACTAATAGGTATTACATGCAGATCCCTGCACATCATGCTGAAAAAAGGCATCTTTGAGCTGACTAAAGCACTTCATTTGGAATCCTTTTAAAATTAATTTTTAAATACTCCACCCTCATACTTTGAAGGAAAAATTAAACCAGTTTAAAAGTTCTTCATCCTCAATACATAGTTCTTTTCCCCTTTATATTCCCTCCTTTTTTTTAAAAAAAAACAAACCAAAACACCTTATATAAATATAGTTATAGAGCATCATGATTGGAATTCCCAGGGGGGATTTTTGTGGCACTTCAGAGCAAATGTGGTTGACACTTGTTCTTTGTTACCCTTGGGCTACTGTTTTGATCATAGACTGAATGGATTTATTCTTGTCAGCACAATGAATTTTGCACTCTTGTCGTGAGTAAATTTTACAATCCTTTCTCATGTGTAAATGAAGGACAAGTACATTCAGGTGCTTTATGTTTCAAGCAACTTTGGAAATTTAAAGAGGGAATTCCTGCAGATGGAAGAGCTGAACCCTGAAATCCAAATCCTACTTTCACCCGGCGATCCCGGGGAATGCATTGCAGCTCAGATCCCTGATTTATTTCTCCTTCATGTGGATGGTAAGCACACGAGGCTCTGAACAGCGATGGTGAAATAATTGGTATGAAGCTGGAGAAGCTTAATTTTGATGAAGCAATTAGTAGTTGTTTCCTGATTGCTCTTACTGCCGTGAAGAGGAGGTGAAGAAGATCGTGCCGCCTCTTTCAATTCCGAACATTTCCCAGCTCCCAAGACCTTTTGCCCTTCTATTGGACACAGCAAAAGTTGCTTTGAATTTTTTTAGAAAGTGTCTTGTGACCACGGATTCTCAAGAAGGTTAAACATAAATTAGTCATAAAGCCAACAAAAGGGAGAGGAAAAGAGGAGGCTCTATGATTATCGGCCAAATTCCTCTGGTTTCAAACTACTGGTGTTTAATTAGAAAAAAATAAAGGCTGAATTATATTTTCCTTTTAGAATACCAATAATAATAACAGTAATAATAATAAACTCTTTGGGAAACACTGCCATTTATAACCTCAAACATTAATGTGCAACGAGCTATGTAATGCTGCAGATCTGAGCAGTGTTTAAGACAACAAAGTGCTATTTGATAGTCGAGCCTTTCTGTGGAACAGCTCTTCTTCCTGCCTTTGATGTGTGGATGGTTTATTTAATCAATTATTAATCAAAGTTATGGCATTCTTCTTATATATTTAGGTAAAAACTAAAAGATGCCTTTTCTTGCTTTCTTGTTTAAATAAAAGTTTAAATAGGATGTGGAAACACTCGCTTTTGAACGCAGAAAACCACAGATTGGAGAGCTTCCAGTGTCGGGGTTTGAGCAGTATAGGGAGTGTTTAGGGGGGAAAAAAAAAAAAAAGAGGGAAAAAATAGACATTTCTAAGTTCTGTGGCTCAGCCAAAGGCGGCAGAAGGGCTCTGCTGACCTGCCTTGCTAAGACAAAGTGCAGGACAAATAATGCCATGGGTGTTTCCCTCGCCCAGGGGCTGCACCCGGGGCAGGGTGGGCAGCCGGACACTCCGTGTGTGGAGCTTCTCGAGCAGTTGGGAACATTTGGCAGCTTAACACAGAAAAAATGACTGCTCGGGAAATCTCAGCGGCTGCTAATTAGCAGCACTGAACTGTGGGTAAGGACAGTAGATTTTAATGTGAAAGGAATTTTACAATAACCACCCCACTGAAAGAAATAGCAGGAAATGCTCCCCAGCTGACCCTTGTGGCAATCTAAGCTGCATATTGCAATAATCCTGTAAATTACTCTGCTTTTTTATACAGTAACTTGGAGTTAATTAGTAATTTAACATTCCTCTATGCTATTAAATGTCTTTCTTGCATTATATTATGTTGTTTCATGGTCTTACCTTAACACTAATGGGGTTTAGTTCTATTTTCTCAAAACAGTAACAGTAAAATAAAACTGAGCTGGAAAATTAATTAGTTCTCTTTTACCTTTGATTTACCTGTTAGTAACAATTAAGTGGCAATGCACAGGTTTGGAGCAGTACGAGGTTCCACAGAGATGAATAGATTCCCTGGATGAGCTCCTGGAGTGGGGGTGAGGATGAGGAGTGGGTGAAGTACAGGGATGGTGCTGCAGGCTCTGAGGGCTGGGCTCAGAGGGGCTGGGGGAGGCAGCCCCACATGCCTGTATCCTTACATCCCTGCATCCCTATATCCCTGCATCCCTCTATCCCTGCATCCCCTCATCCCTGTATCCCTACATCCCTGTATTCCCTCATCCCTGTATCCCTACACCCCTGCATCCCCTCATCCCTGTATCCCTACATCCCTGTATTCCCTCATCCCTGTATCCATACACCCCTGCATCCCCTCATCCCTGTATCCCTACACCCCTGCATCCCCTCATCCCTGCATCCCTACACCCCTGCATCCCCTCATCCCTGTATCCCTACACCCCTGCATGCCCTCATCCCTGCATCCCTACACCCCTGTATTCCCTCATCCCTGTATCCCTACACCCCTGCATCCCTACACCCCTGCATCCCTGTGTCCCTGCATCCCTGTATCCCTGCATCCCCTCTTCCCTTCATCCCTGTATCCTTAGATCCCTGCATCCCCTCATCCCCACATTCCTGTGTCCTGCATAGTCCTGTCTCATCCCTGCATCCTCAGTGCCAGCGCCCAGCGATGGGAACTGGAAGAAATTGGGGTTTGCAGTCCAGGGAAGCCTCCCTGGGATGCCACAGAAGCATCCCTGGGATTCTGGGACAAGTGTTTGTTGTGCAAAGCTGGAGTTCTGCACAATTTATTCCGTCTTTGCAGCCGCAGGAATCTGAGGGCTAATTAGAGTAACCAACAACGATGGAACATGTGATCCAAGGGAAAGTTTCGGATATAATTATGTGGGGCATCAGGTGAAAGACTCTCTCCCAGATTAATCCAATAAAAATTAAAAGTTGGAGTGTTTTTTTTCCTCTCTCTTCTTACTCCACAGTCATGGTTTCAGCTGCAATATTTGCTTCCTTTTAAAGCCACCAGAGGATTTGGGTTGATTAAGCCAGTTTTTGCATTTGGGTTGATTGAGCCAGGTTTTGGATTTGGGCTGATTAAGACAGGTTTGGGATTTGGGTTGATTAAGACAGGTTTTGGATCTGGGCTGATTAAGACAGGTTTTGGATTTGGGTTGATCAAGCCAGGCTTTGGATGTGGGCTGATTAAGGCAGGTTTTGGATTTGAGTTGGTTCAACCAGATTCCTCCCTGGCTGTTTATAAAACTCAGGTGTTTGGGAGTGCCGGGAGGTGAGGGGGGTGTTTCATTCCCTCTGGGAGGGATCCCACAATGGGGTGTTTTGGCAGCAGCTCTGGGAGGAGGGCAGAGCCAGGGGCACACGCTCAGGAAGGGCTGAATTCCACACAAAACCCTTCCCCAAGACCTTGTCTCTGGGGGCTCCCACTAAAAGCAGCGCCGCTCCCATTTAAAACCCCATTCTTTGCAGCCGGACTGGAGCAGCCATAAAAAATTCATCCCTGCTTTAAGAGATTCCTGCTTCTCTGTCCTGCCCATTGTTAGACAAATTGAAGTGTGCACTCGGAAGGAGTGCGGTGCTGAACTGGGGATTTATTTACTCATTCGATTCTAATATTGAGAGAATCTGCTCTCCCCGTTCAAAGGGTAGAGCAACAATGCGAGTGACATCGGGTCAGCGGCACTTCAGAGCTACCTGCGAGATAGAATTGTTCTCCTGGCAGATAGGAAGTGACTGAAACCTCTTTTTCTCATCAATGTCTATTATGATTGATGGCTCTATGGTCACACTGAATATGCCCTTTTTAAATAATTCACAATGTCATCATAGTACTAGTTTATAACTAGCCTGTTATTTTTACCTTTGTTCATTCACTAACAGGAGATTCGAGAAATTAAGTACTGTGGGTTTTGGGAGCATTAGAACTGATTGAAACATTCATTTTTCTTTCTGTTTTCTCTTCTTATTTTATTTTTTTTTTCTTTCCTTTCAAGGCAAAGCCTCCCTGCACGCAGCAGCAAAGAATTCTAAAAAGGCACAGGCTTCAGGTATGATAATTCATTAAAAAGCAGCTTAGCAAATCAATATATTCTTGTTGATGACATTAATTAAAATATAAAGAAATCCCCCAAATAAAACAGCCAGGCAGGATCTTTCATCTATCACCCAGAGCACAGGGAGGACGTGTTTCAGACACCACAAATGCACATTGTAAGTTCAGGATGAGAACTGGGCAGTAATTGATGCCGAGTGTTATTCCTCGAGTGCACTGGAAACAGTCCAAATAAAAATGGCTTCAATTGGAGAGCTGAATTATTTTAGCAGCAGTTAATGGATAAAATATTTAATAATGTACTTTGCAAATCAGATTTTATTTGTTTAACTTTGAAATCAGGGCTCGGTGAGTCATATTAGACAGTAGTTGAGTATTTATCATCTCTCACTTGACTGTAGAAATGTGGCTCATAATTAATGGATGACAGGAATAATCATATTGATTCCTTTGCCAGGGCTCTGTAATTAGAGGGCTTTAAGCAATTTTTTACATTGCTTCAATAATTTTTTTGTTAAACAAATTTAAGTAAATGTCTAATTCATTCAGAAATTGTGGTTCCCTCCTTCCCTGCCCTGTTATCCCATAGGGTCTGTCCCCGAGCCATGTGTCTGTTCCAAAGGATATCCTTGGACATTTCCAGCAGATTCCTGAGCAGGACAAAGATCTCGAGTTGGTGCAGGGGAAAATGCCAAGGATGCAAATGCCCTTGGAGGAGGATGGGCTCCATCACTTCAGTGGGACCAATATTGTCCCTGAAATCTGAATCCCAACTGATCCACCCTGGGCCACGCAGAGTGTTCCGAGGGCTGGCAGGTTTGGAAAAGGCTGTGGGTGCAGTGAGTCCACAAAGAGCTCAGGTCAGGACTGGAAAAGCCTGTGGATGCAGTGAGTCCACAAACAGCTCAGATGAGGATTGGAAAAGCCTGTGGATGCAGTGAGTCCACAAAGAGCTCAGATCAGGACTGGAAAAGGCTGTGGATGCAGTGAGTCCACAAACAGCTCAGATGAGGACTGGGAAAGCCTGTGGATGCAGTGAGTCCACAAAGAGCTCAGATCAGGACTGGAAAAGCCTGTGGATGCAGTGAGTCCACAAAGAGCTCAGGTCAGGACTGGAAAAGCCTGTGGATGCAGTGAGTCCACAAAGAGCTCAGATGAGGATTGGAAAAGCCTGTGGATGCAGTGAGTCCACAAACAGCTCAGATCAGGATAGGAAAAGCCTGTGGATGCAGTGAGTCCACAAAGAGCTCAGATCAGGACTGGAAAAGCCTGTGGATGTGAGTCCACAGACAGCTCAGATCTGTGGAGCTGCTTCCCTGTGTGAGTTTCCCCATTGGACTGCCATTGGACTGGGACCTCTCCAGGATGGATTTGGGGGAGCCTTGGGAGCATCAGTATGGAAAAAAATCTCTCCTTCTTGACGGTGGTTTCCAGAATCCATACATTTGTTCATTCCCACGTGTGCTGTGAGCGAGGCAGGATGTTTCCCTGCAGGAGCAGAATTCTTCAAGACTCTGCAGTTACTGCAGCAAAGGTGATACATGGAAGTGGACTTTGGGAAAGTCAGAGTAACTTTTTCATGAAGAGTGTGATTGAGACACCCGTTTTCACCACGTCTTTGGCACAGCCAGGGGCAGCCAGCTGAAAACAGCCAAGAGAGGGGTTCCTACATTGTGTTTTCCCCTGTTTTACTCTGTATGTAGGCTCTGTACCTGGGAAAACCACGGCAGTTCATCAGGACTGAGACCTTGGATCTTGTTCTCGGGCACGGTGGGGAGAAGGTCCCTGTGGGTGCTGAGCAGCATCCTCAGAGGATGTTGTGGAGGAGGCAGAGTGTGGCAGGGACAAACCCCACACTGCTGGGCTTTGGGAGAAGTTGGGAATGAGATGTCTGGTGATGCAGAGGAGCTCTTTTGGTCTTCGATTTGCTGTTCCAATCTATTCAAGATATATGTCCAGAATATTTTATTTTTTTTCAGTTTGTGAGTTTTTCTGATTTTTTTGTTTGTTTGTTTGTTTGTGTGGTTGGTTGAGAATTTTTTGTTGGGTTTTGGTTTAGTCTGGTTTATTTTGTTGATTTTTTGGGTCCTTTTTTCTCATTTGTTTCTGTTTATGTTTTTTTTCTTGTGGTCATGATAGTGGTTTTGTTTCTTTTGCTGTTGGATTTTGGTTTATTATGGCTGGTTTTGTTGGTTTTGATTATTTTTTCTCTTTGGGTTTGTTTTTCTTTTTTTTCTGGTTGATTAGTTGGTAGTTTTGGTTTTGTTTTGTGATGTTTTAGTGGTTTTTTGGTTGGTTTTGTTCTGTTTGGTTATTTTTTTGTTGGCCAGCTGCCTCTACAGAGATTTGGATTTCAGAGATCTTCCATGATACCTCACGGGAGCAGAGATGATGCTGCAGCCCTGCAACTCCCCCCAGGACCTCGTGGTAGTAATTAATAAGAAGTCAAGTTCTGAACTAACTGCGACAAATTGGAAAGCTGGGAATTGGGAGATAAGAGTGGAGGGTCACAGTTTATTTGTAACTGGGTTATCGAATCATAATAAGCACTTAGAGCAAAAAGCATCATAAAAGAAAATAGGGAGGTACAAGAACCCTGCAGTAATTGGGTTTTCCCACACAAATAAGATCCATGTAGCTGAAGAATTTCCCTTTGAAGAGCCTGTTATAAATTTGGGGTCCCCGGTTTCCATTAGCCCCTCGTCGCCACTGGCCCAGTGCAAGGCAGATAAAATGCATAAAACATCCCCAACATTTGATATCTTAATCCTATTTGCTTATATTTCCTCACGTTCCCCAGTGTGACCAGAAAAAATCACAAAATTGCAAGAGGGATAATACAACATACAGCCTCTTTCATGAAAATATAAAAATTATATTCCTTGTTCTTTTTAAGATTTTTCTATTTTTAAATGATTGGCAATTGATTTAAATAATTTTACAGTTCCAGTTTTGTGCACCATGAGCTTAGGGAGTTAACTAGAGGGAAAAAAAAGCACTAATTTACAGATTTGGGGGTTTAGTGGTTTGGAATTTCTTCCTTGTATTCAGAGAGGAGGGAATTAAGGGATAAAAGTGGAATAAGGAAAGAAAAAATACATAGGAAATATATAAAATGTAAATAAATTAAATAAAGGAAATATAAGTTTCTTTTCTGGGGACATAAAGATGGAAGGTGAAGTGTTGACTTTATAGCACACAATTCTTATCAGATTTTAAATTTTCCTGGGTTCTTGAGCAAAAGACTTGGACTGTGTTTAATTTTAATTTTCACCAGGATTTAGAAGCTGAGGAGGACTAAGAGATTTTTGTTCAGGTGTGTTCGCTGAGAACTATTTACAAGGTCACTTTGAGGATTCTGGCTTGTTTCCTGGAAAATTCCAAGTAATTTTGGGAGCTCCTGTGATCACCACAAGCCTTTGTATCAGCTGGGGGGGAAGGAACATGGAGGAGGAGCAGGCAGAGCTGGGATGTCACCTCTGCTGGCTCCTGGTGAAGCATCATCCCATCCCATCCCATCCCATCCCATCCCATCCCATCCCATCCCATCCTGGAGCTGGTTTTAGTTCTGCAGGAGCCTTTCTGTGTCCCCCTCACTGTGGGACTCTGCTCAGGTGACCATTAGTCCTTCTCAGTCTCTGTCTGCCAACCCCAGGGTCAATAAATGCCACCACAGCTTTATTCAGTCCCGACCCAGAAGTCCTCACCCACCTTTTCTGTGCTGCCTCAACTCCAGCACCTCCTGGTATTATCACAGAATTCCAGGATCCCTGAGGCTGGAAAAGCCCTGCCAGCCCATGGAGCCCACCCTGTGCCCGATGCCCACCTTGTCCAGAGCTCTGAGTGCCACGGCCAGTCCTCCCTTGGGCACCTTCAGGGCTGGGCACTCCAACCCTCCCTGGGCAGCCCCTGCCAAGGCCTGACCACCCTTTCCAGGCACAAATTCCTCC
>JAWWEE010000162.1:876226-888058 GCA_035221455.1 Xenops minutus
TGGTGGGCACTGCCCAGGCTCCCCAGGGCAGTGGGCACAGCCCCAAGGCTGCCAGAGCTCCAGGAGGGGTTGGACAACGGGACAGGGACAGGGGGGGATTGTTTGGGGGTCTGTGCAGGGTCAGGGGCTGGACTGGATGATCCTTGTGGGTCCCTTCCATCTCGGGGTACTCTGTGACTCTGTTCTTGATTTGCCCTGGCCTGTCCCTCCTTCCCCTTTTAAAGCTCCACTGCTGGAGCCCCCGATGTCCCCGAGCTCGGCCATCAGGACGAGGATGGAGCTGAAGGAGCTCACTGTGTGTGCCAGGGAGGAGGAAAGGGGATGGAGAGGGTGCAGGGCAGGGGGTCCCCCATGAAGGTGGAGGGTGGAAATGTTGGTCCATTATGCCAGAGAGCAGATAATGTCTTCTGCACGGGTATTAGTCTCGGTGGGTGCTGAACCGTGGCAGCTTCTGAAGAGGCACCCAAGGAGACCTAATCTGGTGGGGAATGGAGACATTAGTGAACATGCTCCTTTGTAAAAGTGTTCTTATCTCAGACCTTGCATATGTACCGGGGGCTTCTGCAGTGCCCATGATAAGTAGTGCTCCTTGTTTCATTGAATGGCCGAGTAAATAGTCACATAAAACCCATATAATTTGCTGGCTTGTAAGTTAAAGCCCCAGGCAGTCTTATCACTTCTTTTGTCATGTCCCTTACACTTCCAGGGCAATTCCATGTCAAATTGCTCTACATTTTGCACCCTGACCCAGCAAAAGTGGAAGCCTGCAAAAAACTTACCATCTCTTCATATTTTTTTTCTTTCCCTTTTCCATTTTGTACCTTATGAACTGATTCTTTTTTTCCTTCCCATGAGCCCAATGTCTCTGTAGCTGCATCCAGAGCACAGCATTTCACCAGGGCTTGTCTATGTTAGCCAAGTACAAAGGGAAAACAGAGGTGTTTGACTAAGTTTAAAAGTGAAGATATTAATTACTGAGTGTTGAGATCTTCTCTTAATACTGATGTCCAGGCTGATACCATATTTATCTGCAAGTCCCCCAGAACAAAGGCGGCGAGGGGGAGACGGTTACCTTTGCAACCATATTTATCATGTAAATAGCTGGGGAAAGGATCCTGCCAGTTCCATCTTTAAAACACAAAAATGCATGCATTTCACTATTTTGTAAATGCCAGAGCGCTGCAGCCTCCGTCGGAGTTAACGGTGCGGCACTTTTGTGTTCAGTAGCATGAATCATTAATCATGAGCCAGGCCATATTCTTGTACTGCTGCTGCTTTCATTACTTGGCCTAATTAAACAGTTCTCTGAACTGGAATCTCAGATTCCTCTGTTACAGATTATCATTAATTATGGTGAAAGTGCTCAGAGATGTTGGACTCAATTATATTCTGCTCAACTCTGGCACGGCGTGATTCATTGCCCAGCCTGCGCTGCAGATGTATCTGTTCTTATCTCGCACTCCCACTTTTGTAAATTGGGCTCTGCCAGCCAACAAACCAAGAGTTATGTGCTGCGTTTTCATTAAAAACATGTTGGAGAAGCACACACCAATTAAGGAGCCTGTATTTTATGCCCGAGGAGCGGCGGGTTTGGGAGGGAGAGCTGAGCGAGCAGCCGCTCTGCTCCAGCCCGTGATGGATCCTTGAGGATGCTGCTCTGGGCTCCCCTCGCCACTCTGGGTCGGGATTGTTCCTCTCCTCTGCTTCTCCATGCTCTGACTTCTCCCAGGAGACACAGCAGCCCTCACATGGTGGCCAGCAGATGTGTGTAGTCCCCAAACCCCTTCCTTCTCAGAATTATCCATGGAAATGCTGGGAATGGCCCAAGCAGCTGGAATTTTCTCTAATGATTAATTTTAAAAGTAGCAATAGCATAAGCACAGCAATAAGCATAAGTGGTGTGACACTGTTAATGCATAACCAGCCTCCACCCCTTCCACCAGGCACAGTTTAAGAAATTCACACGTGGAGTAAACACACGTGTTTGCAGGTCGGGATTTCAGAATGCTTTATGTTCTAAATTGAGGCAAAATGTGAAAAGATAAGTATCAATAACTAATTAAATAAGTAACCATGTGAAGTGCTGCAATAAAAGAGAATTGGGGGTTTTTTTCCCCTTTCCACCTTTGGCATACTTTAAACCTCAGTGTTTCTACCTGTGAGCTGGACCTCAGGAGTAGCTGTAAGGTGACATTGTGGTGGGTTAGGTCCTCTTGAACCAGGTAAAAATACATATTATGGTAAAACTGATGTGCTCTGACTCAGGGGTGGGAAATGTAGGCTGAGGAGCCTGGTGTGGATCAGCCCAGCCCCAGTGCCCAGGGCTGGAGAAACACACCTGGGAGCAGGGCCAGTGTCCCCCCCACTCCCTGCCCTGAGTCCTGAGCTCGGGCTGGAGTGCTCTCCTTTAGAGCTCAGCTGTTCACAAAGTAGAATAGATTGCCAACAAAATTGCTTATCCTGCTTCCACATTGTCAACAGATAAGTATTTACAGATTGCAGGTTAACATGGCTCACATGAGAGAGCCGGGGCCAGGGAAATTTTAAAATTCAGTGTGTGGAGAATTTATATTCATCATCATCTTCACGCCGAGCACGAGCCGTGTTTTTACTGATATATGATTAGCTAATTCACCTGCGGTAAGTGGATTTGTTTCTCCGTGTCAAAATATACACTGGATTTTATCTACAGGTAGATTGAAGCAGAGAGTCCTTGATTAAGTTATCAGGAGAGCGGCGTGGTTTGTACTTGGGCTTTGATTGCAGTGACAAAAGGCATCTAATACACAAATAATTGGGGTGGGGCCAGAAGGGAGCAGGGATCCTGCTGTGTCACCCCAGGAATGTGGGCTCAGAGCCCTGCCAGCAGTGAAAATGGCTTTGGCTGCCTCCTCCTGCTCTCTGTTTGCTCAGAGCACAGAACAGCATCACCTGGGAGGGCTGGTGGTGGTGGGAGGAGCAGAGGGGACCCACCATATCCCCCTTCTGCAGGTCCCATCCTTCGCTCTGCTGAGCACCTTCGGGTCCAAACGCAGTATTTTTGGGTGCTCCCACATCCAGGGACACGTGGGGCTGGCTTTACAGCCCCTGGCAGAACAGCCCCCTCCGTGTCCGTGGCAGTGGAATTACTGCAAAACCCCCAAAGTTGGATGGGGGAGCTTTTGGGCGTCTCATTTTCCGCAGGAGTTGAGGGTTTTAATATATATGAAAATCAGTCGTCTTGTATCTTTGCATATGTGCCTTTTGTAATATAATTTTGACAGATGGCGAGCTCGATAAATCTGGTTCCTCGCTATAGAAACCCTTGGCTTGACTCGCGCTCTCTGCAAACTTGCCTCAGACTGCTTTTGCATTTGATTTTTTAATATAGATGCCTATTTTTTTTCCTGCTCTGCTTTTGTTTTTATTTTCAGTGTATCTGCCAAGTATTTCTACCCCTGATTTCCACATACAAATTGCAACTGAGCTGATTTCTCTTTTTTTTGGTGTATTTTTTTAGCCCTATTCAGTGCATAATGCCAGTGACTTTGCTATTCTGCATGTCGCCTTATTAAAAATAAATATGCTGCCCTGTCCCTGTTTGCACCGTCTACCATTACTGACAACAATCCCGACAAATTCTTACTATTTAAGGGTGCTGAAAAAACTCCAGGAGGAAGCAGTTTCCTCTCCTGCCAGCTCCAGACAGGCTGCTCATTGAAAATGTAATACACTGCTGCCATGTCACAGGTCAGCTGGCAAATGGCAATCTGAATTTTAAAAGGAATATGAATAAAATTCTGTTTTATTTTGAAAATGAACTTTGTGCCCTCCATCATGAATCCAATATATGTCTTAATCTTCTATGCTCTTGAAGCCTGCGGCTCCTGGCTGAGTCCTTTGACTCCTGAACCTAATAAGGAAATAGGTTGTTTTCTCATCCTCGCCTCATTTTTAGAGGGGCTGAAACAAACAGTCCCTATTTCAGATGTAATTGGCAAAGCATAAAAACATGTGTGTTATATAATTCCGGCGGTTTATGACGGAGCTCGGCGCCGCGGTGCTTTGGTTTAAAATTTGATTAAGATGTGATACCTTTGGAAATAACGCTGTCAAGATCCCGGCGCGGAATTTACCACCGGCAGCGTTTCGTGTTTACCTTGCGGCCCCCACGTGAGGCTGGGGAGGGTTGGGAGGGCTGGAAGGGCCGGCAGCCCCTGCAGCCGGGATGCTCTGCGTTTAACCTCAGCCTGATTTACAGCCCCAGCCCGGTGCTCGGCCTGCCCAGGGAATTCAGGACCCAAAAAGGTGGCAGGGGCAGGAGCACTGCCAGGCTGGGCTGTGTCTGAGGCTTTTAAAGGGTGTTGTCCAAGGTGCCAACAGTACACCTTGATACTCTCAGCTTGTGTCTGAGGCTTTTAGAGGGTGTTGTCCAAGGTGCCAACAGTACACCTTGATACCCTCAGCACGTGGATACATATTTAGGATATTTAGGATGTTTTCATTGCTGAGTGCAATCACCCCATTCCCAGGGCACCATCCGGCTGTGCCATTCCTGCACGGGAATGCTGAGCATCCCTCGTGTCCCCCACCATGTCCAGATGTGCACAGATGCACAGCAGGCACCCCCAGGTGTCTGGGTGCTCTCTGTGCCTCCACTGCTGGTCTCATCTGTGCCAGCATGGTTCTGCTGGGCAGCTCCCAGGGATTAGTGCTGTCATTGCCCTGTGGCTGTGTGTTAGAGAAACACCAAAAAGGAGAAATGCTTTGCTCCTAAAACCACCTCCTTGAGGGGCTGTGCTGGCTGAGGGTGTGGGGTCTGACCTGGCAGCACAAGGGGCACTTGTGGAATAGGGATGTTTTCTCTCTTGTTAAATTTGGGGAATTTCTTCTTAAAGACAGGATGAAAAAAATCCCCCAGCATGAAAGACTATCTATCTGTCATCTATCTATCAATTATCTATCTATCATCTGTCTATCATGTATCAATTATCTGCCCATTAACTGTCTTTTATCAGTTATCTAGCTCTATGTACATAGATATATCTGTGTTTATATATCCGTGTTTATATGTGAGTGTATATATACATATCTCTATATAAATGTAACCAGCTGATGTTTCCCAGCCCCCTAAGAAGCCAAACACAGTGTCTCCCAGTTTCCCATCTCCCAAGCACTGGCACAGCCAGTAGCCAGGCACGGAGGCTCCGTGGTGGAGCAGGAGTGTTTCAGAGGCAGGTCCCAACTCAGCAGGGCTGTTCAGCAAGTGTCTGGTGTGGAGGAGGAGGCTGATCCCCCTGGGAGCACTGCACGGCTGAGGTGAAGCATTTCCTCGAGTGCTTTGTTGATCAGAGCCTCAAGGAGTTTCCCACAGAGGAGCCTGGGGCAGGCTCCTGCCTGTGCTGCCTTTCTGTGCAGCCCCTCCGGCTGGGGGGATAAACCCCAGCAGAACATCCTCCTCTGGTTCCACACCCCAAATCCCTGCAGAACATCCTCCTCTGGTTCTAACCCCCAGCAGAACATCCTCCTCTGGTTCTAACCCCCAGCAGAACATCCTCCTCTGGTTCCAAACACCAACGCCCTGCAGAACATCCTCCTCTGGTTCCAAACCCCAGCCCCCAGCAGAACATCCTCCTCTGGTTCCAAACCCCTGCAGAACATCCTCCTCTGGTTCCAAACCCGAAATCCCTGAAGAACATCCTCCTCTGGTTCCAAACCCCAGCAGAACATCCTGCTCTGGTTCCAAACTCCAACCCCCAGCAGAACATCCTGCAGCCCCAGCCTCCCCTGGGCCCTGTCAGACTTTGCTCTCTGGCTGTTTCCCAAGGGCTGCCCTCCAAAGGGAATGTCTCCAGGGCTGTGGGATGTGGCTGTGGTGACCTGGTGGGTGCAAATGCCTGTGATCCCTGCCCTGCACCAGGTCACTCCCTCACCAGTGCCCAAGTGTATTTGCATTAACTAGAAAATTAAAAGTAGACTTTAGCTTATCTGTCCTCTCTGGATCTGCTGTGTTCCCTCTGTGATGTTCTGATGCCCAGGGAACTGCCTGCAGGGAAGAGGAGCAGCTCAGCATCACTCTGGAGGTGTTGGGCCATGTCAGCTGAGCTGCTCTGAGCCCTGCAAGTGCTGCCTGTGAAATGGGGGGCTTGTTCCTCAGGAAAATGGATGCAGGATGCTTGGGAGAGGAGGATGCATATTTTTTTCTTCTTTTCTTCTGCCTATTTTGAGGTGTTATTCTGACTTTTGGGTCAGAACATGTGATCCCATGGCTCGTACAGAACCGCCTCCTGATTTTTACAACAGCACATTCCTCCAATCTTGAAACACAGCTGAAGTGTCCCTAAATGTAGATACAGAGACAATTCTTGTGTCTTCAAGAGATTAATTATAAAAACTTCATTGGGATTTTTAATTCAGAACAAAACCCCAAGTCAAAAGCAAGGATTTTGCCCACAGAGACTCAGCTGAACTGGAACAATTTTCATCTGCTGATCTTTGAGGGCTCCCTTATGGGGTTTGGCAGAGAGCAGGTAGGAAAGGGTATGTTGGAGATTGTTGCACCTGCTGTGGCAGGAAAACAAACCTGTGCCAGGTGGAAAGTGCCCTGTCAGCCTTTCCTTGATCCCCTGTGCAGGAGCATGTTAAAAAAAAACCCAAAACAAAACAAAAAAAAGAACAACAAAAAATTCCACTTTAATCCCTTGTTCTTGGAGCCCTGAGGAACTTGTCTGAGGTGGGGATGGAAATGTTGAGGTACACTGTGATAAACAGGGCTATAGAAACCCCAGATATCCCAGGGGATCCTAATTTGGTCAAAGAGATTTAATTTGCAAAAGTGTATGTGGTCACTGAACACACCAGAAGATCAGGAGACACAAACTCTTTGGGAAGAGCAGGGAATGAAGGCTCTTGGCACACAAGGGCCATTGGAAATATTTTGAATTAACTTTAAAATGTAGCTGTGATGCTAAATACTGCACTGCTTAAAAACCTCCAGAAATACAAGCACTTATTTTCTAATTGAGCACACTTCCAGGACATCTGGGTGCTTGGTGTGCCTGCTACTACAGGTAGTAAATATTCTCCCCTTTGGGGAGGTGGAGGATGTTTCACTCCAGTCAGAACCACTTTGGTGCTCAGGGAAGGTGGGACTGTTGTCAGGTTAATCAGATAAATCTTAGTCATTGAAGGGAACATGGAATGATTTAATTTTTGTGGATTTTTCAGGTGATCAAATGAGTTCTGTTTATCAGAATGGATAAGAAACCACCTCGTGTGTTGCTCAGCACGAGTTTGGGTGGGAGCAGTGTCAGGGCAGAGCTGTGCCCTCGGTGCTTGCACTGAAAGGAAGTCACTCCTCAAGTGATGCAGTGAACAACAGCACTAATGCTGCTACTGCTCCTGCTAATAACAACACAGCCTTGGTTGGTACGTATTTTCAAATTGAGAGGTACAAAGAAAATTCACAGAGTTACCAGAGACAAGCTGGAATTTCCACAGTGCCTGGGGCAACGCAAGAATTATGGCTGTGATATATCCAGGAGGGATGTAAAACATGGAAAGCTCAGTGTACCTGCCACGCTGGAAGAAGGTCAGGTATTTGGGGGCTGGGGAGTGTCCCTGGGCTGCGAAGCAAAGCAATTATTTCATTACCCATCCAGCTCTCATTTAGAACCAGCTCCTGTTTGTGTTTGATTGCTGTACTGATAATGATGATGTTGAGAATTGCTGTGATGAGAAATTGCAATCAGCTAAATAGCAGCAGAGGTTCCCCCAGGGAAAGCGACTTATGGAATCCCACACCGGATTGTTTTGGGGCTTCTACCTCTTTGTCTGGTTGGAAACGAGCCTGGTGGGAATGAGGTACCATCAGGTAGGTTGAGTTGAGGAGCTGAATGAGAGAAACAACAGACAGGACAAGTGGCTTCCAAGTTTTGTGCGTTTTGTGTCCCTGAGCTGTGTGTTGTGTGCAGGCACAGATCATGGCAGTGCATCCATACATGTCATAGAGCCATTGAATCCCGGAATGGTTTGGGGTGGAAGGGACATGAAAGCCCACCCAGTGCCACCCCTGCCATGGGCAGGGACACCTCCCACCAGCCCAGGGTGCTCCAACCTGCCCTTGGACACTCCCAGGGATCCAGGGGCAGCCACAGCTTCTCTGCCCAACCTGTGCCAGACCCTGCCCACCCTCCCAGCCAACAATCCCTTCCCAATATCCCATCTATCCCTGCCCTCTGGCACTGGAAAGCCATTCCCTCTTGTCCTGTCATTCCAGGCCCATGTAAACAGTCTCTCTCCATGTTTCTTATCAGCTCCTTCAGGTCCTAGAAGGCCACATTTAGGTCACCCCAATATATGTATGATTGTTCTCCTGAAGAATTCAGCAACAACACAAAGATTCTGAGATCTATTAGAAATTCCCCAACACAGCAGGTTTCTATTAAAGCAGAACATTTGATGTGGGGTCCAGAATCCACCATGGGTTTGGTTTTTACACTTGCAACTGTGAGAAAAGCATTCACAGTCCTCCTGTTGGTAGAAAAACTAATTCTGAATGCTTCCTGCTGCTTCCACTTCTTCACTTGTCCTCACTGGCTTTTATTTCTGTTGTGGCTTTAATTCCTATTGCTCATTAAATATATGTAGTACTGGAACATGAACGTGGTGTGAGAGACCTGCCTGGAAGCAGCTTTGAAGGAGAAGTCCTGCTGAAGCAGAGATGGGAGGGAACGTCGGATCTCTCACCCATTTTGCGTGTTTTGGGGCATCTTTTCACCTCAGTAGCAGAGGAAATTCAAAGCAGGCACATGGTCTGAAAAGGACCACTCGGAGTTAAACACTCCCAGGAACTTCAGCCAAGTGAGACACATTCATTACAGCAGAAGTATCTGAAATTGCATGGGAAACAGCTGCCACAATTGGCAGATTATGGTTCAAGTGCTTGTACATTTTTATGATTCTGAAACGTGTGTTTTCTGAAAGTGTAAGAAAGGCAGCTCGGTGGGTTCAGAGAACAGCAGCAGCTTTGTAAAAACTTCAGCTGTGTGCAGTGCAGGCTGGATAGGAGCATCTCCACATCCCCAGGGCCGAGTCACTGGGATGTGACTGGGATGGGGGGCTTCGGGAAGGACACCCCCAAACAGCAGCTGCGTGGGCAGCGACACGAGTGTGACAGCCCAGGGGGAATGACCGGGCTGCCAGGATCCTCCCCCACCTCCAGCAGCAGGATTAGCAAATTGGAGCTTAATCCAAACCCCCTCTACCCTACTGGGATTCATTAGCTGCAGGTTTCGAATTATCTTCCAGGTTAAACAAAAGAATTGGGGTTTTTTGCATATCTCTGTAAGGTTGGGATCCTCTAGAGACTGTAGATTATCTCGGTAATATTTTTTCCTCCCTTATACGTTCCTGTAGCTAAAAATCTCTGAAAATAATTTCTGGAACACTTACCAGGCTTACTGAGACTGCCCGTCTTAAATAAGGATATTACACTTAATTAAGCATTATGCCTGTGGGGCTGAGCATGGAAGGTTCAGCTGAGAGATCACAGGTTATATGAATTTACAGCTGAATGCAATGGCTTGAGCAACTTTTAGAATTTAGGCTGTTGGCTGGTGAGGAAATTTAAGATGTTTTTAGAGGAGAAAATACTGGTATAAGGTAAAAAAAATTACTGTATTGCTGCGTTAAAAGCGCTGGGAGCTACGTGGCTGTTTAGTCATGCTCAGATGAAATCTGGAGTATTTCCTTTATCCTCGCCACAAGAAGAGAATTATTATTTTTAAAATGGTTATTTTTTTTTCCCCCCACAATTTCAAATTAGGCTCTGCTTGTGTGGCAGCATAAATAGAGCCACTTTGCTCCAGCCTGCTATTTATCTTTTTAAAGATAAAAAAAATAAAAAAGGAAAGGGAGAGAAAAAAAGAAAAAAAAAAACAAAAACCTCCAAAGTTTGACTGACACTAATTTCCCGAACAAGATACCCTCGAAACTCCAGTTTATCTCATAAAATCATAACAGACAGGGTTTGTGATGTCCCCTCTGCGAGATCCTTTCTTCTGTCAGTTGATAGCATTTGAGATGACGGAGGGAGATGCGCCGCGCTCAGATGCCAGCGAGGAGAACAGGAGCTGTCACCAGCAGTGTAATGTGCTGTGTATTATCACTCACACTGATCCGGGGGCCCGGAGACTGTCATCTTTTTAGACTGTACAAGTCAACACAAATAAAACTGAGGAGGCAAATGATAATGTCTGAGATAGATCCAGGCTCATTCTAGCCATTACTTTTTATTCAAACCTTAGAGATGACATGATGTGAAAAATGAGCCTGTGTCTAGTTCAGTGCCCATTAGTGTGTGAGCACATTATCTTCCACTTTTCACATTGAATCTCCCTGTACATCCTATGGCAGCTGGAGCTGTGCAGCCCGTCAGCTTTAGGGGCTGCCAGCACCTTCCCTGCCTCAGTCTAGAGCAAATATTGCCCCGAAAATGATGTGTTGGGAGGCACTTTGAGGAACAATCTTTAACACCCCTCTGTGAGAGCTGACGGAGCCAGGTCTGCTCCAGCATCCCAAGCAGGATCTTCATATGGGGCTGGAACCCCTCACTGTGCTGAACTGGTGCTTGGAAGACCCTTCTCTTACTCAGGGACAACTTGGGGTGGCCTTCCCAAGGGGATTTCCCTGCTTTCCTCCCCTCGTGCTCATCCATGATCATCATCATCCCCAAACCCAGCACCCCTTCCCTTGCTCCTCCCAGGTGACAGGACCCTCAGCCAGAGGAGAAGCATCTCTTTACCTGCTGATGGGTGGAGATCAATTAATTTCTCTTACCACTCTTAAAGTATCACGTTGTTTGAGCCAGGGTAGATGGCCATGCCAGGAAAAGGTGCCCCTCCCCAGGTCCACTGGGTACAGGATCTGACAGAGCCCAGCCCCGGCACTCACAGCCCTCAAAAATAACAGGAGGAAAACTCAGCCGGGAACATGAATCACTTTCCCGAGGAGATTTTAGCACAGTTGCTACACTATCAGTACCCAAGTAAAAGTCCTATTACTCTCCTGTATAACCTTTAATTACCCCCACCACCCCAAAAATATCCCTCAATTACCTTCCAGGCAGAATTATGCATATTTTTAAAGTTCTCCTAGGGATATAACACTAAACGTTGGGTTGTTATGGTTCAGTGGTTTAAATTACAGTGTACTTAATTAAAACAGCGTAAAAAGCTGTCAGTATTCCATATAATTTGAAAGACTTTGATTAGTGATTTTTTTTTTCTTTTCCTGTTAGAGCATACTTAGCTTGGCCATTACATTGTCATTTACCAGCACCTTGGCACTGGAATGATGCATCATTTCACAGCACTAGGGGAAAAAAGGTAAACAAATGACAGTTCCCAGCAAAAGAAGTGACAAGCAAAGAGCACCCACCCTGAAGGAGGAGGGGAACAAATAGATTGGAAGGCTGGATTTCAGCTTGGAAGTGTGAAATCTGCAAGTCAGCCGTCTATTCCTATTGGGGATGGATCTCCAGGAGGAAGGAGTTAGCCAAAAGTAACCTGTGGGTGATGGAAGGAGTGACTTCAAGGAAAAGCTGGGGCATCTTATTCAGGTGCCTCAGAGGGGATAGTGATGGCATTCTGTATTCCTTAGGCAATGGAGGTAAAGCCAAGAAAACACCTCCCACGGGAGGAATGCACCTTCCTGCCCAGGAGGGGATCTGTCCTGGAGGGTCACGCTGTGTGTGAGCAGGGACAGCACCCAGGGCATGGCTGGAGCTGTGTCAGGGCAGGGTCAGGGGGGATCTCAGGGAAAGGTCCTTCCCCCAGAGGGTGGTGGGCACTG
>JAWWEE010000162.1:943321-954788 GCA_035221455.1 Xenops minutus
GGGTGGGCAGGCCCTGGCACAGGTTGGGCAGAGAAGCTGTGGCTGCCCCTGGATCCCTGGGAGTGTCCCAGGCCAGGCTGGAGCAATCTGGGGCAGTGGAAGGTCTTGGGGTTGGAACTGGATGAACTTCAAGGCCCTCTCCATGCCAGAGCAGTGTGGAATTGTGTGCTGACACCTTGTCCTGTCCCACAGCACGAGTGTCAGCACCACCACTCCAAGACCAAGAAACATTCTAAGAAGTCCAAAAAGCATCACCGGAAACGCTCCCGGTCCCGCTCCGTAAGTGGTGCCCTAAAATCCACTCTGCCACTACTCCAAATTGCAACTAATTGCTGCTGTAATTAGTGCTAATTGTAATGACTCACCTGGTTTGTGTGTGAAGGGCTCAGAGTCTGAGGATGACGACAGCCACTCGAAGAAGAAGCGGCAGCGCTCGGAATCCCGCTCGGTGTCGGAGCGCTCTTCCAGTGCAGAGTCTGGTATGGGATGGGGTTGGATGGGCTTGAAGTTCTCATTTCCAGTTGGCCTGTTGGGTGTTCCTCCTGTCACTGACATGTTTTGTTCCCTGTGCCTGCAGAGAGGAGTTACAAGAAGTCGAAAAAGCACAAGAAAAAGAGCAAGAAGAGGAGACACAAGTCGGTGAGTGCAGTTCAGTGCTGGTGTGGCTTGGGGGCCACCTGGCTCTGCTTCCTGGGAGCCTGGGGGATCTGCAAGGGAAAGTCTTGCTTGGAGAGGGATCAGGCTGGAGGAGCGAGGGGCTTGCCAGCAGAATAACTCTGTTATGTATATCTCAGGATTAAACCACTGCTAAATTTGGGGGGTTAACTGCAGATGGGAGTGTGAGGAACCTGCTCTGCTCTGACCTGGTACTGGATGTTTGTCCTGGCAAATCCTGGTGTTCACCATTACTGTGGAGACCTGGGAAGGATCCCAGCCATTCCCTGTGTGTGCCTGAGTGACAGGGTTGTGGTAGAGGCTCTGAATCCTTCTATGGGAGCAGCAGAAGTACGGGACAATCCTTAATGTCCCTTCCAAGCCAATCCATTCTGCACCTCCATGGAATGGAGTCAGACTCCTCTGCTTGTGGTTGTTCTATAAGTGAATATTGAATATTTTCAACACCAACAGTCAACATTTCCCCATTCCTTGCCCAGGATTCACCGGAATCAGATCTGGAACGGGAGAAGGACAAGAAGGAGAGGGAGAGGGACAGTGAGAAGGACCGGGGCAGGCAGAGATCCGAGTCCAAACACAAATCTCCCACTAAGAAGCGGCCTGGGAAAGATTCCGTAAGCTTTGCTTCCCATTTCCCTTGGGCCTTGGTGGGGGGCTGGAGCTCCAGAGGGGTGTTTGGAGCTCCCACCTTGGCCTCCATGGCCCTGGAGGTGTTTCCCAGGGTGTTTGGGGTTCCTGTGTCCCCTCTGAGGGTCCCAGTGGGCACAGGTGGCACCTCCCCAGTGTCCAAGCCCATGGAAAGCCCATCCCGACCGCTGCCCTCGTTGTGTCTGCAGGGGAACTGGGACACGTCCGGCAGCGAGCTGAGCGAGGGGGAGCTGGAGAAGCAGAGGAGGACTCTGTTAGAACAACTGGATGAAGATCAATGAGACCCTTATTTATACCAAAAATGTTTACACGTGGCAGCAGAACCCAGCAGTGTGTGGTGAGGCCGTGGTGCCTCGGCCGCGGCGACGGCGCCTTTTAGTTTGTCCCCACGTCAACCCCCCCAATCCCCATTGGCAGCAAGTATGGAAAGGAATGGAATTCCCAGGGCAAAGCTGTGCCTGGCCTGGAGCTGTGGGCTGGGCTGGGTGGCAGGGCTGTCCCCACGGCCAGGAGTGTCTTCCCTGTGGCCCTTCCCAGGCAGGGAACAGCACAGGCTGCGGGGTAGAGCCAGTTCAGCCAGAGGAGAAGGGGCTTCCTTGGACTCATCCCTGAGGGTCAGTCCATTGGATGGTTTGGTGGGTGCTTTGTTCTGGGAAGGCAATGAGTCCATGTCCTGATCTGTCCTGTGAACCCCCAGATTTTGGGATTTGGTCACTGGCCAAACCAGTGTGGAGTTTGGAACAAGGCTTGACCGATTCTTGTGCAAGCACCGCGTTTTTCCAGTGAATTCCCAAGGCCCTGGGAATGCGGCTGCAGTGCCAGCAGGGGGGGTGTGTGTGACACAACCACCTCCTTCCCAAACCCGCCCGGCCCAGCCGCGGCTGCTCCTCCAGCGCTTCTCTCCACCTTTTATCTCCCCCTTCGGAAAACTTAGGAATAAAACTCAAATTTGAAACCAATTTCCATGTGTTGCCTTAAGAACCTGCTGCAGGATGTGCCTGCAGAGCCCAGAGCAGCCAGAGAAGGAGGAGGAAGCAATTCCAGCCGTTTTCCCAGCCCTGTGCGTTCAGGAAGGTGCCCCAGCCCTGCTCAGGGAGCAAATTGGGAACCCTCTCCTTGGAATATTTTTGTACATTTTTATGGATGATTAAACCTTGTCTTCTAGCCCAGACTGCTATTTATTTCTGCTGGCAATGCTCGGAGGAACCACTGCTGTGCTCCTGAGGTCTTCAAGCAACATCCCCACTCCCAGAGCTGTGGGGGCTGTTCAGAGCTCAGTTCCTCTCCAGGGGGTTCCTCCTTTGGCCAACTCCTCCTGCTGCATCAGCACCCCAAGGGGGGTCCAGCCAGGGACTTCTGCTGGGGTGGGTACAGGGCTCAGACTCCTCGAGAACTCCCTGGGAGTGGAATTTGTCTTTTGGAATAGAAAATGCAGGAGTCAAACCATTTTCCCTGGGGTGATTTGGGATTTTTTTCCCTGGGGCGATGTGGGATTTTTTCCTGGGGTGATTTGTGGTGTTTCCCGGGATTATTTGGGATTTTTCCTGGGATGTTCAGAGCAGGGCACATGCTCAGTCCTGGTATTTCCCTTTGGTGTGAGCTCATCCCTGCCCCCCCCCACCATTGGGGGCAGAACTGCAGTGTTTGGTCAAGCAGGGCTTGTAACTCTTGGTATCCATGAGCTGTTTGCTGTGGAAGTCCAGGCTGGAAGTGCTGGCACAGGGATATTCCAGGTTTTCCCCTTGCAAGTGGCTCTCCCAGGCATGGAAGGACCCTCAGGCTGCTCCAGGACTGGACAACCAGGTAGGACTGTACCTGTGCTTTGCTTCCTTAAATTCACTTCCCTGGATTTATATCCCACAGTGGGAATGTTTGGCCAGCAGGGAGCAGTGTCCAAGTGGGAACAGCCCAGCACAGGCTCTGGAGAGCACGAGGTCAGCCTTTCAAAACAAGCAAGGCAGGAGTGAGTTTTCCAGGAAAAAACTCCAGGAGCTTTTTTCCTGTTTTTTTTTCTCCTTTTGACTGTTTCCCAACCCCATTTTTCCTGTGGCAGCACCACCAAGGTCTTACAGAGCAACAGTCCCAGCACAACTCGGAGCTCCACCTCTGCATTCCCACCTGGACACTTGGAAATTTGGAGGGAATTTATCCAAACTGATTATTTTTAGGAGTTCCCTGTTTCCCCCACTGTTGTGGGTTCTGTCCTGACCCCTCTTCATCTCTCATTTCTTTTATTCAACCCTTCTAAAACTGAACTGAATTTTGGGTAAGGTATGACCTTGGGAAGTCTAAGCCTTAAATGTTTGTGTGTATTTATGGCAAATATTGGTGAATCCCCACTCATTTCACTCGTGGACCAACCTGTACCTGATCCAGGTGTCTTCCCATGGGAACACCCCCAAAATTTGTCCCCTTGGCCTCTTCCAGAGCAACAAAGACTAAACTGATGCTGCAGATTCCCTGGAGAATTCTGAGTGTTGAACCCCCCAGGCTGCCACAACCTCCAGGTGTTCTGCCAAATATCACCATTCGGGAAGGAAAATGAAGGTAAAAGTGACCAAAAAAAACCCCCTCAGGATTTGGATGTAGTAGTGTAAATAGTTTATTTGATTTATGCCAGGAACAGACCAGGAAAGTAACGTGAACTGCTTTATAAAACACTCCTAATCTTGCTAAAAGCAGATCTATTACTAGAAAAATATTAAAGAGAACATGCCAGCTGGGAAAATTTGGGGGTTTAATTAAAAAAATACCTTTGAGCTGAAGAAGGTGAGATCTGGTGCTTGTAATCAATAATTTACTGCCTTTATTTTAAAACAGTCCAGTTGATGTGGCTTCAAACACTCCTTGTCAGTGCCAGGGAAGGGACAGGCATGGCATGTTCTCTTTAGCAGGGCCAAGTGCTGCAAATGCAAGAAAGGGGCAGTTTTGGGAGGAAAACTGCCTGTAAATAGGTCAATGTGGTAACTTTGAGCCCCCAACTGTCCGTTCAGTTAAATATAAAACCAAAAAACTATAAGTTAAAATAACATTCAGATTGTATAGCACAGGCTTGATGCATTTATTTCATTTTAAACAATATTTACAATATTACCCAGAGGCTAAAGGAGGGGGATAAAAGAGAAGTGTAAAAACCATAAAAAACTGCACCAATTTTGTAGCAAAATATCTGTACATTTAAAAACAGATTATCATATAACTACACATTATCCAAGGGGGGGGAAAAATCCAGGGACCTTCACCAGTGGTTCACGGGAGCACAACATAAAAGGAAAAGGAAAATCAGTGGTTAAATACTATACAAGAAATTTTACAATTAACATATGGATGTGATGAGCCCGGGAAAGGAAGCTGGAAGCAAAACGGGTCTTGGAAAGGACAAATGTCTCTTCAGTCCAGTTCTTCCCAGCTGAGAGGGTCGGGGAGCTGCATTCACCCTGCTGCTCCAGGCCCTGGGGGTGCACAGTGGTCCCAAACCCTCTCCTGTCCCTTGAAGGTGCCACAGAGAACCCAAAACCTCCCGGGATTTGGGGCTGGGCTGGGCTCTGCAGCACAAAGGAGCCCCAGCAGGGACTGGGAGCGGGACCATCCCGGGGTGTGATCCCTCCGAGCTGGGGGGGATGGCTGGAACTGGACAGCAGGGCTGCCAGAGCCTAATACTGATTACTGAGGTGTTAATGGCTTAGTGCTAATTAATTAGGAGCTGTTACTGCAGAGCTGAGCTCGGCCAAGCCTCCCCCTCCTGGGGCACCCAGATCTGGTTCGCTGCCTCTCCCTGGGATCCCAGACTGGCCCCCCATCCCATCCAGAAGGGAAAGGGCCAGGGGGCTCCCTGGGACTGTCGTTGTTCCATCTGACCTTTGGGAAGCCCTGGGACCCCCTTTCCCAGCAGAGCCCCCGCTGCCTCCAGGGCACCAGCACAGCGGTGCCCTCCACACCCCAGCACGTCCCAGTATTCCCAGTTTCCCACTGGGCAGGCGCAGGGGAGAGCAGTGGCTGAACTCCCACCTCCCCACGCACCCCAAACCCCCCCCAAACAACACGTATTTTACATTTTGGTTAAAACAGCCCCGGGTGTGTCGGTGGCCGGAGCCGCACGCGGTGCTATTGCTTTCCTGGGAGCAGGGCCGTCCCTCTGAGGCACTTGTGGGCTCCGGGGCAGCAGTGGGGACCCCGTGCTGCCTGCCCAGGCTGGGCCAGGCCCGAGGCTCCCCTGCTCACAGCCCCACGTCGCTGGCCGTGGCCGAGCGCAGCCCGTGCTCGTCGAAGCGGCGGCGGACGCTCCTCCTCAGCGCGTCGGCGCGGCGGTACGGCTGGTTCCGGAGATCTGGGGACGGCACCGAGGGCTGGGAGTGAATCCCGGGGCAGGACACACACACACACACACACACACACACAGCAGACAAGGAAAGTCCTGCTGGAAGCCAGTCAAAGCAGCTTGTGGAGGGCAGGGAGGGGGAGCGGGGCTGCCGGCCCAAGCAGCAGGGTGGTACTGGTGGGACCACAAGGTAATACTGGTGGAACCATGGGGTAATACTGGTGGGATCCCCTAGTGATTCTGGTGGGACCCCACAGTGATAATGGCAACACCCTATGGTGATACTGGTGGGACCCTGTGGTGATACTGGTGGGACCCTGGGGGCAGGCTGAGGGTCCCCCCACCACCCATGACAAAGGCAGCACCGCCCCAGTTGGGGGCCTTGGTGTGTCCTGGTCCTGCAAAGCCCAGCAGGAGCAGGATGTTCCCACAGTGGGATGAGGCTCATGGGGCTGTGACACCCCCCAGCTCAGGAGGGCTCTGTGAGCCCAAAGTCCCTTTGTCGGGGTTGGCAAAGACCTTTGAGTCCAACCAAACCTAATGGTGGGAAAAGCAGCTGGTGCTTGGGACACTCCAGCTGCTGTCCTGCCCCGTGGCTGCAGCAAAGCTTCATCAGCCAAAGGTTGGGGGGTGGCCAAGCCCTCCCTCCTCACCTGCAGCAAGGCCTGGCCCAACCCACCCCACTGCAGGAGGTGAGAGCTCAGGAGGGAACACTGAGCATGGGATGGAATGGATGGGATGGATGGATGTGTTGATGAAGCCCACTCATTCCATGTGTCACATGTGCTGTTACCACCCTGTGCAACTAAAACAAGCACACTTGGTTCCCCTGGAGACTACTCCAGTAAAAGTTATTTCTCTCCTGGCTACCAAATTTGCGTGGGATTAGGCAAACCCTCCCTCAGATTTCCTGGATAATTTTGCCAGGGTTTAGATACAACTCCCAAATTTCTGAGCTCTCCCACTGGAGCTGCTGGTTGAGCACCTCATGCCCTGTTCTGTGGTCCAACACGGGGCAGCAGAAGCTTCAGGGAGCTTTGAGGCTACAAAACCTGATGACAAGACTATTTTGGGCTGAACTTGAAGAGAAATGGCCATAACAGAGTGTCAAGACCACCAGCCCATGGCCTGTGGATCCCCTGCACCTCCAAGGGTGCCAGTCAGGGCTGTGGGTCTCCTCTGGCCTGGGGGGTCTCACCAGTATTAGCTCAGCCACATCTCCCCCCAGCTCCTGGCAGACAGAGAGGAGGAAGCCAAGTAAAAAGTGATGCTTGCCAGCTCTGGGTATCCTCCACCACCGGTGTGCTAGAAGAAATCCTTACCCTCGAGTGAACATTGGGGAATTTAGTGATATTATTCTTCTTTAGGGCTAAACAGAAAAAAAACAAACAAAAACAAAACAGAACACAAAATGATGGTTAAGTAAAAAATGGGATGGAAAATGAAGAGCAAGTCAAGTCAGCGTTCAAACCTCCCGGGCAGGTCAACCACAGAGCAAGGGGGTGAGGCCAAGGCTGTGAGGGGTTAGACAGGGCAGGAGGGACAGGAGGCTCCTGGCCTCTCCCACCCCAACTCCAAGCTGCTTTGAAGGTTCCTCCAGGAAGAGAACACGGCAATGGAAGAGCAAAGAGCTGCTGAGCAGGTTAGTCGGTGGGTTTGTGGCAGTGTTAATTCCAGGGCACGGGGCAGGGGAAGCACTGGTGGCTTCTTAAGCTGCTGGGGCCTTGATGCAAAGCCACCAGAGCTGGGGGACACGTGGGGTCAGACACACCTGGCCATGGGGACACCAGCACGGCGAGCGCTCAGTTCCGTGTCACCCCTTCCAGCAGCACCACCATGGCCCTCCTGGCCAGGATCTGCCTCCCCAGCCCCACTCCCCCTGCCCCACTCCCAGCACTGCAGGGCAATGCTCTGTCAAAACTCGGGATTTTCCTGACAGGAAGCTGACACGGAACTGAGGAAGGGACATGTGGACATGACCAACAAGCAGAGGGTCCCACCACGTGCCTCTCATGCAGCCAACATGCAGGTGCTGGTTAGCAAGCCCAAACCAAAGCAGGTGTGTTAGCCCAGAGAGCCCTCCCCAGGCAGCAGCCACCCCCAGGGATGTCCCTCAGTCCATGCAGCCCACAATTCCATGGAGGGATCACATGCACGGCACACAAAGGTGTGCAGGCCACGGAGGTGACATAGAAAAGCCAAGTGAATGTCACTTCTTGACTTCATTTGGTCTCCTCAGTCCTTGAACTGCAGGAAACTCGCCCCAGTGACTCCCACCACTTGCTGTTCTATGGCACTGGCACACAAGGATGGCCAGAAGTCGATGGGATGGAAGGAGGAGTTACTGAGACACAGGACGTGCAACGGAGGTGACACCACCACAACGTCAGGTGACGCTGGACACCACTAAACACTCAACATTCACAGGTCCTGGCTGAGATCCACATGAACAGGGGGGGACAACAAATCTACAGCCACCTTCCTGTTTTCTAAGAGCGTCAGGTGTGAGAGAGGAATAGTTTAGTAATGGAATTCCTCAGTGAGAACAGGGTCGCAGAAGAACCGAGAGCCGCGCTTGGCGCTTCGGGCGGTGAACGGCACCGTCTTCAGCACTGCATGGGAACAACAACAGCCAGACACACAAACCAAGGTCAGCAGCAGCCCCGAGGCATTAGTGCAGGGTTAGTGCTCCACTGGGAATGGCCAGGGACACCCTGACATGGCCCAAAGCTCCCCTTTTAAAAGCTGCTCCTCAGGGGGCTTGGGACGAAGCGGTTCTAAAGACTGAGGAAGGATTTCATCAGCTCATGGAATCACAGACCGGTTTGGGTGGGAAGGAGACTAAACACTCAGCTTGTTAAGCCATGGGCAGGGACACCTTCCACTCTCCCAGGCTGCTCCAAGCCCTGTCCAACCTGGCCTTGGACACTTCCAGGGATGGGGAGCTCCATGATTTGCAGGGAAGAGGAGGTGACCTCCGTCCTACCTGACTTTCTGTGCCTGACCTTCACTACTCCATGGCTTGAGCCACCCCCATAATGGGAAATACCAGCCCCAAGGGCACAGGAAATGGCCAGTTTGAGTTTCAATGTTTCATCTGGCACCCCCTCCACTGGATGCCTTTTCCATGGGGATGGGCACCTGCCACACAGTGTGAGATTCTCCCCCAGGGCAGCAGAACCACCTCCCCAACCAAAGAAGCTCCCAGGAAGCTGGAGGAGCTGGAGAAACAATAACAGACTGGACATTATTGCCACCCTGCCCTTTAAAACCAGAACATTATCTCAGGGAGCCACTCATGAAGGTTACAGAGTTGGGCAAACCTCACACATGCCAGCCCTGCCCTCCAGCTGGGCAAAAACTCCCTGGCTCTCCCTGGTGAGTGGCAAAACAGCTCCTGCCCTTCTGCAGGGAAACTCCTGGCAAAAACCTCCAGGAGCAGCAAGAAAAGATCTTTTTTGAGCTTCTGAGCAAGGAAACACAGTATTGCAGAGCTAGTGAAGTGTTAAAGTGTGTTCCTTCCACACCACAATATGCAGAAAACCCCAAGTGCTGCCCCTCAGAGCAGCTGTGAAGGTTGGACATGGTTTAACTCCTGGGCAAGAAGCAGTTGAGGTGCTGCTTCTCCTCAGCAAATATCTGCACCCGAGTTGTGTCTGTGCCATCTGTGTCCCTCCCTCTGGAATGAGCCCAGAGCCAGAGCAGGGACACAGGGGCACTTTGGGCCCATAGACCCCTGAGGTTGGAGGGGATGATTTGCTGTCACTGAGTGACCCCTGCTAGGACATTTTAATGAAAGTGGAGGCTCTTCGTCACCCATCACTGGGGGGGCAAAAGGGCTCTGGGACAGCCCTGCAGGGCAAACACAGCCCAGCCAGAGAACTCTGGGGTCAGGCTCTCCCTGGCTGCTCTAAAGCCCAGGGAATGTGCCCACAGCTGGAAGAGAAGGACTAAGACACCGAGCAGAACCTTCTAGACTTGCTGCACACCAAGAACCAAGGCCCTGAGCTCTGCTCCGGGTTAAGGAGGCCAGGAAGCCCTGGGAGCAGCAGGAGGAGGCCTTACCTGTGATGATGTCCTCGATGGCCCCGTCCTTGCCCTCGTACACGTGCCGGTTGTCCTTGACCTGGCGCCGCCGCAGCTCCGCGATCAGCTCCTGCTGCTGCCGCTTCGTCTTGTGGGAGGGGGACTGGGGACAAGGGCAGGGGCTGCAGGGCTGGCCTCCAGCTGCCCTGAACCTGCCACTGCAGCCTGTGGTGGCACTGCCAGCCCAGCCCCACTGTGCCAGCCTGGGACACCTGTGTGCCCGTCACGTCCCACGGAGCCGGAGAAGGACAAAGCTTGGCTCGTGGCAATGTGGCCATGACAACTTTGCACTTCGTTTGCCTTGGTTTTTTCAGACTTTCAAAGCAGTAGAACCACAAACTGTAAATCTTCCAGCTTATTCCAGCTCTCTCCACATAAGGAGAAAACTCCTAGAGACTATTTCCAGGCAACTGGAAAGCTGGGCAACTAAATTCCTCCCCCAGAGCTGAGCTTTCTAACCCACCAGGGAGGTGTGTCTGGGCCATACCTTTTGGTCCTGTTGCTCCATCAACGCTTCCTGCTCCATGAGTTTTTCCATTAAGGCCTGTTCCTGCTTTTTTCTCAACTCATTCTCTTCTTCTGCTTGCTATTTGTGGGGAAAACCACAGGTCAGAGCTCCCAGGTGAGACAGGGATCCCAAATATTGACAGGGAGGAATGTCATCAGGTGCTACTGAGGGAGGGGAGAGGATGAGAAGGGCAAGGGACAGGGCAAGGGACAGGGCAAGGGAGCTCCTGGTTACCTTGTAGGCCTTCACAAACCGGACAAACACTGGGAAGAAGACTGAGGGGGGCGTTGTCTTGGGATTCTCCCCGAAATACTTCACAGCATCATCAAAGGCATCCTGCAAGAAGCCCAGATTCACTGCCCTGCCCACACTCCCAGGTGCCCTCCCCATCCCCGGGGCAGCATTCCATGGCCACAGGGCACAGCCCTGGTGACACCCTCCCTGAGCAAGCAGGGCTACCTGGGCGATTTTGGCGTCGTCCTGCAGCTTCTTGAGCTTGCCCTCGTTGCTGTGGATGAAGTCCTTGAGCATGGTGTTGTGGTCGTGCATGCTGTACTCGCGCTTGGTCAGCTCCAGGCCCCGCTGCAGCTCCTTCACGTCCAGCAGCACGTTCTCCAGGGACACTGCGGGTGGGAACGGGGCTGCCACCCTCTGCCCACGGGGCACCAGGGACACAGGGGGCAGGAGGGGGGAGCGTGGCCACAGTACCTGCTGCTGCCTTCTCCACGTAGTGCAGCTCGTTGTAGAAGAGGGACACGTGCTGGTACTTCTCCTTGACCACGTTGGAGATGTAGTGCAGCAGTGTCTGCTTCCGGTCCGTCGACTTGGTTTCCAGGAGCTGTGGGGGACAGGCCAGGGGATGCTGGGTGGGCAACAGGGTGCTTCTCCACCTCCAGCGTGGTTTTCCATGTGGGAAGAACCACCCCAGTTCCCCAACAGCCACTTGCCTTGAACGTCACTGCCCTGGGGTCACCACAACCCCTTGAAGGGCTCGAGGCTTGGGGCAGAGGGGCTGGAAAGCTGGAAAAGGCCCTAGGGGTGCTGAACATGAGCCCAGGTGTGCCCAGGTGGGCAGGAGGCCTGCTCTGCGCCAGCCCTGGTGTGTCACAGCCCAGGGCAGTGCCCATCCCTGTGCTGGCACTGCTGGGGCACCTCCAGTGCTGGGACCCTCAGCCAGGAGAGACCCTGAGGGGCTGGAGAGTGTGCAGGGAGGGGAACGGAGCTGGGAAGGG
>JAWWEE010000162.1:980125-991912 GCA_035221455.1 Xenops minutus
GGGAGTGTCCAAGGCCAGGTTGGACGGGGCTTGGAGCACCCTGGGCTGGTGGGAGGTGTCCCTGCCCAGGGCAGGGGTGGGATGGGATGGAATTTAAGATCCCTTCCACCCCCAGCCATTGTGGGATTCCATGAGACGTGCCAGCCCAGTGCAGATCTATAATGCACATCAATCCAAATTACAGCTGCTCCCTCCTCTCATTTTTACCTTATTATCTGCTAAAAATCCCTCACCTGTCCCCTCTGGCTCCCTGGAGAGCAGGGAAGCCCAACCTGGATCTCAGCAGCCTCTGGCAGCTGGCCCAGCTCTCCATGAGCTGAGACTGCTGGTTTTTCCCGGGGCTGGGTGGTTTTGGGGCTACATTCCTGCAATTTCACTGGTGGTGGTTTGGAAACTGGGGTTTGTATTACTGATGTCCCCCTGCCAGCAGAAAGTGACCTCAGCAGGGGAGGGTTTGGGCACATGCCACTAATTTGGGGTTTCTCTGATGTCTCAGAGCTGCTCACAGACACTCTCTGTTAATTCAGCCCCAAAATGATGTTTCCCAGGTCCTTGAGCAGTGAAAGTGTTCATGGCAGAGCCCAAATGAAATGATTCAGCACGTGAAGCCGTGGCCAGTGAAAGCCCAAATCCTGGCTGCACTCAGAGCCCACGCATGGGTTGAGCTCGCCCTGCCCGGATCCTTCTCTCCAGTTGAAGAATTGAAGTTTCTCACTTCAATCCACATAAAAACTCCACTATCTGACTCAGAAGAAAGGGAATTTCTAATGGGCTGGGACACTGCAAAGGCTGCATTAATATTGATCTGACAGGAGACTCTGACTCTCAGTAAAGCTCCTTCTTCCCAAAAAAGCAACAAAATCCCCAAAGCTTCAGCCCCTTTTTGATCCTTCTGCCCTCGTTTTGGTGTTGGTTTCCCAAATCCCTGTGCCTCCTCTTCAGGAAAAAGCCCTCAGTTGCCAAGGAAACCCAGGGAGCAGGGAATTGGCAGCGTTTAGAGCTGCTGACAGAGCTCCAGGAAGGCAGTTGGAGCTGGGATTGGAAAGGGATGGGTGAGCCACGGGAGGGACACACAGAGCTCTGTGTCCAGCACCAGAATTCTGAATTCTCCTGGTGAGATCTGTCAGCCTTCTCTGTTTCCATCCAAGAGAGAGGAGCACATCCCTCAGGCCAGGTTGGAAGGGGCCTGGAGCAATGTGGGACAGTGGAAGGTGTCCCTGCCATGGCCAGGGGTGGCACTGGATGGGCTTTGAGGTCCCTTCCCACCCAAACCGTCCTGGGATTCTGGGATCCCCTTCTCCCACCCGAATGGCTTCCATGACAGAGTCAGAGGAGGAGCTTCCACACAGCAGAACCTACAGCCTGGGTGTCCACGTGTCCCAGAATCCTCATTTACCACCCAGTGATGGGGCAGGAACCTCCTGGGTTTGTCCAAAACCATTGTCCTGCACACCCTCCTCCCCTGACAAGCACCTGCCTCCCCCTCTGGGAAAGACTCCATTCAATTAACCAATACTGACTAACCCTACAACCAAAAACCTTCCTAGAAACTCCTCACCTACCTCTGGCTTTTCCTTTTCTAAATACACATCATCCCCTGCTATTGCAAAACACACATTTGTCAGAAACACCCATTTTCAAAAGCACCCATTCTAAATGACAGATTTAAAAACTAAACCAAGCAGCTCCAAGGCAAATGTGCCACCCTGCCCCAGCACTAAGGAGGGACGTGGCTGGAACACACTGGGTTAAATCCCATTTCTGTGCCCATCTGGGGCCTGAACGAGGTCTCTACTCACAACACAAGGATGCAATAAGATGGACAACGACTAAAGGCTGGTGTTCAGGCACAAAAACTAACAGCACTATGCACAACGTGACAAAGAACCCGGATCTTGCTGCAAGGTCCAGCATGTTCCATGCTCTCCGCTGAAATCCCATTCTACGGAAGCCAACTACGCTGGGAATTCCATAATGAGGAACCCCCAGGGCTGGGGGGCTGCACCCCCTCCTGGGGGCCACAGCAGGCCCTGGGGATCCCACATTATCCGGCATGGGGGCATTATCGTGGCTCCATGCCCTGCACAGCCCGGGCTCCAGCCCACCTGGCACTTACGGGATTGTCCGGGCGGGAGCCTCATCGGCAGAGCGCAAGGGGAAGCTGCTCCAGAGGCACGGGGCTGGCCAGCAGCTCTGGCAGCGTTTGAGCTCAAGCTGCTCGGGCAGGGAAACCCATCTGATGGGGTGTGAGAGGAGGGAAGGGCGAGAGAGAAGCGTTTGAGAGGGAGAAGGGAATGAATGAGGGAGACATCGGAACAGGGAATCCAACAGGTGTGGAATACAGGGAGATGTGAGAAAGGATGGAAGGAAATGAAGAGAAAAAATGTGAGAGACATGTAATGTATTTATTCCTGACTCAGGCATTTCTAATCCCAAGCACTCCTCCCAAAAACAGAGCGGAACCAGCTCGGGGCTCTGCTGTTTCTGTCAGAGCAGCCAGAGAGCAAGGAAAACCAAAAATGCTAAAAAACCAACAAATCAGTGGGTCAAGTGACTTTGCTGCATTCCAGAGCCTGGATCTCTTTAGCAGAGCTGTGTCTGAGCCCTCCTCTCCCCTGCCTGAGGGCTGGGAACTACATTTTCCAGGTCCCACGTCCGGAGCCACTCGGGCACAGAACACCAAGCCAAGGTCACCTGCCTGACACACCAGAACAACCTCTGCTGGAAGACACTGGGAAAGGCTGCAAGTCACTCCTCACTGGCTCCACCTTCCTGGGGCTCTCCTGTGCTCACAGGGCTAGGCAGCAAAATTCCATGAAAGCCAAAGGAAATCCCAGAGCATCCAGCACTCCAGGTAGCACTGCTGGAGTCTGAGGGTGGTGCTCAGTGTGGTTTGTAATAGTGGAGCATCCAAGGAATGGAAGAGGGCTGACTGCCAGCCAGTCCAGGGAAGTGATCCTGCCTTTTCCACAAATTCAACAGAAAAAAGGCAGGACTGGGAAGGAGAGATGTCGCAGCAAAGTGTGGGGTGGTGAGAGAGGGACAGGTTTGAGGGATGGACGTGGCCCTTTGGCCTTTCAAAATTGTGCTATACCTCATCCCTGGTAGTGTGGGAAGGATGTGCTGCTGGAAGAGAAGGGACACCGTGCTGGGCCCATGGAAACCCCTCCTGGGGAGGAGGAACAGCTCCCTGTGTGCCCTGGGCACGGTGGGGACGCACCCTCCGACCACCCTGCCCTGTTGGGGGGCAGAGCCGTCCCTGTCCCTGCTGCCCATTGCTGCCCCAGCTCGGCCCCCAGCAGGGCTCGTGGGGCTGTCCCAGCCCCGGTGGCAGCAGAGGGAGGCAGGAGGAGCCCCGGGCTGGCCGTACCGCAGCGTGGAGTGGCGGCCGGAGCGCGAGGCGCTGCTCCCCACGGGCGAGGGCAGGTTGGTGCCCCGGTGCAGGTCCTCGATGGAGCGGCTCCACGGCTTCGACTTGTCCATGGAGCTCTCCACGCTGCTCTCCACGCTGTCGAAGTCAAACCTGAAAGGAGAGGGGAGTTCCAGGGCTGGCTCAGGCAGGGCAGGAGCACAGGGCACTGTCCTGCTGTGGGTTTGGGGGCAGTCACACCGTCACTGGGCAAACAGATCTGGCTAAAGCAAGAGAAGAGCCTTCCAAGGCTCCACTGCCCCCAGTCCCTCCCACCCAGAGCAGTCTGGGACTGGGGGATCTGCTGATGGAGAAGGAGAGCCCAGGACAATGCGGGGCTTGGGGGACTCGGCAAAGTCCAGGGAAATGGGATGAGCTACAGAGGGGGCAAGGAAATGACAGAGCCACAGATTCACCCAGGCTGGAAAAGCCTCTGAGAGCACCAAGCCCAGCCATCCCCCAGCTCTGCCAGGGCCACCATTATTAACCATGTCCCCAGGTGCCACATCCACATGGATTTTACATCCTTCCAGGGACACGGCCCAGACAAGATCAAACAGCTACAGATCATATCACATCACATCATATCATATCATACCATATCATATCATATCATATCACTCCACCTCAAGAGAACACACATCCAGCACTGGCTGCTGTGCTGATGGAACAGCCCTGCCTTGCAGGAACCAGTGGGAATGCTGGGACCACTCTCCATTGAATCCCAACAGATCAGCTGCCCAAGCACCAGTTTTGGTTCCCTCCAGCTCTGCCCTGCTGGCCCCACAAATGCCCCAGCACATGGGATAAATCCCCAGAACCATTCCAGGTCCTCTTTGATTTCCAAGTCCTTGCCCATTGTCCTGCTATTTCCAGCAGGAATTCTGTTCCCTTTACAGCTTTTGAGGTTATTACTCATGTTTGCCATGTCAGAGGGGAAAACCAGCGAGTCACTCGCGTACATTTGTATAAATTTAGGAAGAGTGTCTTTCTACAAACACTTCTTTTTGCTGGGCACAGTTTTTTCCACTTAGTAACATTTTAAAACATATAATTTTCCCTCATTAATTTATCTGCAACCCCACCAGAAATCCCTTTTCTGAGCAATGATATACATCAATCTGAGGGCAGCTTTGCTAAAAGTAAATTATCGGTATCTTTAACCTAAGGCTTCTTTTTTGACACTTTTATACAAAGAAATCTGCTACAATATCCTGAATTAAAGTGGATTTAATGCCCCATCTCTGGAAGTGTTCAAGGCCAGGCTGGATGGGACTTGGAGCAACCTGGGCTAATGGAAGGTCTAGGGATAGACTGGTCTCTCCCAACCCAATCTGGGATGATTCCATGGTAATAAAGCAGATTCTCTGCTGAAAATCTATTTCAAATCATGTGCTAGAACATTCATGAAAGCTCATTCCCCCACTTTTTCTTCAGAGCACATGCCATGATTTATCACCTACATGGCTAAATGGGACCCCCAACCAACCAGGTGTCAAAGTGCAACACCTGGTTTGCAGCTTTGCCAGTCTGCAAAATGCCCCCAAAATTGCTGCTGTGTTCTTGGGGCACAGGGGCTGTGTTCTTGGGGCACAAGGGCTGTGTTCTTGGGGCACACCTGCTGTGTTCTTGGGGCACACCTGCTGTGTTCCTGGGGCACAAGGGCTGTGGTTTTAGGGCACACCTGCTGTGTTCTTGGGGCACACCTGCTGTGTTCTTGGGACACACCTGCTGTGTTCTTGGGGCACAAGGGCTGTGTTCTTGGGGCACAGCTGCCCCAGGGGACAGCCCCAGCCCTGCCTGTGGGCAGTGTGGATGAGTCTCTGAACACAGGGAAACACAATTCCTGAGGGCTGGACACTAATTCCAAACCTGTTTCCCAGGGAGCCTCTGTCCTTCCACACATCTGTCTTTTGCACCCCTGAGATGGGCAGAGGCCAAGGCTAAAAGATATGTCACTATAGTCCTAGAGATAAATAATCTCAAGGTTTAAATTTAGGCTTGGGATGAAACAATTCCTGACTCACCTGACCATTTTCTCTGCTGTAAGGACACAGAATCATGGAATTATCAAGGCTGGAAAAGACCTCCAGGATCATCAAGTGCAACCTTTGCCCAAACACCCCCTTGGCAATTAAACCATGTCCCCAGGTGGCACATCCACTCATTCTGGAAGTGCCAGTGGTGACTCCACCACTGCCTGGGCAGCCCCTTCCAGTGCCTGACCACTCTTTCAGTGATGAAATACTCCCTGATATCCAACAGTCCTGTGTATTTGGCAGCAGGAAAGGCCCAGGATGTGCTACTCACGTGACTGCATACTGTGCAAAGGACAGGTACTCCACCAGCACATCCAGGCCCTTGTTCTCCTCATTCAGGAACTCCCTGACCCACCTGCCAAAGAAACATCAGAGCCTTTCAGGGCCTTAGGGAAGTCACTGGAATTCTCAGATCAACTGGGCAGACCCTCTGCAGGAGAAGCAGCACCACTGAGCAAAACCTTAATCCTCACTCAGAAAAAAAAGACCTTTTCAAAATGCCCTTTATTACTTGGAGGCCCTTAAAGCAGCCCTTTAAATGGCTTTACAAAGGTGCTACAAGGAAGGGTTTGCAGCACTGGCCACCTCCCAGCTCGAGGCACACGGACCTGGCTTTGTTTTTATCACATCCTGAAGGCTAAAAGTCTGTGAAAGCAGAGGCAGCACTGCAGGAAAAGAGCAATCTGACAGACATCCTGGAGCAACATCAAACACTACTTCTGCCTTCTCTTTCTGAAAGGTGTTAACCTGTCACAGTGAATTCTGGCTCCTGAGTTCTGCAAAATACTTCAGAAAAGTCAATTATCTTCCCAAGATCTTTGAGATGCCAGAAGAAGTTTGGGATTCCATCCACTAAGGGGCAAAGCCAGGGGGGCAAAGAGCCTCAGCACTGCCCCAGCTCAGCCCTGAACCCCAAGCAGGGCAGCAAATCCCCCGGGGGAGGCTCTGGAACTCCTGGGGACCCAGGGAGGGAAACGGAGCTGCAGGTGCCAGGGTGGGAATTCACCACCTGGAGTTATTCTGCTCTTCAGGCTTCAAACTTTCTGTTTTCCTGCTAAAATACCCAGCCTGGTGTTCTGTAAAGTGTATTTTGAAGTTCATTCTTCAGCCAAGTGAAGCAAATCAATAAGTATCAGTGCTGCAGCCTCTTTTCTCAGAGCAGGGAGGATGCCATGGAGCTGGACATGGGGTGGGACCATGGAGCTGGACACGGGGTGGGAATGGGATGTCTGAGAGAAATCTAAACCTCTGCCAATCCTTTGGTTATTTGAGAGGAACTTTGTGCTTTGTGGAAGTAAAATCCTGGTAATTTTACTCCCAGCCAGGCTTCAGGAACTGCCCCATGTTACGGCTATTAAACACAGGGGGTGTCTGTATAAATATATCAATTTATACATTTATATATATTTAGCTCTATTTTTATTCTAGACACAGCCATGTGCTCTGGTGGGCTGAGGACAAGCAGAAGTTGACTCCTGTCTTTCCTCAGCCTTCACAGAGATGTGGCTGAACCTTCAGGAGAGGATTAAAGCTGAGTTACCCTCCTGAGATGCACAGCTCCCCTTAACTAAGCCCGGGAGGCTTTAACCATCAGTCAAGTGGTATCACTGCCTGACATGCAAAGAGATGTTTTCTCAAAGCCACCCATCAGTAGATGTGCAAAAATAAATCTGAGAGGAGAGGCATCAAAGTTCCTTACCCAATGTGGTTTGTTCTCAAGGAAATTTCCAGTTCTCGGAGCACCTGAGTCGACTCTTGGACTCGTCTTCTGAATTTCTGAAATGGAGTGAGCAGCAAAAAGAACAATTAGAGCCATGGAATGCTAATAAAGGATATCAGCAACTCAGATTGGATAGAGAAAACATGAAAGGAAACTGAGAACTCCTCAGAATCCCCCGGAATGCAACAACAACAGTCCAGCAGTCAACAAAAACACGCGTGGAGAAATCACTTCTGTTCCCAGGAACGTTCTGCAGCTTCCAGGATTAAGGACACTAAAAGCCTGTAGATAAATAAACATTTCTTTATAAAACAAGCTTTGGTTGAGCTTTGAACTCTCTACTGAGGTCTAGAGAAGCAAGGACACAAGGACAGGCAGCTCTGCCACCACAGCATGGAGCAATCAGCAAATCCTGGAATATCCTGAGCTGGGAGGGACCCCCAAGATCATCAGTCCAAGCCCTGGCCCTGCACAGACACCCCAACAATTCCCCCTGTCCCTGTCCCATCATCCAACCCCTCCTGGAGCTCTGGCAGCCTTGGGGCTGTGCCCACTGCCCTGGGCAGCCTGGGCAGTGCCCACCACCCTCTGGGGGAAGGACCTTTCCTGAGCTCCCCCCTCCCCCTGCCTTGACACAGCTCCAGCCATTCCCTGGGTGCTGTCCCTGCTCACAGACACCACAGATGGTTCTCTGCCCCTCAGGAAGAAGCTGCAGACCCTGATGAGTCTCCCCTCCTCTCCCCCAGCTGAATAAACCAAGCGCCCTCAGCCTCTTAATGACCCAATTTGGTGCTTAATGAGCATCAAGAGCCACCAAACTGCAACTGCTTTAAAATGTGTCATTTTATCACCTTTTCTTTCCCTACTTCAAAGCTCAGCTCACACGAGCAATTGTTTTCCCGGGAAGAGCCATCACAACCCCAATTATGAGCTGAAACACACAATTGCTGCAGCCTGGAGCCCCCTTCTCTTGGCCAGGCTGGGGATCAGCAGCAGAACCACTGACACCACCTCCTTCCCACCAATATTCCCAGTCACATGAGCCCTCCTGTGTCCATGTGCCAACCTTTCCAGCCCAGAGCCCGGGCTGAGGAAGGGCTCTGGGTGATATGGAACAACACCACGGGGAAGGACCCAGTGGAGGTATTTTTAGGCTCTTTGGGTTTGTGATTTGTTACAGGACCCTTGGAGTGGGGTCAGGACAAGAAAGGCCTCAATGTGTGCCCAGGGAGCGAAGCCAAACACTGAATGAGGGGAGACACAAAGACCTTGTTCAGCGTGTTTAAAGAACTCTGCTCAGCCCCAGGCAGGTCCAAAGGTTCCCTGCTAAAGGGTTTCCTCCCTGTGGTCAGAACCTCCAACACAAGGAGCTCTCCCAGGGCACTGGGAGACACAGCTGGAGCACAGGATACCCACCCCATGGTGTGTCCTGGGCTGTCCCAGGATACTGGGAGACACAGCTGGAGCACAGGACACCCACCCCATGGTGTGTCCTGGGCTGGCCTGGGGCACTGGGGGACACAGCTGGAGCACAGGACACCCAGCCCATGGTGTCTCCTGGGCTGGCCCAGGACTGAGCAGCACCTCCACCACAGGACACCCAGCCCATGCCAGGATCCCTGTTTTCCTGCAGGGCCCCAACCTTGGCTGGTTCATGGCAGCACAAAGCTGGGATTGTTGAGGCTGAGGCCGAGCCAGTCCAAGGCAGGATCTGCTCTGCTGCCTCTTTTGGTTGTTTTCCAGAGGTTCTTCCTGCTGTTCCCACAGGATGGGAGCTGATGGCCAAGGGGGTTAAATCCCAGGGGCTCAGCCATGGCCCTCTAAATGGGATGGAGGTTTACTGAGAGCCTGAATCCTGGAGGATATTCCTCAGCCTTCCCTTGGGGGACTGGCCCAGGGTGGGCAGAGAAGCTGTGGCTGCCCCTGGATCCCTGGGAGTGTCCAAGGCCAGGCTGGAGCACCCTGGGCTGGTGGGAGGTGTCCCTGCCCATGGCAGGGGTGGCACTGGATGAGCTTTGAGGTCCCTTCCCACCCAAAGCAGTCCAGCACTCTGTGATCCTGTGACAATCCCATCAGGGCTGGGCTCAGTATCATCAGAGCCAGCCCCAAACACAGCCCAGCATAGAACCCCAATCTGGGAGACACGGGAAAGGCCCAGGGAATGTCCAAATCCTTCACAAGTGATTTCCAAACGATTTGGGATAAAATAAAGTGCAAAGGATGGAGGAGACTGTGCCCTGTGCCCACACCCCAGGGGGCTGAGCTGTGCCAGCTGCACCAAGGCTCTGCCACACAAACTCCCACAGAAAAGGGCTCAGAACTCCAGCACCCCCTTCCAAGGGGCAGCAAAGAGCCCTCAGACAGTGGCTTTAAGCTCTGCCCACAGGAGAGCCGGGTCTAGAGCCCAGCTCAGTGACAACCTGTCACACTGTTTGGGGGAGCTGAGGTCATCAAACAAGTTGGGTCGTGTGTCACATGGCCCTTTGCTGCCCAACGTCTGCTCTCCTCCCTGACCTGCAGAAACTGCAGCAAATTCCCAGTTTCTCTCTGACAGGAGGCTTTTTAGGGAATTTACACAAAGGCAGGAAGGAACCTGGAGCCTGGGACCATCCTGGATGAGGAATGAGGGACAGCAGGAGGAAACAGGACACTCCTCACCTTCCTGGTTACTGCTGGGTCCAGATAGCCCTTCAGTTTCTGGATGTATGTGTGAGGAGGATTCTTCACTTGGAATCTTTCCTGCAAAGGAGACAAGAACAGATGTCAGACACTTCAAAACATCTTCTGTGTTTACTTATTCTACACATAAACCACGTGCATACACCTATATATTGAAACAGTATATAATTAGAGTATAGGTGGATATGTACATGCCTTATATTCCTGAGGATATGATCTATGCACAGATGATATGTATGCAAATAAAACATATTTATGTGCATCTTGATATCCTGCAATTTGCTATTTATATCAGATGCATAAAAACCCAAGTTGCATATTCAGGGGTAATTCTGGGTGTTAGTTACACATCCAAACACACACATATGTGAGGTCAGGGGGTTTCTGCTCAGCAGGAGGGGAAGGACAAGGCTTACATAAGTGGATGCAGGTCCATGTTGGATTGAAATATGACCACAAAATACATGACACCTTTTTTATCACGTGGAAAAAGCCTAAAACTACATGGCATGGTCACGGGAAAAGGCTCCTCACTCCCTGGTGGGAGCACAGAAAGATGAACCCAAGAGCAGTGTATCAGCAAGAACCAGGATTATTCCAGCTCCAGGATATCCCACTGGATTGCCTCTTGAAGGGAGCCAGCAGGTCCCAGCCCAGCCCTGGCAGCAGGTCCCAGCAGAGGGATTACCATCACTCTCACAGGGGCACAGTGGGGTCAGCCTCAGGACACAGAGAAGGCAGGCTGCCTGCAGTGAGCTGGCCCCTGTGAAACACCTCCTGACCCTCACCTGCCCTCCTGGCACACACAGCAGCATGCCAGTCCCCCTTCCCATCCCACCCACTGCTGCCAGTCCAGGCCAAGAAACCCCTGCCTTCCTTTGGGACATTCCTCAAATTCCCTCAGCCAGTCCAGGGGCACACTCACCCTGCAGCCCACCAGCAGCCCCATTTGGGCCTGACTCCCAGACTCTGGTGACAAACACAGGGCCTGCAGAGCCCCACAATTCCCTGATTTTCCCTGCTTTCCCAGTGGCACGGCCAGCTGCAAGTTGAGCCCGCCAAAGCTGCTGGGAAACACGAGTTGTTCCATGAGGAATGAGCTCTGTCCAAACCTGTTAAGAGCATTACCAAAAGTCCTGACACTATTTGTATCTTGGAAGAGTTTTAAACTCTCCTGCCCCTTTCCCTTGAGGAAAGATCTCATACTGCTTTCCTCCTGAAGGTTCCCATTTTCGAAGTGTTATCTGAACCCTCCCTTTATTAGTCAGGATGCAGTTTTGACTGCATTATCCCCGAGTTATTCCAGAAGGAACAGGACGCTGCTGCCCAGTTACCAGAACTGTCTGAGCACCACCAGTTCTTCCTGTTATTATCCTGCTGGAAAACAAGGAATTCATCATGGTCAGCAGGAAAGAATGAACTCCAAACTCTGCCTTGGTGCACCAGCCCTGGTGAGAGCTCTGGAGACACAGAGCACACATATCTTTCCTTTCTACAACTGGATTCTTTTTCCAGGCATCTTCACACCTCTGAGCCAAACACGGCTCTGGAATTGGCATTTCCTTTTTCATCTAAAAAACAGCCCAGAAAAAGCACAGTTCTTCACTGTCAGTCCTTCTCTGGCCAAAGTGACACCAGCGGGGTATGTCTTGCTCCATCCTCCCTCAGCACCATGGCCATGGCCATGGTTCCCTCTTGGCTCTACAGCAGGGATCCTTGGAGCCAGTCCTATCTCAGGTGGTTCCCCTGGGGCAGACAGACCCTTTCCTGCAATCCCACAATGGTCTGGGTCAAAAGGACCTCAAATCCCATCCCATCCCACCCCCTGCCATGAGCAGGGATAAGGGACACCTTCCACCAGCCCAGGGTGTTCCAACCTGGCCTTGGACACTCCCAGGGATCCAGGGGCAGCCACAGCTTCTCTGCCCAACCTGTGCCAG
>JAWWEE010000162.1:1009201-1022524 GCA_035221455.1 Xenops minutus
CCCCCTCCTGGCAGGGACTTGCAGAGCCAGAAGGTCCCGCCTGAGCCTCCTTTTCTCCAGGCTGAGCCCCCCCAGCCCCCTCAGCTGCTCCTCACAGGACTCTCCAGACCCTCCACCTTCATTGCCAGGTTCAGTGCAGAAGCAGCAGAACCTCAGCACAGATTATCTTGAACCTGAGCACAGATGATGTTGAAGCTGAGGAAGGTTGGGGTTCCCCTCCCCTACAGACACAGCCTCTTGCCCTGGACTGGGACTCCTCTGCAGGTTCCTCTGAGCTCATAGACCTTTGTGGCCAAGGCAGAGGAACGAGCAGGTCCAGCTCCCACCTGCCCATGGCCAACTCACCCAGTCAAACCTCTCCCAGCCCCAAGCACCTTTTCCTCCCCGTGCTACAGGGAGTGAGTTCAGATGTAAACAACTCCCCTGCAGCCTCCAGGGGACAGGAACACCCTCCCTGTGCCCGAGGTGAGCAGTTCCCACTGGAAAGGAGGGCCCAGCTGGAAGGGCTCAGCATTTACCCCATGGGATGCTTGGAAAAGCCGGTTGTTCATTTACTACTTCAAGAGGAGCTGAGCCCTTTGGAAAATCTAGTCCTGACTAGCCACTGAGCTTCCTTAGAAAACTGGTCCTTAATCTCTCCACATCTTGGTTTCCTCACCTTTAATTAAAAGGTATTTCATATCTAAACCTCCTCCACAGAGGCTCCAGCAGGCAAAGAGCACTTGGTTTTCCCATCCTGGGAAGGACTGTGCAGATCAGCGATAGACACAAAGACTGTCATCCCAAAAGAGAGCCAAGGGGGACACCCCAGTGCAAAACAGGTTGTTGTATCCATGGGATTTTTCTTATTTCATGGCCATGGGCACAGTGGGAATGAGTCTTCTCATCTCTGTTCCCAGTGTTCCCTCAAGTCCACATGGTGACTGACAGGCAGGGAGCAGAAGGTCTGGGTCTGTGGGGATGGCACAGCTGGTCAGCCCAGGTGTCCTGCACCTGCAGAGCTCCAGGGAACAGCAACCCTGGCTGAGCTGGGAGGCCTGGCCAGCACATCCTCCTGCCAGGGCAATGGATGAGATATGGATTAGGTCAGTAATAAAACAAGCCTTAAATTAATCCCGGGGTGGGGGGGGCAGATGCATCCCGAGCACAAAATCCCTGCACGTTCTGGCATAGATGAAAATCTCTTCCCAAGAAGAGCTGTACAGGGAAAAGCAGGGATGGGGGAGGGACTGGGGAGACTGGTTACCCTGGATGCAGCCAGGTCTGCACCAACACCCAGCCTTTCGCTTTCTCAGGCACAAAAATCACTAAGTATTTTAACTGGAACCAGAAGAAACAACAAGCAGCGAGAAGCACGCACAGGAGGAGGAGGAGGTGCCTCTGAGCAGAGGTTGTGCCCTTGTCTGGGGAAGGCTGGGACTGCTGTTGTCGGCTCCACATCCCTCGGAATCACTTTCCCTGGAGCTGGGCTCCACCAGCAGCACTCCCTCGGCTGGGGGGTCTCCAAGGGGAGCCTTTCCCACCACCCTTTTCCTGCCTGGAGCAGCAGCCTCTCCCAGCTCTCCTTGAGCAGCCTCTCCTGCTCAAGCTGACTCTGATCCACCAGCCCTGCTGCTGTGCCAGGTGGTCCCAACACCAGGAAAACTGGGAACCATCACATGGTGGGGCAATGCCAGGAGCTGGAGTGACTCAAGGGGGCCCTAAACCACTAATTGATGAAGTGTTACTGTGCCACACCAATTAAACACATGGAGGGTGACCATCAGCACTCCAGATAGGAAGAGGCAGTGATGCACAGGGGGGAATAGGGCTACACCAATCCCCACCTAATGATGACCCATCCCTGAGGGCTAACACAGATTCAGCCTTAGGAAATACACTGTTTGCACTTCCATGGGCCTCTCCCACCTCCAAGTGCCCACCCAGGTGGTGTCCAAGCCCCAGCTCCACAGGGCAGCGACTCCAGAAAACCATCAGGGTGAGTGGGAAGTGGGCACAGAGATGTGGTCACTGATGGTTCTGCCTTCATGTGGAGCCTCTTGTTGAGACAAAACCCACTCTGAGCCAAGCCCTGAATGCACCACAAACGTAAGTGAATAGGTGGGCATCCCTGGCTCATCCTGCCTTGCGGCTGCAGCCCCCCCTGCCAAGGCTGTCCCATGGCTCAGCATTCCCGGCTCTCCCAACTTTTTTCCCTCTCCTTTGAGTCAGGAGAGCAAATCACTTCCTTTGAGTTCTTCACTGATCCTTCCCTGAGACATGGCTTGGTCCTGCTCTGACTCAGTACTTAGTGCACCCCTGAATTTCCAATTAACCCCTCCTCATCTCTCATCCCTCTGCCTGGGATTAGCTCCATGAGACTGGGAAGCCCACGGAGAACATGGAGCTCAGCACCAATCCAGCTGGTGCTGTCCCACATGGGATGGTGCAGGATGAGGCTCCCCCCCAAGCCATATACCCAAATCACAACCCCAAGTCCCACTTTTCTCCTCTGTTCCTTTCTCCCTGGGTTTCCTGGGCCTCAGACCTCGTCCTCCCAAGCACCACATGGCTTGGAAACCCTCCTGCTGTCCCTGGGAGCTGGGCTGGCACTCAACACACACCGAGGCTGACACAAGCCACAGGGGGAGCAGGGACTGAGCCTTCCCAGTCCTGGAAGCCAAGAGATAAACTTCCCTCTGGCACCACACAGATCTCAGCTGATGGAACACACCACACCCAGCTCCCCAGGCTCCATGGCACTGTGGATCCATCCCAAAATTCCTACGCAGGAAGGACGCAACTACAAACCAGATCCTTGTCATGTATGAAACTGTATTTCCCCTGCTCTGATCGTCCCATAAAGTCACTCCAGCTCTCACCTGTTTTGACAGGAGTGGTTATTGCCATTGCTGCAAGGAGAATATTCCTATTAAAAGCAAGGAGACAATGTGGGGTTTCTCCTCCAACGATCCAGGTGGTGACAGAGCCACCAGCAAGTCACAGCCTGTCCTGTCTTCAATGCAAAGGCAGAACAAGACATGAACCTGCAGCCACAGTTTATAGGAGGAACGTGACAGCTTCCAAATCCCACCCAATAAACCAGTAAGATGTTTCTATTGATTTTGCCAGACATTTCCCACGGTGGGATTTGCAAGATGGGCTCTCAGGTGGGATGGTGAGGAGCTCCCAGGCAGCTCTCCCTGCACAGGAGCTGGATAACCAGCTGCACCCCCCAATCCTTGGGGTGTCCATGGGGTGTCTCTGGGTCCAACCTGCTCTTCCCAGGAATTGGGGCTGTGGAAGGCGAAGCGCCGTGCTCTGCCAGCTGCCTGGAATGTCATTCCTCCCATGGAAACACGCGGGGGGAGCGGGACATCAATGCTCCTTTTGTGATCCCCTCAGCTGACTTCATTCCTAACATACATCCGAATGGAAGAAATTAAATGACACGACACATCCACGGCGTTTTCCAGGAGATGATGCCGAGGAGAAGCGCCCTCGCTGGGATGAATTAGGTCTCACCGCTGCCAAGGATGGATCTTAAGGAAACTGATAGTTACCCTGCCAAAGGGTGGGGGGGAGAGCAGATTCCCTTCCTGTCTATAAATATTTTCCTGCCTTCGGCAGAGCTCTTCCAGATTTCTGCCGGAGGGAAGGAGCCTTGGGCCGGCTCTGACGCAAAGCCTGGAGCAGCTCCAGGGGGATCAAACGCCAGAGCGAGGCAAGAATTGGGCACAACCCACGCACATGGTCCCCTATCACTGCTCTCCTCCCAAAGACTTGCCCCAAATCCCCGGGCCTGGCCCTGCCCCACAGCCCTCCAGGGTGGCTGGGCCATGGGGACATAACTCCACACCATCCCACACACCGACATCCCCTGGGGATGCTCTGGTCCCTTATCCAGGGCTGGACTTGTAAAATCCGAGCAGCAGGTGGTTGGGAATGTGCAAATAGGAAGCTTTAATCTGCCTCCTGCTTTCCTGGAGCCTCTGCAGCCACTTCTGCAACGTGCAAGGGAGAGGAGCCTGGCGAGATCCCGAGCCTTGCCCCAAAAGGGAGGTCTCTGGGTCAGATGTTTGGCAAGGAGAACAGGGGGGTTGGTCCCTCCAATGTGCTCACCAGATGTGCACTTCAAAAAGCCCCTGACTACAAGTCAGCTGTGCAGAAGAGCCTTTCAAGTGCTGAGCTGTGTGACCTCCATCCCAGCCTCCTTCTTTTACTTCTCCAGCACAACTCTTCCTTTTTTCACTCGACCTCTGACTGTTTCCCGTTTTACCCCAAAGGCTTAAAAGCCATAAGGAAGAGCCTCTCCAGCAGTTTAGGGGCAAGGCAGGGAGATGTGCAGCTCCCATGGAAACCCTCGTCTCTCTGTTCTACCCTCGAGGGCCCAGCACTTCCAGACATCTCAAACCCTCTACAAGCCAACCCAAGCAGAGCAGCCGAACAAAGGTGGAGTGCACTCTGCTGAGTGCTGGGCTGGCGTTTTCTCTCCAGGTATTCTGGGAAACACTGAAAGGCAGGAGCATTAGTGTCTACTCCATTATTCCAGCACGCTGGCCTGACCTCTTTGGATGTTCAGAGCTGAGCAGGCTTTTGCTGTGCCCTCCCTGTCACCCCCAGCACGCTCCGATGCTGCAGGATTCCCTCCCTGCCTGCACTGCATCGTGCACAGGTGGAATCATGGAAAATCCTGAGCTGGAAGGGACCCCAGAGGAGCATCAGTCCAACCCCTGGCCCTGTACAGACACCCCAACAATCACCCCCTGTCCCTGAGAGCATCATCCAACCCCTCCTGGAGCTCTGGCAGCCTTGGGGTTGTGCCCACTGCCCTGGGGAGCCTGGGCAGTGCCCACCACCCTCTGGGAGAAAGCATTTCCCTGAGATCCAACCTAAATCTCCCTGGCACAGCTCCAGCCCTTCCCTGGGTGCTGTCCCTGCTCACACAGAGCAGGTGCTGCCCCTCCACTGCCCTTCACGAGCACAGGTGACCCCAAGGACACGTCCCTGTCCCATCCATGCCACCAACACCTCCCTGACCCTCCTGCAGGGACTGCAGGAAGCTCTCACAGTTCAGAAAGAGCTTCCCGACGCTGAGCCTGGAAAAAACATGGCACGATGCCACACAGCTCATCCAAAACAATCTTAAAACCCTGCAGCCTGGAGCTCGGTGCCAGGCGAGGCTATGGATGTGCCACTAACCCAGTGACACAGAGACCGCGGGCACAGCTGGCACCAGGCAGCACCAGAGCCCTGGGAGGGTGTGGAAGGTGCTCCTGCACCCAAAAACAAGAGGTGGGGCAAGAAAAGCTTCTGCACTCTGGGAGAGGGACTCCTGCAGCGTGCAGGAAAACTGAGACAGGGACGTAAAGAAAATAGAAAAAAATGTTCCTGTCCACTGGAGCCACATTCCAAAGTTGTTTATCTTCCACCTATTTTTAATGTTTAAAAGGAAATGTGTTTGCTGGCTCATCTGCACTCAAGGTTTTCACCCTCTGCAGCAGCATAAACCCCCCCAGATAGAACTCCAGGAGAAGCATTCCCAAGCATCCCCCAAAGCTGGACATGGGGCTGGGCCAAAGGGAGAAAATTCCTAATAATGTTTTGGAAAAGCCTTCCCTGTTTGCATTCTTTGTGCAATGTCATCAAACCCAGCAGCAGCAGCAGCAGGGCTGGGCTCTTCTCCTGCCCAGTACTAGCTCATGGTCTTAGCCTTGGAGCAGGGATTTTAGCCTTGGAGCAGGGATTTTAGCCTTGGAGCAGGGAGATCTGAGACATCCACATGTCCCTCCCAGTCCCACTGCACTCCTGGAGCCTGTTTACCAGCCCCACAGCAAATGCCATGGGCTGAGATCCACATCACCCCATACCCCCAGCCCCACAGCAAATGCCATGGGCTGGGATCCACATCACCCCACACCCCCAGCCCCACAGCAAATGCCATGGGCTGGGATCCACACCACCCCACACCCCCAGCCCCACAGCACAGGGACACCAGGGGTTCCCAGCATTGCCAGGGCCTCAGCTCCCTGTGGGATTTATGCCAGGCACAGGTCCCAGCTCCCAGCACACTGTCCCTCCCCAAACACCCCTGAGCCTGGGCAGGATGTCAGCCAGGTCTGGGCCCTTGGCCTTCAGCAATGGGAGACAATGCCATTTCCCTTTATTTGCTGACATAATCCTTAAAATAGGAAACTTGTTCATAATAAAAACAGACACACCCACATGCACAATGACAAAACTGCCTCCACAATAATACCAATATTAAACCTGCTTTCTCCCTATTTTCTTACAGTACTTCACTTGCACCACAAGCACAAATACCTGCACCATGCCTTTGATTTTTCCTTGAATTTTATACCAAAAAATTCCAGGAGCAAACCTTACAGACAGCAGCCTTTCTCTGCAAACCCTCCAAACTGACTGGAGTTTATTTTCATTTCTTTGAAACAATACAAAAGCAAACGTTCAGGGGGTTGGGGCTTTTACTTCTGAGAGGTTGTATCTTTATTATTCAAGTCACCATTTTCTTATTTGCCAAAAATCAACTGCATGGAAAGAGACCAAAGCACTTGTCAGGACGATGAGCTACAGAATCACAGCATTAGAATCACAGCTACAGAATCACTGGGGTTGGGAAAGACTTCTAGGATCACTGGACCAAGATTAACCCAGCACCACTAAACCACGACCTCAGGTGCTACATCCAGGTGCCTCTGGACCACTTCCAGGGATGGTGACACCACCACTTCCCTGGCCAGCCTGTCCCAGTGCCTATGGAGACACAGGGAAGTGTCCCCAGTGGGGGAGACCCAAAAGGAGTCAAGAAAACCCCACCAGACCACGCAGCGATGCCGAGGTGGCACGAGGAGCTGAGCACATCCCACCTCCCACCCTGTGGTGCACGGGCATCCCTGTGTTCCCTTGGCACTCGGGAGGGAAGGCAGGGATGTATCCTGCCTGCAGACCCCTCAAAGGAGCAGCTGTGGGTGCCCCGAGGGTGACAGCAGCACTTAGTGCCAGGCTGCAGGGAGGCACCTTCACATGGCCACACCATCGCAGGGCTCCTGGGGGGACAGGAGTGACAGACACCCCAGTGTGCTGCTCCCATGTCAGACATCCCTGCTGGAAACCCATCTGGAAGCCCAGCAGGAGCCCTGTCACTCTGCCCACTGCTCCTCCTGCCCTCACCAGGGCATCCAGCCCCTGTTCCTACAGGGACAAGGCACCAGCACATGCTGCCCCCATGGCACAGGGATGGGAAGGAGCCCAGGGACCCGCTGTGCTCTCACTGGAGAGGCTGCCCCGAAACCAGCCCTGCTATGAGACACAGACAGGCACTCAGCACACCAAACCACAACAAAAGGGCCGGGCTGCAGGGGGATTTCTGGTCATGAAAGAGCCCTTTCAACTCCAGAAGGTACGAGGAGGAAGTAAACACGCTCGTGGGTGTAAGGAAATAAAGCCTTTTCATTTAAGCAACACTTAACATAATCTCTAAAACAACAAGAAAATCCAGGCATGCTCCTGCTGTTCTGTGCTTGGCCCAGTGATGTTCCTTGTGAAGGCTGGGGTGTCTCCAGGACGTGCACAAAGCCTGCACCCCTCAGGTACCCTGCAGAGCATCCCCTCTGCTCTCCTGGGAAGCTCTTACAGCACCTCTGGGTTGACTTTAAGGCTTTACTGAGGCTTTAAGGGCAATCTGGGGGAGAAAGTCCATGCTGGGTCTCTTCCCTTGCCTCATCTCATCCAGTGGCCTCTTCCTCTGGTCAGCCCAAGAGGCCAGGTCTGTGTCCTGATCCTGCCAGCTCCACAGCGGGTGCAGGACCACAGCTGAGCCCAGCAGTGCTGTTCAGCCCATCCCACGGGAAGCCCTTCCACTTGGTTGTCTCTCAGCCCTGCCCTAAGACAAGGGGAGGTCAAACCCCAGGGCCACATCCCTAAGGAACACAAAGGTACAGGGGCAAACAACTGGGAAGGCACCGAGTCACTGCTGTCAGTGGTCACAAAGGTCCCCCCCTGCCACACAGCTCATTAAGGAATTATTAATAATTAATAATTCTGCCCCACAGTTACTGGATGATGTGGCCAGCCCACCCTACCCTCTCTGTAAGTCCCACCTGGGCACCCGGATCACCTCGAGCTGGGAAGACACAGACTGCACTGGAGAGTTTAATGAGGCCTGCAAGGCAATTATCTCACTCACTAATTGTCACCCCAGACAACAAGGGGAACTTCTTCACTCTGAGCAGTCACCTCTAAACACCAAAGGATTCACACCAACTTTTGACCATTCCAGCTGAAATCCCTCCACACAGCACAGCACTCCTTCCCACCAAGGGACTCAGGACCTCCTCCAGCAGCAGGAGGCTCCTGGCACCAAAATTCCTCCTGTTGGAGACAGCTAGGAGAGAAGGAACCTCCAAAGTGTTGGTGGTGATGCTGAACTCTGAACATCTTGGCCACGGTGCCCCTGGGAGGAGGGCACAGAGCAGAGCCCAGCACTGCCACCCTGCTCTCCCGGGGACAGGACTGAGCAAAGCAAAGCCCCTCCTTGAGCTCCAGCCCCTCCAGACAGCCAAGCAAAGGCACAGAGGCAAAGGTGAGGCTGGGGCACACCTTGTTTCCAAGGAGAGCATCCCATGCCCAAGGCATCCCAACGAGCCTGCAAGGACCACAAACCCCAGGAGATCCTCCTTGCCACCCAACTCCTCCCTGCCCTGATCCCACAGAGGGGGATTTTCCCTACAAACCAGAAGGGCTTGTGGTTTTCCTTCACTTGCAGTTTCCCAGCCTGCTGCTGCAAATCCCCCGACTGGTTTTGGATGGAGAGTTTGCACGCCAAGCCCCCGGGGCCAGGAGCCAAATTCCTGAGCCCTGGAGCCTCCTGGAGCTTCAGGGCACATCACCCACTGGGGACACCGAGGGACAATCAGGAATGCCTTGCAGAGGGCTCTTCCAGATGTCCAGGAGGAAATCCAGCCAAGCTGCCCACACGTCTCCTCTGAAAGTACGGACGCAAGAGGAATTCCAGGCTCCCTCTCCTCCTTTCACTCCATGTCCTGGAAAACCCACCCAACAGGAGTGCTCGTGCTCCTCCAGCCACGTCAGAGCCCTGTCCTCTGGGCACCAGAGTGGGCACCCAGGACTCCGGAAAACCCCCCAGAGATAAAGAACTCACAGAACTCTTGTCAAGTCGCTCGAATTCAAAGTGGTTTAAATTTCAAGTCGCTCAGAGGTCCTGCATTTCATTAATCTGTCCTGAAGCAGCTCCTGCTCCAGCTACACCTGCCCAGGAGGGCTCAGCACCTCCTGGCACGACACCCCCAGCCCTGGTGCATGTCCACAGTGCCCCAGTAAGCCCAGGAGGAGGGTGTTGCCCTGCCCTGACCTTTGCCCAGCTGCCCCCTCCCAGACTCCAAACCTGCCTGGGTCCTGCTCACCAGGTTAAATCAGAGCCTAATGCTATTCCTGCTCTCTGCAGCATGTTTGGATGTGCATCCCACATAATTACCACACATAATACCCCTTGTCTATGACAATCAGACAGAAAGCAACATTCCTGAGTTGCCTGCTAATGGCTCCACAAAATGCATTATTTTCTGGAAGGGCCACACCCACCTTGCTGGATCTGCCCTCAGATTCTGCTAAATTTACAGCATTTCATTTCTCAGGCTCAGATTCCTGAGTGTTTGATTACGATGGAGATGTGCACTGTAGTATTTTCTGAGTTTGAGGGGAGCCAGGGAAGATTCAGCTGGTTTCATCTTTACACCTGGGATTTGCTGCCCAGAGAAGCTGTGGCTGCCCCTGGACCCCTGGAAGTGCCCAAGGCCAGGCTGGATGGGGTTTGGAGCAACCTGATGGAAGGTGTCAGGGATGGAATGGGATGGGCTTTAAGGTCCCTTCCCACCCAAACCACTCTGGACTCCGTGATTTATTCCGAAATTAATGTTCCAGACTTTTCAGAGGTCTGAGGTCAGGGTACCATGACAGTGACCTCCTAAGGCAGCTCCCCAAGCCTGGAATTCCAGGCTGCCACAGCACAGCCCCCCGGGCTCTGGGGACAGGGATGTGCTCAGGCAAGCCTGGTGCTGGAGCTGTAATTTCACAGGAGGAAGCAAAGCAGCGCCTGTGAAACGCCTTCCCGGGAATTGGGGCAGGTATTTACAGTTATCCCAGCACAAAAAATGCAAAACTGATCTGCTCAGACATGTGGGCTGACTTGGAAGCACCGAGGGGCTCGTGGTGCAAGTCTGGAAAAGTGGTTCAGGAAAGGCACCACTCTGCTGGTATCTCTATCCTTTTTTGTTATTTAATAATACAATTTTTTTTTTGCTGATCCTTAGTTTTCCATTAGGACGCTTTGTAATCAGTGAGTACTTGGAAATGGCTGAGAATTCCAAGCAATTCCAAATAAAGCATTTTAATCACCCTCTTGCTCACTTGAAGGTTACTGACTTGGGAGGGTTTTTATTTCATTTCCAGGCTGAGCAAACTCACTTCATTAAGCTCAATGAGGCTTCAACAGGGAGCTTTTGTATCAGCAGCTATAAATTACCTCCAGTAATCAAAGGGAGGGAAGGAGACACCCCCCACACCATTCCTGGGATCCCTTTCCAAGGGGAAAGGAGTGGAAGAGGCACAGGCAGCCTGGGACAGCACCATGACCCTGCAGTGCACCTCATCCCACTGAAGGGATGGATGCTAGACCGGCCTGGAGCAGCTGGACCCACCTTGCCACTCAGGGCTGGGCACAGGAGTCACCTCCTGGAATCACCACCACCCATGGAAGTGCCTAACACAGGTGTGGATGTGGCCCTTGGGGACAGGGGTCAGTGGTGGCCTGGGCACTGCTGGGGCATGGGTGGACTCCATGGGCTCACAGGGCTTTTCCAGCCCAAATAACTCTGTGATTCCATGACTCTGACACATCCCCCAAGGTGGGCCTGCTGCTGCCTCCTGCAGAATCCTGCTTTTCCCCATGCACAGGCAGAGAGGTGCTCCAAGGGCAGGCACTGGTGTGCCAGGAGAGCCCCGTGCCAGCTCCGGCACGTGGCACGAGGGCACCCACAGCGGGATCCAGCCCCACAACCTGAGCATTTGTGTCACAGCCCCCACGACAGACGGCACCAACTCCGGCTTTGCCAGCAGCTCCTGCACGTGCCAAGAATCCCAAGGCCTGGAGCATCCATCAGGAATGGCCCCTGCAGGCCAAGGTCGAGTGAGGACAGAGCCCAGCAGCCCCCAGAGCCCCTCCATGCTCAGAGGACCACGGTGGGACAGCTGCAGACCCCTCCTGCCCTTCTGCAGCAACTCGGGGACAAAGCACTATTCCCAGCTGGGAAAAAGGTGGGGTTTGGGGGGATTTTGGGGGGCTGCTGCTTAGTCCAGCCACACCTGGCTTGGGTGTCACCCTCCCACCAGCTGAAGAGCTGCTCCTCTGGGGGGGGCTTCACCTCTATGGCTCACAGCATCCCACTGGGACAGCCAACAGCTCAGGGACAGGTCTGGAGATGGCACGTCCCCAGGAGCAGCTCAGGCATGAAGACAAGGATCCTGCAGCCCCTGGCCCATCCAGCACACCCAGAGCACCCACGGGCACAGCAGGAGCACACACAGCTCACTCTAAGTAGGAACTGAGGCATCACAGCAGGGCAGAGTCACACTGAAAGGTGCAATTCCACATCCATTCACATCCATGGCCAGGGAACAGCCTTTCATTTCCAAGTGACAAATGTGCATCCCAGAACCCAAAAACATGGAATCACAGAAGTCCAGGATGCTTTGGGTTGAAAAGGACATTAAGGATCATCTCATTCCACCCCATGCCATGGGCAGGGACAACTCCCACCAGCCCAGGTTGCTCCAACCTGGCCTTGGACACTTCCAGGGATCCAGGGGCAGCCACAGCTTCTCTGCCCAACCTGTGCCAGGGTCTTCCCACCCTCCCAGCCAACAATTCCTCCCCAATATCCCATCCAACCCTGCCCTCTTTCAGTTCAAACCCATTCCCCTTGCCCTGCCCCTCCAGGCCCTTGTAAACAGCTCCCTCTTTGGCAGCTTCCAATGGAAATGTGGCACCATTTGGAAGATGCTGCTCAGGCATCTGTCAGGTGTCCACTTTTTGGCCCAAATTCCAGCTATACAAGATACCAGACTTCCCTCAAAGCCTGTGTTGCCATCACTGCTTCGTTTCAGTCTGTCTGGGAACTTACAAGGTCTGCAAAAAAAAAAGGATTTCTGAGTGATTTTGAAGACACGAGACCATATGAAAAGGGGATCAGCTCCTTTCTCCAAGCCCAGCTCCTCCATATGGGGCCCAGACCTTTCCTGTGTCCTCGTGCCACCACGACTGAAAACGACAAACCATCAAGACTAAATCAAGCTGTTATTGCTCCTCCAAGACATATTTTCACCCTGAGACTGGAATTTTTTTGGGTATCTGCAGCAAACCACATGAAACGTGGAGCAGATGTGAGCCTATCAGGGTTCCAGCATCCTCCCTGGGATGTGCCCCTTTGAACAAGCTCCAAAACGCTCCATCTGTGCCAGCTGGGTTGAAATGTCAGCTCCCCGCTTGGGGTAAGCCCAGCAGAATCTGTGTTTAACAATTTTTGCAAGTGTATTAGATTAGCAATTATCCTGTTCTGGTTTTAAATTCTAATTTCACCTTTTTTTTATTTTTTTTTTCTCCTATCCTGCCTGCTGCAGGATGCAATATTCATGTACTGTTAAATCAAATACTCCATTAACAGCAGCAGAGATAAATATTGAATTAATGGAATAATTCAGGTTAATAGTAGATTCATAGGATAATGCTGGGGAATAGTGGCTATGAATTATGCCAGCAGCTGAATCACTGACCCTCTGACTGCAGGTGCAATAAAAATAGCCCAAAATGCTAAACTGTCTGAGATTTAAAGGTTTCCTGGGAGCAGACTGTGCCTGTGGACAGTTAAAGCAAGGACAGGCCAAAAGCAGGGAATTTTTCAGGCTCTCCCATCCTGCTGAGAAGTAGTACAATGCACTGGGCTCTGCTGCTCTCTAAATGCTTGTTTTCCACCCCAAAATCTTCTGCCTCCTTCAGCCTTGGCCACTGTTGGGACAGACCCAGCCTGGCTCTGGCGTGTTGGCAGCAGGGACGTGGTGCAAGGGACTGTCCCCTTCTGCTGGGACACACCCAGGGCAGGAGAGTCTTCCCAGGGCAAGAATCATGGAATGGTTTGGCTGGGAAGGGACCTTCGAGCTCATCTCCTGCCCCCATGGCAGGGACACCTTCCACCAGCCCAGGGTGCTCCAACCTGCCCTTGGACACTTCCAGGGATCCAGGGGCAGCCACAG
>JAWWEE010000162.1:1048640-1061878 GCA_035221455.1 Xenops minutus
CCTGGAAGTGTCCAAGGCCAGGCTGGACGGGGCTTGGAGCACCCTGGGCTGGTGGAAGGTGTCCCTGCCCATGGCAGAGGGTTAAACTAAATGGTCTTTAAGGTCCCTTCCATCCCAAACCATTCTATGATTCTCTATTTTGACAAGTTTTTCGTTGACCCTGTGTATTTCACATCGAAACTGATGTTTGCAAACACATTTGAAAACCAACACTCCAAACTAAACCAACAAGAAAAGCCCTAAACAAAGCAAAGGCTTTTGGTTCTGCAGGAGACTGAGCCTTGCAGTAGAAGATACAACAATATTTTCTTTTTTCAGCTTTAACAGTGTCGATTTTGATCTGGAATCTTAATTTCTTTCATCAAGGAATTAAGCACTCAGTTAAATTCCAGGAGAACATCTTTAAACACAGTGCAAAGCTGTTCCCAGTACATTCCCCCTAACACACATACTAATGTGGCCGTCCAGGGCTTCGGGCATTGGGGCCTTTGATTTACATTGGCTGACCTCAAATTTGATGTAACTTTTGATATATCCAAATTAATGCATTTGTTCTGTGTTCATAGAGAGACCCTATGAATTCGTGTAGAGCTGGTGAGCAGGGCTTGACTCTGGTCTCCAGCTGCAGACAGATGTTGCTGGTGGTTGGAGTTAATAAGGTGGTTTTGTGGGCTGAAGGTCAGCAGGATCTGCCCAGGGGAAATGCTGCTTCAGGTTTTGGTCCTGATCCATCCCTTCAGCACTGGTGGAACCACTGAATGTAAAATAGGTGGGTTCCCTTTGCTCTGCACAAGTGTTTCTGCTCTGATTTACTCACTGAGTTGTGGTGCTGGATGGCAGAGAAATATGGACAAAAGCTGCTTTTTCCAGCTCCTCCCATGAGAGAACTTTCAAAAGTGGAGTCTTGGGAGACTTTGCCTTCTCTGTTTCTCCATGACTTCTTATGTAAAGGACAGGAGAGGACTAAGGACAACCAAGACTTCCACAACTGGGATGGTTGTCACATCTTTTATGGTCTCAACCTGTCTTTCTGTGTGGTCATGGTCACGATGGCCACTCAGTGCTCTGGGCTGGGTGACAAGGTGGGGATCAGCCATAGGCTGGGCCCGTGGGCTGGAAGGGCTTTTCCATCCCTAAGTATTCTATGATTCTGTGCAATAAATTACCTTTAATTAAGGCATGTTACTTCTGGCTGCTGCTGCCAGGTCCTTGCTGTTCTCAGCCCAGTTCTACCCATCCCCACATCTGCCCAGGAGCAGTTTGCCCTCTCCCTAAACCAGCTGTGTGCTGTGCCATGGGGCTGGCAGGGCTTTCCCAGCACTTGCCCCCTCGTGTTGTACCAGACTGGAGCTGGGGTGGGGTTGTGGCATCAGGATCTCACCCAGAAGAGGCCCCTCAGCCCCCCTCCCCTGGCATTAACAATGCTCCCTGCTTTGGCTCTTGTATAAATATCTGCCGCATTTCCACCAGGAGTTATTGCTGTTATATATTTTACAGACACTTTACTGTCATCTAAGTGGTTTATTTTATTCCCACAGCTAGGAGAAAACTACAAAAGGAATTTTGTAATCTGAATGTGATTGTGGGCAGAGAGTAATGTTTTGAAAAGGAGCTGAGAGTAAATTATATCACTGCTTTATTGTGTTTAAGGAGACTTTTCTATTGTGCTAGGAGTTAACATTAGTTCTCAAAGTTATTAACTGGATGTGGTTTTATTATGACTGTGTGTTTTGTCAATATATGACTTTTTTTGTTAGGTTTTTCGGTGCCAGTTCGGCTGCAACTTTGGCACTGTCAAAGTTTAAATATGTAAACTCAGCTGGTGTTGAAAGTTTGTTTAGGTTTTACCTCCCTCTCACATGCAGCAAAGAAAGTAAACATTTTTTTTCCCTGGTAGGCTGTTTATAGAGGGGCTTTCTTCGGGTGCGCTTTGCTTGGTGTTGTTTGGACAAACCATGTTTGGAGAATCGGACTCCAAATATTTGTAAAGCCTTCCGAGATGGCTTTCGGTGGGGATGGAAGTGGTGTGGCTCAGGTGACCTTTCAAGCTGCTGCTAAGTGGGTTTCCTGGCAGGAGCTTTGGTGTGAGTGACGGAGCCTTCACAGCCCAGAGCGTGGGTGGACCCCGTGGGGACAGCAGGAACACTTGGCACCACCACCAGCCTGCCAAGCTCCTCTTCAGAATGCCCCAGAGAGCACATTTAAATAATATAGAGAAAATTACAGAAGATTTTGGCTTGGAACAGACCTTAAAAAATCATGTAGTTCAACCCCTGTGCCATGGGCAGAGACACAATATATTGGATATATAAATTGCCAGCACGTGGTGGTGTGTGTGTGTTTTCAGGTATTTGTTCCAGTTTTCTATTTTTTAAGAAGATGTTGAAGCCTCTGCATCTGGAGAATAATAAACAGCTTAAAAAAGGATAAATCTTGCAAGAAGTATTTAAAAACTCAAAGAAATCCAGCCTTTAAGTAATGCCCCCTCTTACTGAATAGGAGTGTTCAAGGTTGGACAGGACTTTTGGAGCACCCTGGGCTGGTGGAAGGTGTCCCTGCCCATGGCAGGGGGTGGCACTGGGGGGGCTTTAAGGTCCCTTCCAACCCAAACAATTCTGAGATTCCATGACTAAGTAACTGGATTTTGCTCCTAAACATGTGGGGTTTGGGAACAGTGATTTCCCACGGCACAGCCACTGTGGAGTTTTTCATGCCAGCACAAGTGTGGGAAGAGAGATCGAGTCTCTGGGTGGTTCATTGGGATTTTTCTTAGTGGTTTTAATTCCTTCAGCTGACAAGGGTGGTGGGCAGGGAGTCCCCATGGCAGGGGGATGGTCTAGATGGTCTGTAAGGTCCCTTCCAACCCAGTCTGGGCTTCTGGGATTCTGTGGTTAATTGGCAGTCAGTAGCTCTATAACCACACCATGTGGATGTCAGGCTGGCTGTAGAGACACCCACCTTCCACCCCATCAGCATCTCCACTCAGCCTTTATGGCTCTCCCAGATTTTACTCCAACCACTGGGCCCATGAAGATTAATCTGTTTTACTGTTTATCTGCCTTCTCCCTCTCGGAGCACACAGTAAAACCCTTACATTTGCGGCGTGGATTTACTGGGCTGTTCAATATTAAACATAAAGTGCAAGTATGGACCACGTAAAGTAAAAATATGTCATGGCATGTGGAAAAACATGGTTGATAGAGCAGGGGAGCTGCTCCTGAGCCAGGCTAATACGATCCATGAAGAGACCAGTAGATCTCCATTACTAAATAAAGTGCTCTCATGAAGTGTAATGTGTCCCTGTGAATTACTCCATTACCTGGGCAGGTCTGTGTTGATGTGGCTGCTTATCTGCCCCTGGCCAAGCTGATGTTTGTGCCTCAGAGTCTGTAATTAAAGCCAGCCATTTATTTTTCTCTAATGACCATTTCAAAGTGTAAATTATTTTAAATAAGAATTTATTTTGGAGTCTCAATGCAGACACCCCTCATTATCACAATTTTCCCTATTATCTATGTGTAAAGCAATCCTCTGCTTACAGACACTGTGGATAGGAGGGCATGGGAGCCACTGTGTTTTAGGAGCTCTCCTGCCCTGTGCTTTGCAGAAATATTTTAATTAATGAATTCAGCTGGCGTGGGGTGGAGGGGGTATCCAGAGCTCAGAGCACAGCCCTGAGTGTGGGGATCCCCCATCACCCACCGTGCTCCTCTGGCTCGGGCACGGCAGAAATAAACACGTTTTTATTACCGAGGAATTTGGCAGCGACACTTAAATGTTGTTTTTCAGAGGTAAGTTGCTGTAACCAGCTCCCACACTGCCATAAAAATGGAGCCTTTATGTACCTAAAGGGGCTCCAGGAGAGCTGGAGGGGGACTTTGGACAACGGTCTGGAGGGACAGGACACAGGGAATGGCTTCCCACTGCCAGAGGGATATTGGGATAGATGGGATATTGGGAAGGAATTGGTGGCTGGGAGGGTGGGCAGGCCCTGGCACAGGTTGGGCAGAGAAGCTGTGGCTGCCCCTGGATCCCTAGGAGTGTCCAAGGCCAGGTTGGATGGGGCTTGGAACAACCTGGGCTGGTGGGAGGTGTCCCTGCCCATGGCAGGGGTGGGATGAAATGGGCTTTAAAGTCCCTTCCAACCCAAACCCTTCCAGGATTCCACAACTGTCTGTACCTTCCTATGACAAGCAGAGAGCTCAGGTTTCCCAGGTGCTGGTACCACAATTAAAGCCCATTTCCCAGAGAACAGGATGGGGTGACAAACCGAGCCTTGTCTTTGCACAGTACAAGGCACAGCCCAAACCAAGCCGTGTGTGTGTGCCTGGGGTGTGTTTTAGGGCACGTGCTCCACGGCCGACCTGCCACCTTGTTAACGCTCCAAAGGCCCTGGAGCTGCTGCTGGAGACAACCTTTCCAGCTGATTTCCAGAGGGATGGCAGTGCCTGTCTCCGCTGCGCCGGAGCCTGCACGCTTGCATTGCAAATCGTATCATCCAGCCACAAAACCAGGCCAAGCCGGTAATTGTTGTTTGGGATGCGAGGCAGGAATTGAGTGTGACCAGTGGCCATGCAAAGTGCTAAGACATGTGTCAGGGAAAATGCTTATTCAGAAGGATTTGCAGCAGTGTCCTGGAATGGACCGCCCAGCGTTATCTGAAAGCCGTGTCACGGAGCACTTCTCCATCCCCGCTCTGTCCCGCTCCTGCAGACTCAGCTCCTCTTTGATTTGCTGCTCCTTGCTGGCTGGCCAGAGATGCTGCAGCGCGCAACTGGGTGGGTGACCTCAGCCCCAGTGCCAAATGGATGACTGAACTGCACACAGCAAACACAACCCATTGTCTCCCCCCTGAAATGCCAGCTTTGTTCCACGTGGAGCCGCGGGCTTATCGCTCTAACCCCTTCCGTGCTGCTCCCGCTGCTGATCTGCACTCCCTGCCTTCCCCCAGATGGTTTAGTAATACTGGGGTCCTACAAGGGCTTATTGTGCACCTGGCAAATGGGGTGACAGTGGGGTGATGGCACCCCCCAAACAACACAACCTCCTGGGCAGATATTCACGGTGCAGTGCAAACCCAGCCCCAATCAGGTGTTTTCGTCTCTCGTTGTGGTTAAATCCGTCAGGGTGGGAAATATTTTTGACATGTATAAAATCATCATCTTCACAATCTTCACAGTCTTCACAGTCACTGGGACAGGTCCCCTCCAGCAAATGGCACCTGTGGGCTGGTTGTCAAAGGAGCAGGACGGAGCCCAGCCTGGTCCATGCTGGGATGGGCAGCTCATCCTGGGATGTCTCTGGCCAGAGCTCGGGGCAGTCACTCTGTGCCTGCAGGACCCTCAGAGCTACAAACCCCTCTCAGTGTCCACTTCAATGTCAGGCATTGAAAAAGCTGGTTCTTGCTAAACAGAGCAGGTGACATTTGTGTCTCACGTGGGTTGTGGTGATTTCCAGGCTGGCTGGAAGCTCCTCCAGCTCCATCACTTGGAGAAGCACAACTGTGCCTCCTGCAATTGGATGCCCCTTGTAGGGATGGAGCTGAGGGCTGAATCCCTTTGTGGCTGAATCCCCTTCTGGCTGATCCACAAGCTTGGGAATGTGATGGTCAGCTTGCTGTTGGATTTCCCAAGTGCTTTAACACATGTCCAGCATGGTTGGTCCGAGGTCCCAGGGAGCACATTTCCAGCAGCCTTTGAGATGGGTGTGACAAGGGGGCTGAGCACAGGGGGAACCATTGGTGTGTCCCTCACCAGATGCCTCTGAGAGATACAGATAAGGGAGACCTTCTGGCCCTTCCAGGGCCTAAAAGGGGCTCCAGGAGAGCTGGAGAGGGACTGGGGACAAAGCATGGAGGGACAGGACACGGGGACTGGCTTCCCACTGCCAGAGGGCAGAGTTAGCTGGGATATTGGGAAGATAAAAGGTCTGTGTGTTAGATAAGCCATTGCTGTGTTGACAAGGACAAAGCATAGGATTAAAAGCAAAAGTACAAACCCTATGGAAGAGGCACAACAGGGAATCCCACTCCTGGAGCGGGTTTCCAAGGCACCATTGTCCAGGACAGACATCCCTGTGCCCATCCTGCCCGCTGATCCCTGCCCCCTGCAGCTCAGGGCTTCACTTCCCAGGATTTACCCCGGAATGGGATGAAAGCAGCAGAGTTTTCGTGCATCCCAACCCCGAGGGCCGGGCAGGGACTTTGCCAGGTCTCGCCCACCCGGCCAGAGCCATCCCTGCCCATGGCCATGCCACCCCATCAGGGCCTTGTTTGGGAAAAACAAGTAAATAAACACCCAGCCCACAGCAGGATCCACCCCGGCCAACCCTCACACCCTCCACAGCTCTGCGGGCTCACAAGAGTCGATGGTTTTGCACGATGTGGGTGTGATTAATGAACTTAATCACAGGATACTTTGATCCATCTCTTGTTTTTAAAGGATAGTCGAAAACAAGAAGAACTGCCACCCTTTGTGCTTTTGTAATTTTGTTAATCATGGAAACCAGGGAGCCTTTTGCATAGTCAGCACTTGCATGCATTAGAAAATGTATTTGCAAACACAACAACACTTGCTTTTCTATTCCACAGCCAGCGAGCGTATCCCAGTTGGCAGCGAGCTCAAAGGAAATTTATGAAGACCCAAAAATCTCGCAGGAATTTAATTAAACCCTAATCTTGGTAGCACTCATACATATCTGTGCTGTCTCTGGGCACAGCTGCCTCGCTCCTCTGGGTCTTCTCCATTGCTCATCAGCACACAAGACTGGGGATGACTCTGCCTGAGCAAGTCCCTCTGTCCCCGAGTCCTTTGGCCCTTCTGCCACACAGAGGGATGGGGACAAAGTGCCCTTTTTGTGCAAAGTGCCCTTTTGTGGTGCTGTGCAAAGCACTGCTCCGCAGGGAGATCAGTGGCTGGAAAAGAGCCTTTTTTAGTCCATTTGTGCTCTGGGGGTGGAGCAGGGGCTGCACGGGCAGGTCATGGAGTGGGCTGGGCACAGAAGGGTCACATCTGCCACCTCCCATGTGGCAGAGCCATTTGTCACACCCCTCTCCGTGTCACCCACCGGTGCCACAAGGGATGGGTGGCACATGCTCTGCTGGTCCCCCAGCGTGGCCAAAATGCAGATCATCACTCACCCTTGGCCTCACCCTTCCCTTTCAACTGCAGCACTGCTTTTAAGTAGTTAAAGAACCCCAAAACCTTCAGCATCCTGCACAGCAATTCCAATTCCTGCTGCCCCTGCCTGTGTCCTGCATCCCTCCAGCTGGGAGCACACCCAGCCCAGCATTTCATTCCTTGAGAGCAGGAAAAGCATCGGGGTGACCCCCCTAGCAATGCCCTCAGAAAGCAGACAGAACATTATGTAAAGGGAGGAAATTTAGACTGGGTTTCAAACTGAAACTTTTTTAATTAGTGAACTCTCGGCCGAGGAACGATTTCCATTGGTGAGGACATGATTCCTCATTGCTTGAGGGATTTCAAACCAGACTGCTCTCTGCTCCAAGAAAGTGCTATAAGCAACAGTTCTGTGCTTATAACGAGCTGGAAGTACTGGCACGTCTCCATCTCCTTCACATATTTTCCCTTGTATCTTCAGAGGTTAAAATAAATTATTCTGAGATGGAACAGATGTAGAATGTAGCCAGTGACATTCCTCCAGCTTTTTCCAGGGAGTATTCTTTCCTCACGGACAGGACTGTGGACCATGGCACTGCTGAGCTTTGGGAGGTGATCTTGGCCACCAGAAACCTGTCCTGTCCTGAGCCCATCCAGCCTCGCTCTGAAACAAGGGAAACTCCACTGCCTGAACTGCCAGTCACACAAATCATTAGCACTGGTGTTAATGAAGCTACTGGAAAACCCTGCTGGAGAGGTGGAGTCCTTCCAAGCAGCTTCTGGGATCCATCACTCAGCAACTGGCATCGTAAGGATGAAAGGAACGGAGCTGACAGCCCCAGGAGCTCCAAGACTGTGTCCCAGGAGTCAGTCTGAGTGGGAAGCAGAAGGGATGGAGCTGTGCAAGCCGGTGTGGCATTATCTCATGGGTTCAGCTGCCACATCCCAACAACAGTGTGGTCTGCTGAGCCCAGAGAGTCACCCTGGAGCAGCCCTGCTGCAGCCCACGGTGGGGCTTGGGAGCAGGGAGGTGCACAGGAAACACGACCTGTGGTGCTTTAACCATGGAGCTGTTTCACAATGCTTTTACGATGGACAAGACACTGCTCGTTTTTGGGGAGTTCCATCCCTGGATCCTGCTCAGCCCAGCAGGCACCACCAGCACCTCCTCCCCTCATTTTTGGGTAGTACCATCCCTGGATCCTTCTCAGCCCGGCAGGCACCACCAGCATCTCCTCCTCTCTCCAGCCAAAGCGGCCAAACCCACTCCATGTCCCAAGGTGAATGTCACATAAGTTTGTTCCTAGAGCAGCAGGGAAATAACATCTTTTTACACATGAAAACTCGTGGTAACACAGGATTCCACCTCCCACGCTCACTTACTCCTTCTAGTTATTATTTGTTGCCTACAGAGGTTGCGGATTCCTCATCCCTGGAAGTGTCCAAGGCCAGGTTGGATGGGGATTGGAGGAACCTGGGCTAGTGGAAGGTGTCCCTGCCCATGGCAGGGGGTGGAATTGATGAGCTTTAAGGTCTCTCCAACCCAAACCAGCCTGGGATTCCATGATTTTTCCAAGAACAGTTTGGGTTTCCACACAAATCAGAGACAGGGAGGTGCAAGCACAGGTATTCAAATGACCCATCCAGTGCTTGATGGGGAAATGCAGCGCCTCAGAAGTGGTTAAACAGGAATTATTTGACAATACCAACATGTCTGGGTCAGGCTTTTACACATCCACATGTTTCTCTGGCAATGAGGGCACAGGGAAACCTTCTCCCCCCCTCCCTGGCCCAGCTTCATCAGTGGTGGGACAGCAGCAGGGAGAGTTCTGCCCTAACTGCTTCACACATATTTGTCCTGTATATAGAATCCAGCCTGGATTCATTTGGAACCCAAGGTAAACCAGAAGATGGACTGCACGCCTGCATTCTCTGGGAATTGCTCAGTGGCTGGAGATCAGCTAAGAGAATGGAGGACGGGTCAGAAAATGAGGTCTATCCTAAGAAAATATGTGTGATTTGTAGAATTATAACAGAATGGCTCACGGTTTAATGTTACAGAACAGAGTGAAATGTTTTTAAAAATCAATTAACTAGTCCTGGCACCTGGAGGAGGTCTCAGAGCAGGAGGATGTGGTTTGGTGACAGTCAGGACAGGTGACACTCAGCCCTGGTTTGTCCCTGATTGGAATTCCAGTGGCATTTCATGCCATAGGAGGAGGCACAGCAGATGTTTTGGGGAACAGAAATGTTACTATTCTTGCCCTCTTGTTTTATATCAATAATGAAAAATAATCAGCCTGTTCTGAGGTCAGCAGCCCTGGTTCAGACACAGTGACCCCACGGATGCTCCACTCCAGGAAGGTGTAAACCCAGCAGCATCCCAGCCCTGCTGTGTTTGAAAGCCAGCATTGTGGTTGTTCACAAGTAACTTCAAAGCTGGGCCGTTTTTTGATGACATAAACAAAACAGGCAGCAGCAGCCTTCCCATTATTTAAACAAGTCCTCAAATCCCTTGGCTCTCTTCCTTTTGCTTTTTTTCCCCTATTTTTAACAGATGCCAGAAGCCTTTTCTGCAGAGAAATGAAAAGCGCCAGTGGCCAAGCCCCCAGCCAGCTCACTGCTCCACATGGAACATCCTAACTGAGTAGGGAACATCCAACCCCAGGACTGAGCAGGGAACATCCAACCCCAGGACTGAGCAGGGAACATCCAACCCCAGGACTGAGCAGGGAACATCCAACCCCAGGTCTGAGCAGGGAACATCCAACCTCAGGTCTGAGTAGGGAACACCACTGTGGCTCTCATCAGTCTTCATTCATTAGATTAAGCTGTAATTATGTCACCTTCTGTTCAGATATTAAACAGCACAACCTCCACGGCTCAGAGAGGGAGCTCTGCCAGGAGCACCATGGATCATGTGGAGACCTCCCAGCCTCCTCCTTTGTCCCTGGTGAGGAGCATCCAGGGGCAGGTGCCTCCCCATGGGTGTGTTGTGTGTCCTGTTTCAATCCTGCTCATTGCAAAAGGTTTCCTGGAAGGAGCCTCCAAAAAGCTCCACAAGGAGAGATTTGCCCTGCTCAGGGCTGGAGGAGCTCCTGCCTTTGCAGGTTGGAAAACTCAGGGAGCACCAGGTGAGGGAGGAGATGTGAATCCTAGAAGGAGTCAGGGGGCTGAGGCTGAGCATTCCCCAGGATGGGGAAGCCCAGGGTGGGGATGTGAATCCTGGAAGGAGTCAGGGGGCTGAGGCTGAGCATTCCCCAGGATGGGGAAGCCCAAGGTGGGGATGTGAATCCTGGAAGGAGTCAGGGGGCTGAGGCTGAGCATTCCCCAAGATGGGGAAGCCCAGGGTGGCCAGGAGAGCAGCTCCCCCAAGCCATGGATGGCTCCAGCCCACACACCCACTGCTGCCTTTGGTTCTGGAATCCCAGACTGGTTGCAAAGGACCTTAAAGCCCATCCCATTCCACTCCCTGCCATGGGCAGGGACACCTTCCACTGTCCCAGGTTGCTCCATGCCCCATCCAACCTGGCCTTGGACACTTCCAGGGACTGGGCAGCCACAGCTTCTCTGCCCAACTTGTGTCAGTGCACAAAAATTAATTATTATGAATGTATTACTGACCATCCCATTCTGTTTGCAAAATGGCCCATGAGTAACTGCTAAACCTCTGGCTCCCAGGCTGCCAATTCCTGCCTTCCCACTGCAGGTCCCAAGCAGGAGGAGTGGAGGCACAGGATCCCAGCTCAGCTGCACAATTGTCTGGATGCTGTTTCAGTGAATGGCCCCACCACAAACACATTTGCTGCAGTTTGTGTGAATAAAGGAACAAAGTCAGCCTGGGCTCAATTGATTCCCACATTTCAGTCCCTATTTCCAGGAAGCTTTGTCCTAATGCCACGTGAATAAAGCACAGAGAGAGAAACAAAAGCAGGAGGAGGGCAGCTAAAAACAAATGAGTTTCCAATTTTAGAACACAGAAAATATCTTTTAAAAGGCTTTTTTTCAATTCATGATGAAACACCAGGCTGGGTTTCCAGAAATGGAGGGAATTCTGCACTTGGAACTCCCAGGATGGAAGATGGAAACTGTTCCCAGACCACTTGTGCGATCTTGCCCTCCTTGGTGTCTCCCTGAATGTAAAATGATGTGTTTATGAGGTTAGGAACAGTTTGGCAACTTAGTGTTTTGCACTCGTAAATCCTTTCTCTCAGATCTCAGGGTAGTTTATAAACATGACTGAAGCCACAAAGCACCGGCAGGGCCTCTCCCATCCTACTGGTCCGACAGGTGTGGGAGCAGGAGCAGAGCCTGCCCAGCCCTGCTGGGAGAGGGCACTTCCTGGGCATCTGGGGAATTTCCTTGAGGTCACACTGTGGCAGGCTTGGAGTCTGTTAAAAACCCCAAAACAGCAGGACAAGGAAACTGGAGAAAACATTTGCATAAAGCTGATGTTAAAATGGGAAATTCAGGGAAACTTCTCCAATGCAGCATTAATGGGAAATTGTACTGACAGAGGGGAACTGATCTTGGGGCAGGGATAGGCTGGCACTGCTGATCCTGGGGCAGGGGCATCATTGGCATCCCATCTGGGTACCACAGCAATCCTTACACTCAAAGCACAACAGGATCCTTCTGTGAGTGGACCCCTCTGGGGATCAAAGGATACTTCTGGTCCTCATCCCTTCCAAAGGCTCCATTAAACCCCTTTGGAAGTTGACTCTGGAGGAAGCAGAATTCCCAGAACACACTCCAAAAGAAAAGGTGCCAGAGAGGACAGGGGCTCCCCTGGCATCCTGACGTAGGGCTGGGACTACCCTGATCCCTGCCAATGCCATGGCATGGGAAAAGACATGGATATGTATCCCAGGAGCAGCTCTTCCCGTTGAGCCTTCCTTTCCAGAGGTGCCTGAGGATCCATCCCTAAGCCTTGCACCCCAGCTGTGGATCTTCAGGTGCCTCCACTGTCAAAAACACCAGAGGTGCAATACTGGGGCAAGACCTGTGCAATTCCTTCTTGGAGCATCTCCCACTGCAGTTATCAGGAAACTAAATTTTAATTAGCAGGGAAAATCTGCTTTTTGATACAACTTAGGAAAGGACTCAGCCCATGGATTGCTCTCACTCCCCACTCCATCCACACACTGAATTTAACCCATGGGAGGGGGTTGATCATGACCCCCTGGTCTCCTCCCTGTTTTGCCTTGTGCCGTTTTCCTGTGCAGAACTGGAACCAGCTTGGCAGCACAAACTGGGCACGGCGTGTAAACTGGGAATCAGCTGATGCTGAGCTTCACTCCCTGCCACCCCGGCTGCCTGGGCTGTGCTGCCCGACCTCTCCTCTCCCCTCCCGTGCACGTGGTTGGATGTCTCCAGAGCTAATTAAAAACGCACATTTGCATATTCTGGGCTGTTGGTTAATGATGTGCTTCCAGGCGCCGCACGGCTGGATACTCGGTTGGCATGAGCATCCCAAAATAACGTGTCACAGCTCTGAAAAGCAGGAGCCACTCTGCAGGGGCGTTTGGCAAAGGGGGATTTGGGGCCAGTGGAAGGTGGACAAAGGCAGGGGTGGCCCTGCAGACAGAGGCCAGACAGAGCCAGAGCCGGGCCCAGAGAGAATCGCTTACACGCTGTCTGGGTGCCGGGCTGGATAACAAGATGCAAAGCACCGTCCCGGCACTTTCCATTCAGGATAAATGCTCCCAGTGAAAGGACACTGAGCTCTGGCTCGGCAGAGGAAGCAGCTGATCCCCACTTTGGCCTGTGCCACATTCCCGGGACACTGGGACACCTCACACAGCCAGGGGGGCACAGGGAGCTCGGCTGTGGGATAAACAAAGTTTAGGATGTGCTGCCAGGTGGGATGGGCACCAACACGCCCCACATGGCCCAGCACTGAACAAAACCCTCCTCTGAGGCAGATTTACTGGCTGAGGGGAGCATTCACCCCACAGGCCAGAAGCTTGGAAGAGCTTCTCACAAGGTTTGTGGATGGAGACCTCAGACAGCACTGGAGATAAACTGCCAGAGGGCAGGGATGGATGGGATATTGGGAAGGGATTGCTGGCTGGGAGGGTGGGCAGGCCCTGGCACAGGTTGGGCAGAGAAGCTGTGGCT
>JAWWEE010000162.1:1071537-1082143 GCA_035221455.1 Xenops minutus
TCCCTGCACACTCTCCAGCCCCTCAGGGTCTCTCCTGGCTGAGGGTCCCAGCACTGCCCCCAGGGCTGGAGGTGCCCCAGCAGTGCCAGCACAGGGGATGGGCACTGCCCTGGGCTGTGACAGCCCAGGGGCCATTGGCCTCCTGCACACATAGGCTTTACATTCATTCCAGTCTCCTGATGGGGTTCAGTGTAGCTCCCTAAGGGAATTTAGCAGGAACAGATCCCTGGACACTGTCCCCACCCTGGCTTTCACGGGTGCATGTGTGAGCACTGACTTATCTAACACTGTCAGAAGGAGCCAGTCCTACCCAGAGCAGCTGATGCTGCAGGGCCACCCCCGGCTGCTCTGCCAGGCTCAGCACTGCCTGTGTGCCAAGCCAGCCCCGGTGGTACAGTCAGAGCCGCATGATCCTGCTCTCCCAAGTTGTGCCAAACAGCAAGTGGCTTATCTGGAAGATGCAGCCCCAGGACTGTGACTCACATGATGCTGAACTGCAGCATCACACTGAAAATAAGGCACCGTTCTGCAAATAGCAAGAGGGGCAGGAAAGCAGTCTGGCTTGTATGGAGTTTCTGGTTCTGTCTGCAGTATTTCATTCGGGATCTGAATATTGCCAGAAATATTGTGCAATACTGACAGAATATTGTGCAACAAGCCAACACAAACACTGCTGTCTGCTCAGCACCAAGTGCAATGAGTTCTGCTCTCACAGCTCCCACTTGCTGAAACTGCAGTAGGGAAGTGAGAGGAAAAGAAAGAGAAGAGAAACCATTCCTCAACTTTTTGTCCACCAAAATGTTACTCAAGGCAGAATTTCCCATGGCAAGGGTGGTCAGGCCTTGGCAGGGGCTGCCCAGGGAGGGTTGGAGTGCCCAGCCCTGGAGGTGCCCAAGGCAGGACTGGCCGTGGTACTCAGAGCCCAAGGTGGGCATCGGGCACAGGGTGGGCTCCATGATCTTGGAAGTCTCTTCCACCCTCAGTGATCCCACAATTCTGAGGTGAAAACTCCCTGTAAACCTCAAACCTTCCTGTAGCCACTGGAAGAGTTGGAATTATTTCTGTCATGGCAGGTAAAGCTGAGTGTGATTTCCACTAAGGGTCCAGGAAAACTTCAGTGCATCCTTGGGAAGCACTTCCAGGTCTTTTGTGGAAGACAAAGCGACACTTGTGCCTTCCTGACAACCACCACGAGGGCAGGGAAGCTGCTCCTGCTCTTGTCCTGCCACCATCTCTTCCTGTTGGCTCTTTGCTGCTCCCTCCCTGCTCCTGGAAAAAGAGGCATCTCTGAGAAATCCCAGGAATTGCAGAGCGGTGACCCCAGGCAGTGCTGTGGAATCACATGGCCAGGCTGCTTTCCAGGCCCTAGTTTTGTGTCCTTGGCTTTCCAGGGCACAGCTGGAATGTGAGGAGGTGGATTCCTGTGGGTAAGGGGTTGGATGGGGGGATTCACAGCCCTGGGGATGGAGAGGTGCTTTCAGAAAGCAAATTTCCCTGGCAAAGCTTCCCAGGAAAGCCCAAACACTTCCTTGAAACGTTCCATGGCAGTCCAGTCCAGGGATTTGTCCATCCAGGGAATCTCCACCCTCCAGGGGCTGATTTGATTTCATTTGACTTTGTTTTCCAGAAATTGAATATTCAAGTGTTTAAAATTGCAGGCACTCCTTTATTTGCAGCAACATCAATGAGTTTGTTGTTTATGGCCCAAAATACTGATGCACTGAAAAGAAAATTGCCATTTTTGGGTCAATTTGTGCTGCAGGACGTGGTTTGTTCCCTCCACGTGGTTATTCCAGCTTGGGGGGATAAACTGTGGCTGGAATTGCAATTTTCCTTTTGTTTTACATCTGGACCAAGAGGGATTTGGGACACTGGAGGACCAAAGTAGAAGATTCTAAAAGCCCTTTTCATTGGATTTCATTAAAATATCCAGTTGGCAGGTTCAAGTGAAATCTTAAGGCAGCAAATTCAATGTATAAAATAATTAATTTGCTGCTTATAAAATTCAACTGCAGTATTTCCATGGGATTAAGATAACCTGACTAATAAAAACTGAAACCCCCAACTTTATATCTCTAAAATGAGTGTCCTGCCCATGGCAGGGTGTGGAACAAGAGGAGCTTTAAGGTCCCTTCCCACCCAACCCATTCCCTGATTCCATGAAATACTAATTAATTTGACTGGACAGTTGTCTAGAACGTTACACTTAATAAATATTGGTTTTCTTTCCAGAAAAAGCTACAAATGAATACAACACCAGCGAGGATTGGGGGCTTATTATGGATATATGTGACAAAGTTGGGAGCACTCCTAACGGGTGAGTTTGCCTCAGAATTCCAGGGAATTCCATGGAATTCCATGATGGTGTGAGCCCTTTATTAGAAACTGAGCTTTTTAGTGCCATTTTCGTAGAGGGAACTGTTTTAAATCTGGTTTTGGGAGAGGGGAGATTGTCAAAAATTTAGTGGGTTGGGTTTTAATTATATATGCAAAAATATAACTACATAAAAATGCACCACTGAATCTTATAGATGTAGTTTTTTACAGGAAATGAAATCCTAAAGTCTGAATTTTAAAATTACTTCAGTTTTGGGTATTTCTTGCCCCTCCTGCCCATCACTGAGATAATAATAAATAATTGTATCCTGAAAATAATTATATATGTGAAAATAATAAATATTGCTGCCTACCCTAAATAAATATGACTTAAAATCAAGTACATTGACTTTGTTGGACTGTTTGTACATGCATTAGGATAAAAATATTAAGAATAAAAGTATATTTTTGTGGCACAGAGGCTTTTCTGTGCTCTGCTAATACAGCAACTCAAGTGATATTAATTTTAAAAATGCTGCATCAGCTTTTTTATCGGGATTTAATGTTTTTGGGGGTTCAAAATATGAATGTTAATGAAGCTTTCATCTGCCTGAGCCTGTGCAGCTCCTGCTGCCATTAATGCTCATTTAGGGGCTGAAACTCCTGAGCAGAAACATTCCAAATGCTATTTATTATTCCATACCCACCTCAGACTGTGCTGCAAGAAATTACAGAGCCTTTGTGTCCTCAGGCTGTGGCAAAGGGAATCCAAGAGCTGGAGCAGCACAGCTTGGGAGTGACATCCTTTGCTAGGGCCAGGAAAATGCCCTTTGATTTAATCCTCTTTTTCCTGGTGACATTTCTGTCATTGTCCTCTCAAAGCCCTTCCCTGCCCTTGCTGCAGTTCCAGCCCTGGATGCAGGGCAGGAGAGGAGCCCATTCCAGCCTAGGACACCCAGGAGAACTCACAGGGCTTGAATGTCTTTGTCACCCAGCCCTGGGAGGGGCAGGTTTGGTGACATTCCTTGCCACAGCCCATCCAGGTGTGTTGCTCATCCAGGTGGGGTGTTTGGCCCCAATATCCCTGACCATCTCTGTGTTCCTTTGGCAGAGCCAAGGATTGCCTCAAGGCCATCATGAAGAGAGTGAATCATAAGGTTCCCCACGTGGCTTTGCAAGCACTTACAGTGAGTAAATCCCCACTGTTTCCAAACTACTGGCTATTCTTTATGTAATACATCTTTTATCAATCAGATTATTTAATCAATTAATACCCTTATTAACATCAGTACACCAGAGTGTGTGTGTGCTGAATAGAGGGTTGAACTGAGGTCTTCTTTTGGATGAGTTTCACTATTTTCCTGCTTTTTCACCACTGCTTTTCTGTTTCCAGCTTTTAGGAGCCTGTGTGTCCAACTGTGGGAAAATATTTCACTTGGAAGTGTGTTCCCGGGATTTTGCCACTGAAGCTCGGGGTATAATAAATAAGGTAATGCTTCTGTAACCTTAAAAGCTGGCAGAGGTTATGTTGGTAACTTCAAAGGAAAGGCAAAAGTAATGCTCTAGTTAATACACATTTTCTAGTTCTGGTGCAACTGCAGGAGCTGCTCTTTGTGTGTTCACTGGAGCTTGTGTGCTTGAGTTTTTACTGTCAAAAATAATGTATTGAAGAAGTGACAGCTGGTAATACCCCAAAGTTATACAGCTTGACATGAGCAGTTTTAATTGAAATGAAAACCTGGGACTCTCCTAAGCTTGGTTAATTTGATAATGGCAAATGGAGCTTTTCTTGAAGAGAGGTTTATTTGCCTTGAATGAAACTCCTGGGCTGAAGTGGAAGGGAAAACTGAGAGAAAGTTAAACTACATTTTTACAAGGGAAAGGGTAAAGCCTGCAGCCAGTTTTCTAGAGGTTCTGTAGAATCTTGAGAGAGAAAATTACCGAGAAAGGAAGACCTGAATGCTTGGGGTCCAGCAGCTGATGGGATCTAAATCTGGATGTGAGGAGTTGAAAAGCATAAAGAGCTTTTCCCAAATCACTGCTCCAGCTGGAGCCAAAACTGCTTGATGGGTTAAAAAGGAGTTTTCAGCTACATGGGAGCCCTGCAATCATCAGAGGTTGAGCAAAGCAATTAAGGGAACTAATAAAATTGCTGGGAAGCAAAATGAGTTCACAGCTCTCCTGCTTCTTGCTTTCTGTGGAAAAATAGGTCTCCAAGTGCTCCCCTTGCCTCGTTATCCGGGGCCCAGGGTGAAGCAGAACTGACCTTCACAGCCCACAGTGCTCTGGGCTGGCCAGGAAGGCTGCAGTTCCACAGGGGATGGTCTGCTGGAGAGGGCTCTGTGTGGTGTTGGGAGGTCCTGGTGCTCCATCCCCAGCACACCTGGGAAATCTCCTGCAGGGGGCAGATGGAATTGTACTTTGCCCTTTCCTGCAGGGCAAGATGGGCTCAGTGAGGGGTGACAAAGGTCTTTGTGCTGACACTGAGCCTACCACGCTGTGTCATTGAGTCAGGCACACTTGAGCCCAGACCTGGGAGTGTTCTCACTGCTCACAACATCTTTCCAGGCTGCCAGTGGGAGCTGATTCCTTGCATGAGGAATCTTGGCCAGCACTGCTTTTGTGCAGGGGCTGGAGAGGGATGTGGGAGCAGAGGAGCTGCAGGCAGAGCATGAACTTGAGTTTGGTTTGCCCCCACTCCAGGCAAATCTCTCAGACCATCCCTGCCCTCAGCTGCCAGTCTGGGAGTGTGAGCTGTGCCCTGAGCTGGGGGACCTGTGGATAATTCCTTCCTGGGGGAGAGGCTGATTCAGGGAGACACGGGCATGGTTCAAAGAGCAGGGCTTTGTGAGAGTCTCCCTGCTGGCAGAAATGTGTTCTGGCACCTGAGGAGGAACTGCAGGGGTCAGGAAAGGTGGGGAAGGGGCATTGTCTGGTAGGGAAAGGCAGTGTCTTACATTAGTCCAGTTTGTCTGGTTGGGAGGGGAATAACAAAAGGAATGAGGAGGAAATTGGGGTAAAATGGAGGGTAAGTAACACAGAGGGGTAGGAATTTGGGGTAAGTGTGGTAGATGACCTGAATTGCTCCAAAACTAGCAAGGTGGAAACATTGCTAACGTTTGAAAAGTCAAACAGTTTGACTTTTAACCCTTTCTTAGCCAGCTAAAAGTGAATTGAAGTGTGGGGATGTGAGCTGCCTGCAAGAGCCAAGCCAGGAGAATTTGCTTTGGAGGATTTCTTGGATAAGAGAGGAGGGAGCCCTGATTCCAAATACCTAATTCTTTGGTCGAGTCAGGGAAATCTGAACTGCCTTCAGCCTCTGCTGCACCAGAGTGGTGGTGCTGGAATGCTCCAGAAGCTCAGCATGTTCCCTGTCATATCACAGCACTGTGTAAAAGGCCATATATTCCAGACTGTTTCCCAAATTTTCTTAGTCAGCACAATTACTGATGATTAAGGATATTCACAGTAAAATGGTTTTACTGAGAGGGAGCAACTCTTCCTGTTCATTGTGAGGTTCAGGCATCCCTTCCTGTGCAATTCTGTGTTCCAGGCTCATCCAAAAGTGTGTGAAAAGCTCAAAACCCTCATGGTGGAGTGGTCGGAAGAATTTCAGAAAGACCCCCAGTGTAGCTTAATATCTGCAACTATCAAGTCTTTGAAAGAAGAAGGGGTCACTTTTCCTGCAGCTGGATCACAGGTAAAAGCTGCCTTGGGTTGGTGCTGGATTCAGTGTTCCTGGCAGGGAACAAGGGGAGCCACATCTGGATGTGGTCCCTGGAGCTTCTGAGCCAGGGAGAGCAGCATCCTGCCTCCTGTTGGGTTCCTCCTCAGGCTGAGCTTCACTTCAGGCCATTCTGCTTTCTTATGAATGCAAAAAAGAAGAAGAAAAAGAAGACCAGGCTAAAGGCCGTTCCATGACACCCCTATGAGTTGTTTCATTTTCTTCTGGGGACTTTTAGAGGTTAATTTTGCTGTCACCACCTTAAACCGCAGCAATTCTGTACCTACACTTGGAATTTGGTGTTTTCTGGCTCTCATTTTGCTGAGATGGAGCACACACACCTTCATTCTCCTTCAGAGAGCCTCCCAAAACCAAGGGCACTGGAATGGAGACATTTTGGAAGAGGATCTGTGCAATGGTTTCCTTTTCCAGGTCCCCATTCCCTGTCTGTGCAGTTCCCTGGAATTGTCCTGGCTCTGCAGTGGGTGGGATGCTCCAGTCCTTTGGGTTTTCATTTACTGTGCCTTCTCTAATTGGCAGATATGATGCCAGGTGGGATTTATTCTTGATGCTTCTGAATATTTTCATGTTCATTACGAGTCAGGTGAAGATCAGCCCTGAAAATTCAAATTACAGCTTTTATTCCATATTCCTTACACCAAGTTTACTTTCCTCTGTATTAAACACAGAGGGGGTTTTAACCTTTACAGTCTTTCCATCCTCCACAAAGATGTTGTCACTTCTAAATCCAGGCTATGTGTTAAAACATATGGTAGAAACATGGAAGGTTTGAACACTGGCACCCAACTCCACTTCCTTGTGGGGATGAAAACTCTAGGAATGATCTCACTGTGCTGGAGTGGAGACTTGTGGTGTGGAAGGCAGGAGCTCCCCACTGGAGCACCTTCCCACTGGAAGGGAGGGCTGAAGGGCAAAGCTGCAGAGAGTCATTTAAAAGGGTAGCCTCACTTTAACAAATATGACTAAATATAATGAATGTGACTAAGCTAATTATGTAAATGAGATCAGTGATTTAAATGAAATCTCAAATCTTTATTTTGCTTCTTTCCCTGCTGAAAACACAACCTGGCTGAGGTTCTGAAGAGTGGTGGTTTTTTTTCCTTGTGGAAAGCCATCTTGATTCCTTGAGGCAGCGGAGCAGGAAGAGCTCAGTGCTAATCTTTAGAAATGCAGAATTCCAGAGGTTTCTTCTCAGTTTGTAACCTGAGCTTCCTGCTGTCCCCACCTTTTCAGGCTCCCAGCAGTGCTGCTAAGAATGGCTCAGCAGCCAGTAAAACCAAAGAGGACGAAGACATAGCCAAAGGTAACGCTGCTCATTGCCTTGCACTTGTGCCCCAGGAGTGTTGTTAAATGGGAGGCTGGGCTCTTTCCTGCTGCATGGAATTGAAATCAAATTCCCAGCAGGTTGGGGACTGGAATACTGTGCCATTTCCCCCATCCCTGAGGATTTGGGGTAAGATGCTCTTCCCCACCACAGCCGTTTAAACTTGAACTCGTAGCCAAGCGGACCCTGTTTAAACAAGGCAGTAAAGGTGCTTTTAGTGGAATGAAGAGAGCAAAGTGCCTTTGTGTGCAGGGCTGAGACCCCCAGCCATGTTCTCTGTGTTCCTGCCCTGCCTGCAGCCATCGAGCTGTCCCTGCAAGAGCAGAAGCAGCAGCAGCAGCTGGACACCAAGGCCCTGTACCCGAGTGCAGAAACGGCCCAGCCCGCGCAGAGCCTGCGGAAGGTGCGAGCCCTCTATGACTTTGAAGCTGTGGAGGACAATGAGCTCACCTTTAAAAGTGGAGAGATTATTTTGGTTTTGGATGACAGGTATAACACACTCACCTGGGGCTGACTTTATTCCACAACTCTAGTGTTTTCGGGATGGCAAAGTTTTCCTCTGATGCTTTCCCCCCCTCCAACCCATGGAAACATGTGGCTCTGGCCTCCCTCCCATCCTTTACCTTCCTTTTAGCTTGCCATACCCCTAGTTTTTGAGCTCAGCTCGTTTTTTGGTGCAGGGAAACTCGGGTATTTCCTGCAATTTGTAGTTTTTTAGATAAATGTTAGTTGGCTGTACATCATAAGAATGTGCACAGGCATCACAGAGCTGAATTCCATTTAGCAGATACTTCCAGTAGTGGTTAAATCTTTGGCTATCCAGGATCACACTTTCTAGGAATAAATTTGACTGAAAAATATCTGAAGTAATTATTGTTGTTATCACACAGAGATACATATACAGCCATAAAGGAATCAATATAGACAGTTAATGACTTGTGTTAAATTTGGAGGGATTCCTGATCCTGATTCCTCTTCCTCCCTTCCCTCCCTCTACCCCAGCTCCTGTCTGTGGCTTTGTGTTCATCTCTGTACATGTTCTGTACTCAGGATCACAGGTTTTCTGTGGAAAGCCCTAAATATGTCTCTGATTTAATATCCAGGGGGTTTAATCCATCTTTATTTCCCCAGTGATGCCAATTGGTGGAAAGGTGAAAATCACAGAGGAGTGGGGCTGTTCCCCTCTAACTTCGTGACCTCTGACTTGTCTGTGGAACCTGAGGCAGGTGAGTCACCTGCCAAAAAACATGGATGATTTTAGAAAGGCAGGTTTATGGTGCAACTAATTAGCCCATCAGCAAGATAATTCCCTGATACCAGCCCAGGGAAAGAACTGAGAGACATCCTGCCCTTGTTTCCAACAAGCAACCACAGAGCACTGCACAGCTCACTGTAATTTCTATTTTGCTCTTCTAAGTTTTGCAGTTCTTTTTCCTCTTAGAGAAATTTGGTTCAGCTCACCAGAACTGTGTGCCAGTAACATATTCCATGGGAATCCCCTAAATTTAAGAAGTCACATTCTCTTTTCAGACACGAGGACAACGTCCACACCCTGGCTGGGGGTTGTCACAGTCACACTGTTGGCTCTACCCGTGCCCATGATGCCAAATTAAACCTGAGCACTCAGGGCTTGGCTGGGAGGAAATGTGTTGGGGGTGCTTTTTAGCTTTTAGATTTTCTAGCAAACCCATTTTCCTTTCTCTGGGTGCATCTCTGCTTCAAGTACTTACTCAAGTACCTCTGCCCTGTAAAGAATTGGTGGATCACAAGGAGAAAATGTGTGTTTTAAGGTAATGTGGTAACAGCTGCAGGAAAGAAACTCCTCTTTGTTCTTGCAGCAGCTGGGGATAAAACCTCTGTTCCTGAGGACACTGCAGAAGAGATTAAGAAGGCAGAGCCTGAGCCAGTTTATATAGATGAGGTATGGAGCCACTTCAAATATAAACCAGTGCTGAGCATTTGCATCCTCTTGCTGCTGAATGCTGGCAGATAATTCTGTTTGTATGAAGAACTTCTATTGGAACATTCAGACAGTCTCTGCAAGGGTTGAGAAATAAAAGTTCTCAGTCTTCTCTTCACCTTTCAGGATAAGATGGATAAAACACTGCAGGTGCTCCAGAGCATAGATCCTACAGATTTAAAGCTGGATTCTCCAGATCTGCTCGACTCAGAAGGTACTTGGAGCACTAGGCTATTTTTTATATTACTTCTGCTCACAGTTACCTTTTGTGCGTTGAGCTGGGGGTTCTTTTGTGTTTATTTTAAGCTTGGAGGAACCGTGGTCTGTACCAGGAGTGTGCTGTAGAACAGTTTATCTCCCAGTGGGAGTGTGGGGCTCTATGTATAATTCTAATTTATTTAATAGTTCCAAGCCAGTTCCATGTTTAGCAGAGCAATTTGCATAACTTCCAGCTCCTGTGAAATGTCTGATCTTTGCAAGATCCAAATCCCAGCTCTGAACTAAGCAGTTATTGAAAGAAGATAAAAATTTAGATGAGGTATTTTTACCCAAGTACACTAAAATGAATTGCTTCTTTCAATAAGTGCTTTTGGCTGCATTTAAACTTCTCATTGTGCAAGACATTAACTACCTCAACACTGTCTTCACAGATATCTGCCAGCAGATGGGCCCAATGATAGATGAAAAACTAGAAGAGATAGACAGGTGAGCCTAACAAAGCTTCTCCCATTTGCTGATTTGCTTCAAACTGTGCACTTAGAATAATATTTCTTTGGTACTTTCATCTCCCAAGCTGGAAGATCTTGCAAGAAAAATGTGACAACCCCCCCTTTACCTTTCAGTGCTAAAGGATTGAGTTCCCAGTGTGTGCCCTCAGGTTTGGTTGCTGCTCCAGAAGTGGCTGCACAAGGCATGGGTGTGTTTTTATTTTGGCATTTTTTGGCTGCAGCCTTTTGCAGCCTGTCCAGAGCTTGGAATTTTCAGTCCCCTGCTCACTGTCCAGGACAGGAGAATGTCTTCAGTGTCACCTTCACCTCTCTCTCCTCAGATTTGGGCTTCCAGTATGTGATGGAGCCAAAAAAAATGAGACTATTTACAAGGGATGGAGGGGCAGAACACAGGGAATGGTTTCCCACTGCCAGAGAGCAGGGATGGGTGGGATATTGGGAAGGAATTGGTGGCTAGGAGGGTGGGCAGGCCCTGGCACAGGTTGGGCAGAGAAGCTGTGGCTGCCCCTGGATCCCTGGGAGTGTCCAAGGCC
>JAWWEE010000162.1:1108387-1137898 GCA_035221455.1 Xenops minutus
CCTTCTCTTCTCCAGGTGACCCCCCAGCTCTCCCAGCCTGGCTCCAGAGCAGAGGGGCTCCAGCCCTTGGAGCATCTCCATGGCATCCTCTGGATTATCTGCAGCAGCTCCATATCCTTGGGGTGTTGGAGCCACTTCTCCTGTAGGTGTTGAGCTCACAGGATGCACAACACAGAGGGAACATTCAGCAATTCCAAAGCATTTAGTAACTTTCTAATGAAACGTTTCCCATTCCATTAAGTCACAAAAGGGCGATGTCATTCCTAATTCCTGGGCAGGATTCCCAGCACTTCGTGGTGCATGAACTGAGCTCCAAAAACCACAAAACAGATAAAAATCTGTGAAAAGAACCAATTAGTGAATGCAGCCAGAGCTGTCAATGCCAAGGACCCCATTTCTGGACCCGGGAGAAGCCTCATTCCAGGAGTGCCCAGAGGTGCCTTTTGGCAGCAGAATCCAGCCCATGGCCTGGGGTGGCCCTGGGCAAGCTCTTTAGCAGGGGACAGGAAGTTATTGCCCCATCCTGGGCTGGCCATTCCTGTGGGGAGAGGCCACTGCCTTCTTGCCCCCTGGAATCTCAGCTGAGAGCACATGGTTGTGTCTGAGCCACAACTTACCCCCCACCAAATTTCCATGCTCACCTTCTGCTCCTGACCAGGCGTTTTTGTTGGGATTCTTTTTAAAGATCTCATTTTATTCTAATATTTTTATAGTCTTTATTTTTAGATATTTAAAGATTTTCTAAAAGCATTTAAATAAGCTTTTTAAATAAATGAAGATGCTGACATTTTTTTAAATCCAAGTTTGCCCATGCCATGGACAATGCACATGGAACCAGCAGAGGAGAATGTCTCCTGAGGTTTTCCATGTAATGATTTCATAGATTTATGATCAAATATGACACTCTGTGCCCTTGGGGTAACCCACAGCCTGGAGCCCCAGGGATTGGGATGGCTCCAGTTCAGTGTCCCAGTGCTCTGGGCACCAACCAGTCCCCTCAGGAACAGGCTATTTGCTTGGGAATTCATGAGCCCTGGTGAGAAGTGTTTTCCAGCTGTATTTTTAGGACTGTTTTTAGGGCAGCCTGCAGCATTTCCAGCATCCTCTGCGAGTGTGGGGTAGGGCTGTCTGTCCCTCATCCTGAACTGGGAGAACTGGGAATGCTGGTGGATCTCAGAGCCTTTGGTTTGTCTTCTTGGAGCCCTAAAAGTACTCTGTGATGTCAAATCTCTGCTTTCTTCCCCCACAGTGAGGAAAATCTTGGAGCTGCTCTAAAGATGGAATGGGTTTGAGTCATGGAGACAGTAACAAACACTCCCACACACCCCGGTTGGTTCTCCTAAATAATCCTAATTGCTGAAATTGGTCATATTTGGGGAGTTTCAGGCTGTTCATTAAATCAGGAGCCCCCTGAAAGCTCCAGCCCCTGGGTCGAGCTGCAGGAATAGTAAAGCAGTGTTTATTTATTCAGTTAGCCCAGAATTCTGCAGCAGTTATGACAAAACCAATTTATTCCGGATTCCGCCGATTGCCATGGAAACCCACATTCCAGATAGCAGGGTAAGGACACTTAGCAGGAGAAAACCAGGCTTTAGCCCTGAGTAACTGATTCATCCCGGAGATTTTGAGGAAGAAATCCTTACAATGGAGGCGCTTCCCTGTTTAATTCTGGGGTGTAACACTCTGGATCCTCCTGGGAAAAGGCTCACAGAGCTCTCCCAGGCCAACCAACCTTTTGCTGGCAGAGCTGTGCCACGGGTCTGTGCCTTTCCCACCAGCAATCAGGGAGGGAGGACAAGAGGCTCTTCCAGGCAGAACTGCCAGGCTGGGAATTCGGGGTTTAGGGGCTTCCTGAAGGCACAGCTCTGGAGGTCTGTGCTCCAGCTCCACTTTGCAGCTCTGCACTCGGGGGAAAGTGGGCTGGAAAGTGGTTTGTGGCTGTGGCAAACCCAGTTTGGTTGCCCCACTCGTGTTGGCCAGAAGGTTCTGAGTTAAAGCTGGGGTGGATTGCTTGATGATGCTCCTCTTTCTCCAGAAATGGAAGTGTTCAGCAAAGCACTCGGTGTCACAGCCCTCGTGGTAGAGCTGAAGGACTTTCTCCTCCTGTGCCTCTTTTCTCCCCACTGGGGTATAAATAGGAGCTTTCTGCTCTGAGTCATTCCCTGGAGGAGCTGCAGAGGGAGGGGCCAGGGCACCCTGAGAATGCCTCGCTGGCTTTTCCACACAACCCTGGAGTCATTATGGTTGGAAAAGACCTCTGAGATCATCAAGTCCAATTGCCCAGCAACTTTTGATGAAGATCATGAACCTGTACAGACCTCAAAGCCCATCCCATCCCACCCCTGCCATGGGCAGGGACACCTTGCATAGCCCAGGTTGCTCCAAACCCCATGCAACCTGGCCTTGGACACTCGCAGGGATCCAGGGGCAGCCACAGCTTCCCTGGGAATGCTCAGTGAGGTTGAAATGTAGTTGCAAAAATACATCTGTATTGAAAATTCATCTCTGGGGCTCACTGCTGAACTGAAACCCAAGTTCTGGGGTGTTTTCCCTTGGCCCAAAACACTGCTGTGGAACCTGCTTTACCTGCACTGCCTCACTGTGCCCCCTTATGAGGAGATCCTGGAAATCCTTCCCTCCCTGGCACTGGCTGAGGGGAGGATCCAGAGCCCTTTTTCCCAGGATATTCTTGGTGTGGTGCCCTTTCCTCCTGCTGGGAGGTTTGTTAAGTGATCTGTGCTGCTCTGTAATGGCAGCAGCGACTCAGTAACTTAGTGTTCTCACAAACACCACAGCTTTTCATTCTCTGGGTGACTGGACCCAATCCAGCCTGGATTTGGTCAAGTCAAGAATCTGGTCTTGCTCACATGTGTCTTCAGTGGCCTGCCAGAAACGCTGCTAATTAAGGTCCCCACCTTAATGGGCCCTTGTCTCAGGTGCTGGACTTAGTGGCAATAAGAAGATGACACTGCTTGAGGTATTTCTGTGCCCCAAAGGGGCAGGCTGTGCTCATTCCATCATTATGTAGGGGGCTTTGAGTGGGCTGTGTGTGCTGTACCTCCCCTGGGAGGGGATCTGCCACCTGGGCTGGCCCTGGCGTTGTTTGCTCTCTCTTTGTGGTGGACACAACAGCTTCCCATGGAAACTGCTGCTCAGATTTTAGGGATGCAGAGTTCCTGGGGGCTGGTGCCTGGCAGGGCTTGGCAGGGAGAGGAGGAGCATTCTCACTGCCCCTCCATACCTGCTTATTTCAAATAAAGCCACTTAAAAGCCTGTTGGAAATTCAAGATATTTGGTATTTTAAGAAAATGTTTTCACGAATCAGCCCCGTCAGCTGCACCTACTGAGCTGGATATTCCCAGTTCAGGGTGTAATCAGCTCGACTCCTTTGTCACCCCTGCCCTTCCCACCCACTCACCTCCCCCGAGGTTCAGGTGGGCTCATCCAAAGATGAATAAACCCCAAGGAGCTGCCCCAGGAAGAATTCAGGGCTTTCAGACCCCGTGGGGAGAGTGGGAGCACCAGTGAGTGGGAGGGAAGGACCCACTGACAAAAGAAGCTGTTCAGTCTTTAATATTTGCTTCCTGCTCCTACAAAAAGTCTTGGAGACATTTAATACCAGTCTTTTATTTTTATTTTTTCCTCCTATGAAGCTGCTGTGCTGAGCTTGGGTTCCATTGCCTGGCTGATCAGGGTGTATTAACACCCTCTGGAAGGGCCATTCCCTGCTCTGGCAGCAGCAAGTTCTTCTCAGGAGTATCCCTGAGGGGATTTATGGAGCTCCAAGTGTGCTGGAGTACCAAGGCAGGGACACCAGGAGCATCACACAGCAGCAAAATGTTCTTTCCTTGTAGATTTGTTGCTTTTGAGCTCAGGCTCATGGAGCTCCAGAGGTTGGTCCCTTCACCTCTGATCAGTCACCAGTGGGTCCTTCTCCCCTCCCCACTGGGCAGGATTAGAGTTCTTCCTTTATTTCTCATGCTGGACTTGCCCCACCTCATTTTCTTGTAGCAGGTGTCATTCCAGGTGGTGGATTTTCAGTTCCTCTGCCAGTGTTTAGTGATTCCTGCTCTGTGTTCTGGGATTGGGGTGGTACCTGCAGCCCTCCCTCCCCTCCCTCTGCCCCCTGCCCTCCTTCCATCCCACCTGGATCTGGGCTGGGAGCACTTGGCTGGGTCATGATCCAGGCTCAGTGAGAAGCAGAAATTGTTCAGCTTGGGAAGAGATTGAGCCTGAGAAAGGGGTGGAATTGGGGTGGCCATGGGGGTCCCTTCCCCTGGACTCCCCACCTTCCCATGACACACAGGGCCAAGCCTGATGGAGAAGGGTCATAACCAAAGACTCCGAATGTCCCAGTGGAAACCAGAGTTTTCCAGCAAACACAGTCTGGCAGGGATGGTGAGAAACACCGGTGGGGTTTGGTGGATGCAGGTTTGGGGTGGGATCTGACACTCTGGGCCACGTGTAGACGCTCAGGGGTCTCTGTGTCACCCCCCAGTGTCCAGATTACAAACCCTTGGAGTGGGACGTGCCTGGTGTGCAGCTGGGAAGGGACAGGGACACTGGCTGTGTCGGGTGGATCTCGGTTTGATGGCAAGCTGATCTTCAGTAACCTTTGAAGTGAATAAAGGCAACAGTTCCCAAAGTTCAGAGGGCAGAAATCCCTGATGGGATCCCTTGGGGGCATTTTCAGTGGCCAGGGCGACCAGCCTTGGGGCAGCTTCACCTCCAGATGTTCAGGAGCTCATCCATTGATGCACTTCCAAGAGAACTTGAATATTAAAGTCCAAATGTGGCTCCATTCCTCCCCCAGCTTTGCTCCATGTCCAGCCCACTCTGCTCCAGCTGAGGTGAAGTGACTTCCAAGTATCCCAGTGCCAGCTGGCTCTGGAAAGACCCCCCAAGCCCAGAGTTTCCCCAGGGCCACATCTCTGCCTGTGCGAGCCATGCTGGATTTTAAGGGAAGCTCCTCCTTGTTTTATTTCGTTTTTATTCTAATGAACGGAATTTTTAGGAGTTTTCACTCCTCTGTGTGTTCTGCTGAGCCAAGAGGTGGCAGCACCTCCCTCCCAAGGCGTTTGATGTGCTTTGCAGGAGTGGAATGTTGAATGACAATAATGAGGGTTCAAGTCGTTCCATTTCGAGGCTGAACTGGAATAAACCCCATTTTTCATCATTGCATCAACGTGCCCGCAAATGAAGCTGAAAAAGTTTTGGGTCTGGACCACAAATGTTGGGTCTCCTCGGGCTGCACAGGGGTCAGTGTTGTACAGAATAATAACCACCATAACTGAGTGGAGGGGATATGAGTCTGAGCTCTTATTCTGCCCATCACAGCACATAACAGCAGCTGGTTGGGGAGAATGAAATGCAGTGAAAAACAGGTACAGAATAATATGTCAACTGTAGGTCTCTTGCTAAGCCTGTTCCTGCCCTGGGATCAAGGCTGGAAGCAGACATTTAACTACATCCCTTCAAATTCTGCTATAATACAACAATAGTTGTAATATTCAAATTATTCTCCAATCTTTTTTTGAGGATAACTTTACAACTTCATCATTGATTTTAACAGAGACTGGAATTTTTCTGCATTTTGGATAAATTTGCCCTATTATAAATTTTGAGTTGCATCACCTTTTAATTCCGTGCTCCCTCATCTGGACATTGAATTAAATTCTGGGAACAGGAGGTTCTGATCTGCTCCTCTCTTGCTCCTCCTGATTATAGCCAGAGCTGCCATTAGTTATTATTCCCCACACTTCCAATTATAATATTCTCTTTTCTGCTTGTAACTCTGACAAACTGGGCTCTTCAAGCTGAATTTTTCCATTAATGATTTTAATTCTCACTTAGAATGTGATGGACACTTTTGGGAAATATTAGACCCTAAATATTGATCCTTGTGCCTTTATTCCTCCTTTCTGTTTGCTGCCTCGTAGGCAGTTGGAGATCTAGGACAGAACTTTCCTCTCAGCAGTCTATTTAGGGGTTGGGGCTTTTTTAAGTAGTCCCTGTAAGGATGTTGTCAGAGGCTGCAATAAAGTAATCATTCTGTTCTTTTTTAATGCATGACTGCAGGAGTTGGGAGATTAGGGACAAGACGTGTCTGAAACTGCAGGGAGGAGTCAGAGGGAAGATACTGGTGTGTTGTGAGTGTCTGGAGCATCAGAAATTACCTGATTGAATCAAGTTTCCAGGGCTTGGAGCAGCCTGGGCTAGGGGAAGGTGTCCCTGCCCATGGCAGGGTGGGACTGGCTGAGCTTTGAGGTCCTTCCAACCCAAACCACTGTGGGATTTTGGGGTTCTGTGAACTCCACAGAATGACATCCCAACATCACCTGCAGTGGTGCATCATGTCAGACTGGGAATTGTAAAGGTTTACTGGTGGCTTCCACCATCTCTGCCTAAAGGCTGGGGAACAGAAGCCCTTCCCTGCTATTTTAGGAGCTCCTCATGGGTCAGGCCCCTTTCCCAGGGGTCTCTCAGAGCTGCAGGAGGAGCACAGGCAGGGGTGTCTGCAGCCATGGGTTCTCTCTGCTCTACACCAAGGCCAGCAGGCACTTTTAGCCATTTCTCACTGCTGGGGCTTGGGAAAGGTCTCCCACAGCACTGCTGATGTGGGACTGTCTGAGATGTGAATAAATGAAGTGAGAACTGCAGGGGTTTGACACCCTGAGCAGAGCTCACACGACTCAATTCACCCACATTCCCCCCAGACTTTGTAGGATGGTGATGCCCAGGGCCCCCTGAACTCCTGTCCTGTCCCAGGCACTGCTGTACCTGCATCTGCTGGTGCAGATCCCACCTGGAATGAGGGCTCCCTGCAGTGAGAGTGGACTGTGGAAGAAGAAGGGGGATGTTTTGGCATCTTGGTGTCTGTTTTGAGCCATCCTACCCAGCCCAGAGTGGACTCTTAATCCTCCTCCTGGAAATGTTCCCCTTTGTTTCCTTCCAGAATTGCCAGTGGAAGGGAATGAGCCTCTCAAATGGAGACATCAGCAATACAGAACTAGGGTTTTCCCCAGTTCCAGGGTAGTCCCACGAACATGATGCTCAGTCCCCATTTGCTGCATTCCCCCCCAGCCTGTGTGTTCTGCTCCTGGATGGTGAGAACATCACAGAGTCATCTTTGCACCAGGGACATAAAGAAAGGTCTCCCAGAGACTTCACAGGCAAGAACTCAAGTTCCTGAAATATGCAGAGCTAAATCCATGACTCTGTGTTCTTCTCCCCTCAGTTCCCAGGGATCCTGCCTAAATATTTAATGAAATCAGGTTGGATAAATGGCTCCTCATCCATTGATCTGTTGTTTCTGGATCCACTTCTCCACTTGGACGGGTGTCATGGAAATCTCCTGAACTGAACCGAGGACTTTCCTCCAGTCCCTTGCCATGAAATTCCAAGTGCTGTGTTGCAGTGTGTGAGAATTAGATTATAGAGAAGGAAATGCAATAAAATCAAGCTAATCAAGCCATCCCTGGAAAATCCCACGGAGAAGCAGCAAACCAGAGATAAGTTTGAGCTGTGTTTGCCTTTTTCTTTCTTTCTTTCTTCCTTTAACCTCTTTGCAAGAACAACAAATTCTTCTTAGCACAGGGACTTCAAAGCTCTGGGTCTGACTCCTTTTCAGATGCCCTTTGTCTGACTCTGTTACCCTAAACACAAAGCAGAAGTTGTAGTTTTACTGGTTTAGCTAAAACAAAAAAAAATCTCCCTGAGATCCTGTATTTTGCAGCAGCTGGAATTGCATTTTAACTTCCAGGGCCGTCTTTGTCCAGCTCCAACTGCTCACTTAAAGCTCTATTTTCTCTAAAGAGCTGTTACTTTGATAGCCATAATTTATCAAACACATATTTCAGGCAACCTTTTCAGCAGTGTTTACTGATAAAACTGCAACTCTTTGAATGCCTTTGGGAAACTGGCACTGACCAGGAGCTTTCTGTCTTTTGTGAGACTGGAAAACCTTTCTGCTCCTTGCTCTGAAGTGGTTGCATGGGATGTACCTGCCACTCCCAGGACATTCCCAGGCTCCTGCCCCACAACAACCGTGCTGTTCTCAGCCCCAGGAGGGTGGCTGTGGCCCTTGGGGGTGTGTGCCAGCCCTGGTGAGGCTTTCCAGAGTGCAGTGGTGACTTTCCCTCCTTGGGTAAAACAGCACCAGCTTCCCATAAGCTTTGTAATTGGCTCTTAGTGATTGTTTCCCATCATCCCAACAGCTGCAGCCCGAAGTGTTGTACAGAAACACTGAGCATCAGCACTTATGGCAGCCCAGGAGATTGATTAACATCCAGAAGGAAAGCAGAGGAGCTTAAAATAAGAAATAAAACAAGTGCTTAATCCTTTGGCCCAGATGGTTCTTGGCATGGAAGATAAAAATGTGTCTTCCCCTAAAAACAGAACCAGCCCATCTTCCTTCCAGCCAAGAAATACGACACAGTGCCAGCCACAAATCCACTCTGGCTCCTCGGGGTGGCACCTGGAGGGGGATTTGGGGCTTCCCAGCAGCCTGGTGGGCACCGAGATCTCCATGGGCAGTGTGGGAATGCCCACAGACCCACGTGGGTCCTTCCCCCAAGCCCCACAGCTCTCAGAGGGAGGGCTCCAAGGGCTGGGGCTCCAGCCGTGCCTCGGAACACTGTGCAGGTTATCTGGGATTTGCTTTGCTCAGCCCTGTGTGCCAGTGGAAGGGCTGGAGTTGGCTCCCAAACCCTCGGAGCACACTCCTTACCCACCTCAGGAGGTGCAGGTACTGTGGTGGCCACTCCCTGCAGCTCAGCTCCCTCCCCATGCCCACAGTGCCCACAGTGCCCACAGGGAAGAGGCATTTCACAGCTGGTTAAATATAGAGGGTACCCACAAACCCAGTCACCCCCCCGAGGGGCTCGAAACCCAGAGGAAGTGACACCAGAGTCTTCTCGCTCTCTGTAATTATAGCAGCTTTATGTAACAGTGTCAGAGAGCTGTGCTGTAGGATAGGTGGCACCTCATCCTCCACACTGGCAGACTAGACCCTGCCAGCAGAATTTATTCCTTGAAATGCCAGGAATTAAAGCACGCCATCCACCAGTGCGTTGGAATAAAACCTTGAAATCCACAGAACCTTCCAGGCAGGACATGTCCCAGAGGGCAGAATCCACCCTTCACTTCAGCCCTTTCTTTGGAAACAGAAACACAGCCTTAGTCACCTGGTGGCTTCGAGGACTGGCAAGTACCACAAATGCCCCCCGTGCTCTTTGCTGGTCAGATGTTGGAAAACAGGGGGATCTCAGGAGGTTTTCCTGTCCTACCTCCACCCCAAGGCAGAAGCTGCTGCCACTGAACCAGATTCTTACTTAATCTGTGTTATAAAACAGGAGAGGAGAGAGAGAGGGACAGAAATTGCTTTAGGGGGGAAGGGGTAAGGAATTCCAGAGTCCCAGGATATGCTGAGATGGAAGGGACAGAAATTGCTTTAGGGGGGAAGGGGTAAGGAATTCCAGAGTCCCAGGATATGCTGAGATGGAAGGGACCCACAGGGACCATCAAGTCCACCCCTCAGCTCTGCACAGGCCCGTCCCCAAGAGTCACACTGTGTCCTGAGAGGAATTGGGCTGTGCCAAATAACTTAGGAGAGTGAGGAACTGGACTCCTTCCAAGTGATGGAAGTGAGTCCTGCCTTCGGTGGATTGCTGGGGAATGCTGACAGCCCTTTTCCTGTCTATTGACAACAGGGACCCTTGGGCTGCTTTGGTGCCTTCAGCAGGAGCAGCAGTTTGCTTCCAGAGGCCCCAGAATCCAGGCAATCTGGGTGAAACCCAGAGTTCCTGTTCCATCTGAGGGCTGCTGGTGGACAGGGCGGGTTTTGGAGTCCCCTGGAAGGAGTGGATTCATATCCAAGTGTGCCATTAACATAACCACGGATGCTTCTTGTTCAGGTGGCTTGGCCTTCTGTGGGGTTCTGTCCCCCTGCTCCCAAGGAATGTTCCAAATCCAGGATTGTGGCCTCAGGTGAGCAGGGAGAGGCTGTGGAGAACTTCACTGAATCAGGGCTGGGCTTCCGTAGCTTCAGAGCTGAGATTCCTGCCCCTCCTTCTCTCCCCAAAAACGGGGCGCTGACCCCCACAGTGCTGCTGCCCCGCTGGGCTCCCGGGAGCTCCTGCCAGGGAGATCCCAGCTGGGAGTGGGGTTTGGGGAGTGCAGAGCAGGGAGAACTTGCTGACTGCCATTCTGGGTTGGCGCAGTGCGGTGCTGGGGCGTTCCCTTGGCTTGGCAATCTGGTGCCATTGATTCCAAGAGCACTTCGCTGTGTTTATGCAAATAGTTCTTGCTACATGTCCTGAAAGAACCCTACAAGTGCTGTCATTTGATTGAGTAATCATCAGATCAGGCTTGAAATAAAATTTCCTTTAGTTCTCTAGTCGTGCCCTGGGAAAAAAACCCCAGTATTCCCACATTTGGGTAGCTCAGAAATGACTAAATAATTGATATTTGGGGATAGATGGATGCACTGGCTCAAGGAGATTTGCTTTGTGCTTGAGAACGGGTTGGTTCTGATTAAAAAAAAAAAAGGAAAAAAAAATATGTGATAATTTCTAATGGTATTTTCTGGAATCAGTTTCCATTTGTTGTATTGACCCAGGGTATGGATGGAGTGGCTGAGCTTCCTTTCTGGTGAGGCAGCTGCTTTTACAGAATGTTCTGGGTTGGAAAGGACCCCAAGGACCATGGAGTCCCCCTGCCAAGTGAATGGCCTGCACCATTAGCCAAGGATCTTGGAGCCCTGGGGATGCTCAAAGCACTCTCAGTTCCAAGCCCTTCCCTCCCCCTCACCCCCAGCCTCACAGGCTGCAGCAGAGCCTTTATTTGGGGCCAGAAGGGAATGTGTTAGTCTGTGTTCCATCCCCAGGGACTCACGGGTCAGGAAAAGCCTTGGATGGTCTCTGCAGGTGGAGACAGCAGCTCTGGGTAGTTCTGTCTCAAGGGCTCTGCTTGCAGGACCATTTTCCATAATCCAAGATTAAAGGGACAGCCTGGTTTTTGATGTGTCCAGTAGGTCCCATAGAAACCTACAGGAGTCCTGTAGAAACCTAGAGACGTCCTATAGAAACTAGATTGTTTTGGGGTCTCTGGTCACATCTTCACAATCTCCTGTGCCCCTGGGCACGTGGAGCTGTGGGCTCCAAAAAAGCCCAACAGAGAACATTGGAATAATCCACGTGAAAGCTACTCCAGACATCAGCAGAGGATGGGCAGCCCCAGGGAGGAAGAGTCCTCATGCCTATAGAGATTGGAACACCCCGTGGTTAAATGCTAGGAAAAGTAGAGCCTGGAGTGCTGGGAAGTGTCTGTTCACCAGGCTTTGTTCATTAACACCATAAATGAGTGATACAGAAAACAATCTATAACGCAGCAACTGAAAGCATTCAAACAATTGCAGTTTTTAAGGGCTTAAAGCCTCAGTGCAGCTCATTGACCCACTGCATGTTCCTTGGCTAAATTACCCCATTAAAAATGGCCTTTGATTGAGAGCTCCTCTCTACACAGGGATTTGTGTTTGGCCATTTCAGACACGTGGCTGGGGGAAAAACTTATAAACAGGAGTTCTTGTCCTTTTTTTGGCTCTGTTGATAATTTCCCCCAGCTCAGATCAGTAAGATGGTCTGTCCCATGGACACACACAAACTGGGGGGTTTGGAGGCTCCTTCCTTTAGTGTCAGCCAAGGGCACACTGCAGATGGCAGGGACCAAGCCCTTCTCTGTGGCCTGGGGCAGGGAATTCCCTTCTCTGTAATACCACACCATCTGCATTCTCTTCAGGAAAGGAGCCAGGGGTGATTCTGATCACTCAATGCGTGACCCTCATTTTTTGTTGTAGTAAGGGGGTTTTTTGGCTCCTTTGAGCCACTCCTTGGGGAGCTCGCCTCAAAAAGATGGAGCTTTCAAGTGTCTTCCTATTGTACTCTTTCCCTTTTGCCTCTGCTATCCTAGAAGTTGAAAAGGAAAAGAGTTGGCTTTCTGGAATCCCACAGAGATGATCGTCCATAAACCCAGAGTAAAGTCCCTCTGCCTTCCAGATCTCAGTGGAATGGTGGTGGCTTGTCACTGAAATAAATTCAGAGCTATTTTCCTTGCCCTGTTTATCCCTCCTTCCCTCTGCAAACCTTCCTGGCTCCCTATTTCCAATCTCCATCCAGCCTGCTGTTCCTTCAGTATATTTATGGTATTTATATTACTTTTCAGACAACTTAGGAGAGCTGGATGCCTTCCTCTCTCACCTTGGTGTGTTACCTGCTCTTGGAGAAACTACTCCATAATACTCACAACAGCCTTTGATTTAGAATTCCTTTATATACAACAATTTGTATTTTAGATTTTAGACATGTGGCTGGGAAAAAGCCTAGGAAATACAGGAGTTCTTGCAAATTTTTTGGCTCTGTTGATAATTTGCTCCAACTTAGACCATGAAAACAGGTGTTCAGGGTGTAAGTTTTGGCTGGCTGAGGTTTGTTTGTCGGTCCAGGTCTAGCCCACGTCCTCTCCCCTGTGCTGGGAACACGGGGTTGTCCCAGGAGAGCAGGATTTGAGGCTGCTGGAAGGGATTCAGACCCCCCACCCCAAAAGAACTGCCCCATCATTGTATTTTAGGCAGCCAAGTCAAATTCTTGAAGTAGGTTGTGCAATTGCTCCTTATGTTTAGATCTTTTCCAAGTACAATCCCAATTTAATGAGCTGTGTGTATTTTTATAGCATCTTTTAGGAGCCTTTCAAGTGGAGTCATTAAATATGTATTTTTAATAACCTCTGTGTCTTAAAAGCACAATGTGAAATGTAAGGACTGGAAATCAAATAGTGATTCCCCCTGACTTCTGACTTCAATTATTTAATTACAAATCCGTGTGAAGTTCAGACACTTTTTTCCTCTTGTGATTTCACAGCCTTTTTTTTTTTAATTTTGAGCTGACAGTGATTGTGATCACTGACTTTAAATGTGTGCCATCACAGATCTTCAGGGTGGGCAGGGAGCCTGCTCTGGAGCACAGGCTGTAAAATATCTCACGTGAAGGGAGTTTAATGAACATTTTAAGGACCACCTTAGACCTGAGATCCCTCGGGAGGAGCAGCAAACTGGGAGTAAGGCTCGGTGGGATTTGGGGAACCTCTGAGGAAATCTGTCAGAAATGGTGAATGTGGTAAAACCAGCACCTTTGGCTTTGCCTCAGGTGTTTCCTGGGCACTTCCCAAGGGATCAGTGGGAACTCTGCATGACTGAGGGAAGCCTTGGGAAGGGAAAGCAGGCGAGGCAAAGGGAAAAGGCAGATGGGAAGTGTCTGTGGACACAGCCATGTCACATCACATGGCTTGGAAGGAATTGTTTTAACAAGGACAGGAAGCAAACTGTAAATTAGCGCTGCCGGTGGTTTTTAATTACCTGTTTACTCCTTAATCCTGTAGTGTTACACCAGCAGCTTCAGTCTGTGCCCTCTGGCAGGAGCCCCCTGAGGGGTTTTGTCCCTTCATTTAGTGGTAAACAAGGTTCAAACCTCTCTCGATTCTGGGTGTTCAGGGTCTGCTTTGCCCCATTTCAGATGTTGTCTCTGAGTGTTCCTTTAGTTCGTGGTGCTCAATTCTTGTTTCCAGACGAGGCTCGTTCCCTCAGGAGCGAATGGCAGTTCTGTGGAAGAGGCAAGGCCGAGTTTTATTGTAAATAAACGAGTGTCACAGGGTATTTGGGGCTGGAAGGGGCTCTGGAGATGCTCGGCCCAGCCGGGCTCACCTGGCCCAGGTGGCACACGACGTGCCCAGGTGGCTTTGGGATGTCTTGGGGCTGTCCCTGCTCTCTGCCACCCGCATGGAGGGAAATCCCCCCTCAGGGAACCCTTTATTTTAATTCCTGCCCGTTTCTCCTCGCCCCGTCTCTGGCCACCACCGCAGCCTGGCTCCGTTCTCCTGGCACCCACCCTCACTGGGGCTGTTTATGCGCCTTCCTCACAGCCCCTCTCAGTGCAGGCTGCGCAGGCACTGCTTGCCGTGCCGTACCGCACACGTTTTTGCGGTAAAACACGTATATTTTGCGCTAAACAAACCCCGCACCGCCGCTCTCCGCTCCCACCCCCTCAGCGCCCTCAGCCGCCGCCATCCCAACCGCCGGGCGGCGCCACTGAGCCCCGCGGCCGGCGCGTCTTAGCCAATGGCGCGGCGGCGGCGGCGCGGCTCAGCCAATGGCGCGGCGGCGGCGGCGCGGCTCAGCCAATGGGCGCGGCGGGCGGGAAGCGCGGGGCGGGCGGCGGGGGCGGCGCTGTGAGGGGAGGGAAGGGAAGGGACGGGAAGGGAGGGCAGCCCGGCTCGGTCCGGCCCCGCCGCTCCGCCGCAGCCAGCCCCGGCACGGCCGCCCCGCCGCGCTCCCCCATGTACGACAACTTGTACCTGCACGGCTTTGAAGACTCGGAGGCGGTGAGTGGCGCGGTGGGCGGTGATGGGGAGCGCGGCGCCCCGGCCGGGCCCCCCGAGCTGCCCCTGAGGGGCTCGGGCCGTGCTACACAAGGCGTGGGGGCCGGGCCGTAAAACGCGGGCCCCCTCGGCAGGCAGGGCAGGGCAGGGCACGGTGAGGGGTCCCGGCAGAGCGGGCACAGGGCCTGGCCCAGGGCAGGAGGAGGGTTCCTGCCCCTGGCCCTGGGCAGGAGGAGGGTCCGGCCCCTGGCCCTGGGCAGGAGGAGGATTCCTGCCCCTGGCCCTGGGCAGGAGGAGGCTCCTGCCCCTGGCCCTTGGCAGGAGGAGGGTTCCTGCCCCTGGCCATGCCGCTCTGCCAGTGCAGGCCGTCTACGAGTGGCCTCAGGGACCAGCAGCTGGCTTCAGCATCGCTTCGTTTCAGGGATGCAGGAGCCGCCGCTGTGCAGCCCCGAAATGAACGCAGTGCACCATGCCGCGGGTAAAAGCCGTGGGTTTCAGGGCTGTGCGTCTGGCATCTCTCAGGGCTGTGTTTCTTAGGATTCCAGAAGGGCTGGGGTTGGAAGGACCTTAAAGCAGTCTTGTTCCACAGGCAGGGACACCTTCCACCAGCCCAGGTCGCTCCAAGCCCCATCCAACCTGGCTTTGGACACTCCCAGGGATGGGGAAATTCTTGGGGTCAGTTCAGGAATTCCTGCCCTTTTGGGGGCTGTGTGTTAATTTGTGTTTTTTCTCTCACTGCTGCTGCTCCCAAGCTGCCATGCCGAGTGCATATGAGTGTGTTGGTTCCTTCAGAGACGTGTTTTGGGATCCAAATGGATGTTTCTGTAAAGCAGGCAAAGCGTGAATTCCTGGGAGCTGTTCTCAAGCCGGAATGTGTCTTGCACTGATATAATGTCTTTCAACAAAGTATAAATATGTTCTTAAGAAGACAGCTTAAAAGCAGGGTAGTAGGGCTAAGAAAAAGGAGTTGCTCGAGAAGGGTTGGTATAGAAGAAATGTATTATCCATAAAAGTTCATGAGAGAACACTGATAAATGTGTCGTGGGATTTAAAGGTGCTTCTGAGATGCTCCGTTCCATGTATTGACAGAATCCCAGGGGATTGGAAGGGAGCCCTGGACATCACCTAGTCCAACCCCAGCCAAGGCAGGGTCACCTGGAGCAGGAGCCACAGGAGCCCCAGAAGGGATTGCAATGTCTCCAGAGAGGGAGACTCCACATCCTCCCTGGGCAGCTGTTCCAGGGCTCTGTCACCCTCGTGGAAAGAAGTTCTTCTTCAGGTTGAGGTGGAACTTCTTGTGTTTTAGTTTAAATTTCCTTAAAGCCCCACTGATCTCTTCCAAGAACGTTATTTGGGAAAAGCAGTTTTAATGGTACCTGTACACAAACATCTGTATTAGGGTTTGTGCTGGAAGAGCCATGTAATAGAAGTGAGGAACCAGGTCTTTGACTGGCCACTTGGAAGGATGGGGATGAAGGAAGGAATCATTTGCAGGTCCCTTAACACTCCCTTCAGTAGTCCATGATATTGCTGTTTACAGCTTCTGTAATTTTACAGACTCTCATTAATTGAGAATGTTTTTGGATTAACTTAATTTCCAGAATCATGGGAACATGTGAGAATTTCATTCTCATAACCAGAAAAAGCCCCCAAAGCCTACAAGCAGTCTGGGTCTTGCAGTGATATGGAAAAGCCAGAGGCCATAAACCACACTGGCTCAGGCACTGAGCAGTTAAAATTCCCCGGGTGTTTGTTTGCTTTATGCTCCTGAACCACTTGCTTAAACCATTGTCCCTTATTATTTTAGCTCCTGACTCAGGGATTGGGAATGCCTGCTGAGACAATATCCTGGCAAACAGGTAGCAGGATGGCTCACATGAGTATTACTTTCTAGTCAGAGAGAGCCACCGTGGTAGAATTAATACAGTGCAAAACAAATCGGGGGGAGAATTGCAGTTCCCTGCGGGGAAGAGCAGATAACTGTGAGCGTGCAGAGATGAAAGGAAAGGCCTCCCTATTGTTGTGCTTCAGGACCTGCAAGGCTTATCCCGGCTGCTGTGCAGCTGCAGGAACCACGAGCGGGGATGCTGGGCGTGCTCTTTCCTCCCCTGGAGCACGGGGAGCTGCGATGGAGCTCGTGCTAATTGCAGTGCTCCCAGCACGGAATAAACCGCGGCCACATGAGTCATTAGTGCAGAACGGCTGCCGAAAGTGGGCACTTGCCCTGGCAAAACCCAGCCAGCCCCTGTGTGCATCAGCCCCTTTTAACTGGCATTAAAGGAAGAGGGCTCTTACACCGAGTAAACACCATCGCTTCTGCAGAGGGGCTATAAAGTGTATACCTCATTTCTCCTGGTGGATAATGTACAGATGAACTGCTCAGAGAGCACCAGCAGAAGCATGCAGGTGAAATTTTCCTGTTAAAAGCAGCAACAAACATGGCATTTTTTAACAGTGAACAGATCTATTGATGATTCTTGTAATAGCAGCTGTTATTATAGAGTGTTTGTGTGTGTGCATGTATATAAAACATGCAAAAATACAATTTTTATTGACTACACATAAAGAAATGAGTGTGTGCATGGTATTATAATCCCTTACCAGCTGTGATGATTAATGTGAAGTAGATGATGCACTAGTTAGTGTGAGGCTTTTTGAAGGAGGAAAATTACACTGTTGAAGCTGAGAAAAACTGCCAGTGATTGTAGACAAAAGGTAGTTCCCACATTTAGGAAAAGAGGTGCAGGGGTATGGAAGCCAACAACTTCTGCAGGGACAAGTGTCCTTGTCAGGAACACAGAAAAGCAGATGGAAAGCGTGTGATTGTAGAGAGAAACATCTTCCCAGGGAAGATTTTTGCCTGTCTCTTGCCTTGCCCTGTGATTTTGTGGGTTTTTTTTAGTGCTTTGGGTAGTTCTAACGGGGTCACCCTTTTGGGAATTAAAGCTTCTTTGCTGTGTATTTCACATTCTTGATAATGAGGGAATAGGACATAAAGCCTCATTAGCACAGGGGCTTAAGGCAGTGAGGTCCATTGGGTAAGCAAATAATAAAATAATACTGTTTGATGTTCACAGGTGTGAACTCACAGGTATGTGAGGTGGGGAGGGCTCTGAATGCTGCTCCACAGGCCACTCTGGAGTTTCCCAGTGCTCTTTGGTTTCAGGAAAAACTCCATCTTTTTCAGAAACAAACTTCAGTGACACGTTCCCATAAGAAATAATTTTTTTTTCTGTGAAATTACATTTCCATTAAAGCAGCTTTTCATTAAAAAATTACCTGCAGGAGCTGGCCCCTGGAAATGATGGGGAATGACACCTGCCTGGGGGCAGCAGGTTTTACACCCGCAGAAGCGTCAGGACAGTCCCTTTGAGGTTGTTTGCTTATATTTATCCCTTCAGGGCCACATGTGAGCATGCAGAACATCATTCCTCGCCTCCCAGGGGGCGAGTTGAAAGCCTGTCAGCACGGGAGAGGCTTTATCTGTGCACTCCAAGGGGTTATCAGGGCGGGTGGGAACAGCTGCCTGTGGATAGGGAAGTTCAGCTGGGTTCTGCAAAGGGGCTGGCCTGGGATTAGCAGGGCCTGGCCTGGGCTGAGGGCTGGGGAGCACAGGGAGGTGCCAGAGGGTGAGGGTGCTGTGCAGTGTCAGCACCAGGGCAGCTGGTGACAGCTCGTGGCACTGGCTCTGCGTGCCTGCCTGCTGAGGAATGCCAGGGCGTCCCAGCCAGGCCAGCCTCGTCCTGGCCACTTCATCTGTGCCTTTCTCTTCCACCTGGGCTTTGGTTGGGAAGCTCACATTTAGGTATTGATTGCATTTCCCTGGGATCTTTGGTCCCTAAAGGAGACATGGCTTTGCTTGCCCTGTGCATCCCTTTTGTAGTAGATTTTCTTAGTAACTGCTTTTCCCTCTTTGCTTTTTGTCCGTGTAGCCTCATTCTGCTAAGCCATCTTCTTTTCCAGGCTCCTCTTAGCTGTTTGACCTGCTCCTGCCCCTGTGTGGCCTCCCTCAGGCAATTCCCATCCCTGCATCCACAGCCTCCCTCCTGCTGCCCGTGCTAGAGCTGGTACCTCCCATTCACCAGGGAAGCAGGACTTTGCTGTCCCGCTGTGTGAGCCAGGATGATGATGATGCCCTTCAGAGACTGTGGCACCAAGAATCAGATAAGCGTTTTTGGTGGGACTCGTGCCCACAGAAGTACTTTAAATTCTGAAAATCCTTTGGTGTTTGTAGGAACTAAACACAATGAGGCTGACCCTGGTAGCTGCTGTTCAGTTTGACATAAGCAGGGCCATGGGCAGGACTGTGTGTGGTGTTGCATTCTAGGGTTTGACTCCAGTTATTCCATAAAATTCTTGAGAGAGTGGTGCTGAGAATTTTTAGGAAAGAGGCGATGGGAACAGTGGGAAAACACATTTCATTGAGCACACAAGTGGTCAGTGTCAGTGTTTTGAGGACATTGTACTCCCCTGCCTTTCCTGTTTGCTGACATCACTCCTCACACCACTCACTCCTTCTGCTGCCAGTGTACACTTTTCTCATGGACACTGAGACAGGAAGATCTCCACATGCTGCTCAAGTAGAAAGATGTGATTATAGAAAAGCAAACTTTGGTAGGGAAGTTCCTATTCAAATACTGATTGGATTTTTGTCTGCTGCTTCTCTGATGGCTAAAGGAGAAGGAAAGGTGGGCTTTGCTTGCTTTGTACGTCTCAGTTGTCATAGGCTGAGGAACAAATAATCAAAATGTCTATTTAGAAGTGTTTTCCATCTTGTCTCTGTAGAGATTATGGACTGGGGTTTGTAGCACCCAGTTCATTTATAGAACAGCTTTGTACAATGGGTGGCCAAGACCAAGCTGTCAGATAAAAGCTGGGACTTTCAATGGGGTTAGGAGGGTTTCAGTGGTTTTTTGGTGTATCATGTCCACAGGTCTCTGCCGCGGTTTTCAAGCTGAAGATTGAAGGTTGGTCGTTGAGATCTGAAGGTCATCTTTCATGGCTTGATGGATTTTGCAGGCCACTATCCCAGGTTGCTCCAAGTCTCATCCAACCTGGCCTTGGACACTTCCAGGGGTGGGGCAGCCACAGCTTCTCTGGGCACCCTGTGCCAGGGCCTGCCCACCCTCCCAGCCAGGAATTTTTACCATGGATGTGTGTGTGAGCTGGCAGAACAGTGTTTGCAGTACTGTTGGTTTGTTGGAGACACCCAGCTTGACTTCAGGGAAAACTGTTCTTTGTTCCTCCATTTCAATTAGTTCCCTTTTCTAATGTTTAATCCAAAAAGGATGAGGAATGGCAGGACCTAGTAATGCAGAATTGTTGGCTAACCACTCATCTGCTTGCTGTTTGCTTGTGGAGGATTTTTAGTTTCCAGTATGCACTAAAGTCTGCCTTGACTGGGAAAATAATCAATGTTTTCTGGATACAAAGAGATTATCCTCTGCCCATTATGTCTTCTGAATTCTCATGGAGATTTGCCTTTTCCATGGTCAGAGCGTGTGTGTGTTTTTGACAGCTTCAAATCTGTTTTCATTTCTATTAGTCCTTAATAGGCTGCCTTGACTAATGAATCATCAGCTGCCTGACATTTGTCTTGTGTAGAAAGAGCTGCTTGACAGGTTGGACAGTTGGCTTCTTTGGGGGTTTGATTGGGTGTTTTTGCTTAGATTTTCCTACTAAAATTTCTAAAATCCTACTACTACAACATTAACTACCCTTGCCATGTGTTGTGCTCATGTGAAAATGGTTTTCTATCTGACTCAGATCTTGTTTGCTAAATGTAACATGATTTGATAGTGTAGTAGTCAAATAAAACTTTCAGTACAAATCATAATTCATTTTTAGAAATTGCTGCTTGCTGTTTCCATAGAGGTACTTTTTTATACTAAAATACATGAACTCATCTAAACAAAAGGACAAAATGAGGAATAGGTAAGTGTTTTCAATTGCAGCTGCAGGTCAGAGCTCCCCTGATGGGCTGCTGAGTGGTTGGTCATACTGTGTGTGTTCAGGGGAAGGACTGAGGTGTGTGGTTAACTCTGGCTTTGTCCTGCCTTTGGATCCCTTCTGGGGAGCTCCTGCCTGACCGTGCAGTGCAGCCAAAACCACCAGGCCTGCTCACAGCTGTGCTGCTCCTGGACTGCACACTGCTCCCAAACTGCCCAGTGCTCAAGGAAATGCTGCTACTGGGAAGCATAAGTGGCTCTGCCTGGGCTCAAGGGCACTGGAGGGAGGAATGTGGCTCTTGGTGCTGAAGGGACACATCAGAGGAATAATAAATAACAAGGGGAGAAGCTTAACCTGGGATTTGTCGATGTCATGGCTTGCTTCCCTATCTCCCTAAAACATGTTCTGCTTGGAAGCTACTGAGCTGTTGGATGTTTTCCCTTTGAGTGTGCATTTATAGAGATAGTAGAGCCTGGGTTTAAAAATCAGCAAAAATGCAGATTACTTTACAAACAGGACAAGGCTGACAACTGTTCATGGTCATTTGGAATACGGTAATTAATTCCAAGATGTCACTTGGCTGGCTGAGTGCTGAGTTCCGTAGGGATCGCAGGTGGTGTCAAGATTTGCTTGCAGACTCTCCTTGTATTTTTCCACAGTGCTTTGTCACTAATTTTCATGCCAAAAATGAACTGGTCTTGGTTCCTGAGTGTCTTGTGTTGCCATGCCCCTTCCTTCTTTCCATGTCTCCACATGTGTTTCTGTTCAGGTGCAGTGTGTGGGGCTCAGTGAGCAGGGTTACAGCCTGTCAGCAGGCACAGCCTTTTCCAGGCATTTTCCCTCCTTCAGGAGAGCCTCCATTGCTGGTGGGCATCTTGCTTCTCATGGAGCTGTGCATGCCAAGTGAATTTACTGCCTGCCAGTCTGTGTGCAACTGTTTGGGAGCGTGGCTTAGAGGGGACCAAAGGAAAGGCAGATTGGCCTGGAGCTCCATTAAAGCTTATTGGTTCATTCAGGGAGCACTGGTTTTGTGTGACTGGGCATCCAAAGGGATTTCTCCTCTGGGAGAGAGACACAAGGGAGCAGCTCTTGGAAAAGGAGAGGTGGGTGGGTTAGAGGAAAGAGCCAATCACAGGCAGCCAGTGGAGTTCAGTGCATGTCTGATAACTCTGGGGCCTCCTTTTCCTCACTCCTGCATCTTCCCTTCCCCTTCCTTTAAGGCTCTGCCTTGGCTGGGAACTCCCAGAGTCCCTTGAACAGCTGCTGAGTTTGTGTCTATAGATGCACACACATATGTCTATAAACACATATATGTATTTAGGGGATTGGACTGTTTTTAGGAGGGCCCTTCCAACCTCAGCCATTCCCTTACTCCAGGAGGACTTCCAGAGCAGAAAGGGAGGCAGTGGGGGGGGTTCTGTCCAACTGGCTCTGTCTTGTGCCCACCTATCTTTGTCTGCCCCACTGCTCATGGGAACTGGATTTTTCATTTGGAGGATTACCCAGATATCCAGAGCCAGCCCAGCTTTTCCAGCAGCACGGAGAGCTGGAGGCAGCAAGTGGTGCCTGACTTTGTGCATACACAATGCAGGATCTAAATCTGCCTCTTCTGTTTCTCTCTAAAGCCTTGTCAGAAAGGGTTTGAACTGTCTTGAGGAAAGGACTCCAAAGGAGCAACTGGGCTACAGGCTCTGCTCTGCCCCTAAGGAAGGTTTTAATTTTCACAAGGACATAGAAAAGAAAAGCCCAAGAGAGGGGGACAAGAGGCTGCTCTTCTGTTTTGTTTTGTTTTCCTAAAAAGTCATACTGTACCAAGGCTGTATAAGTTACAGAAATGGAACTCTTTGGTCGTGCAGCTTCCCCAGCATTGGGAATGCAGCCTGGCAGTGCCTTGATTTATTACAGCAACATGGGAGAAATCATGAGGAAAAAATACTCCCTATCATCTTGCTGAGTACTGAAGTGGTGAAGAGTGTGTCTGAACGAGCTGCTAACACTTTATATAAAACTTCACAAGCCTTTCTATTTTGAGAGAACTCTGCTTATACCAAATATATTTTCTCTGTGAGTCCTCCCATGGCTTTTTTCCGTGCTGGGACATTTCCCTGCAAATCGACTCTGGTGCTGCTCAGCTCATTTGTGCTTTCTGCTCCCTCCCATGGGCTGTGTGTCCTTGGGACAATGGCATCACAGTGACTGCATTATCAGAAATGTCACATTTCCTTGGAAAATGTGTTGCTGGAGAAACTGTGCTGGGTGCTCCTGCTGTGTGTGAGGCTGCAGGATTTATTCTTTAGTAGCCATGCCCATTATGGCCAGGAACAAGCCCTTTGCACCTCTTCCCTTCATGGGATCAGCTGTAGCGTGACCAGGGCATCCTCCTCATGCCCTCCTCCTGCTCAGCCTGAAAACCTCGGGCTGGTTAGTTCAAACTTTATCACAACCTTTCATCCCTTAATCTCTTAGAATAAAATTACATTTCTAATGCTTATTCCCCTGTGCTGCTTCTTTATGAACCTCTCCTTGCCATGCAGGATTTCTTGATAATATTTTTAAGCCCCATTCCTGCTGTGATTGATGTATTCCCTGAAGAACGTGTATCTCTCTTGCCTGGGAAAATGATGTGTTCTGACAAATCACCAGTTAATCTCTGCTGAGATACAGAGGTAATGAGATACCACAATAACATTTCATGTTCCAGAACAATTAGTGGTGATCTCCTCAGGTTCTGACAAAACAAGCCCCAGCATCAGTCTCGGGCAGGGATGTTTCAATTATGACCAATCCAGGGAAAATCCCAGCAAGGAGAAACACCCAGTGGCTGTGCTCATGCTGCCCCACCAAGGCAGTCCTTGCTCTTGGCTCCCTGGATTCAGGGAAGCTTTGGTTCTTTAAAAGCAGCATTACCTCCCCAATATACACTTGTACTAAAGGGTGTCACTAAAGTGTCTGTCTGAGCAAGAAAAGTGGGCAAAATGACTTCAAAATACATTACTTTTCAAAGTTTCTGATGAGGTATGAGGAGCAGCTCCATCCCCATTGTGCTGCTTATTTGAGTTAAAATGTTCTCAAGATGTTTTTGCACACCATACACCAGGAATATTGGAACTTTGCACTTGTTGTCGATCTCTTATTAGAAAGTGAAGGGGATATTGACAGATGGAAAATCAGACAAATGAATTTTACTTTGCCTCCCCACGTTTTTCCGTGCCAGTTACAGCTGTCTGTTGTTTTTCCCTTGCTGCCCTAAGGAGCAGAGTGGTAGTAAGTGTGACAGTACATGGCTGAACAGCTCCTGTGTCACACCCTGCAGTGGATTCATTGCAGGAAGGCATTAAGCAATATTTCCCTTTAATAGATTGGGTCTGCTCTGTGTAAACACACAGCACGAGTGGGAGTCTGGGAGGAATGGAGCCCCAGACTGGAATATTTCCTGCTACACCTCTAGAATTCATACAGAGGTGGTGGATACACAGAAGTTGAGAAGTTGCCTTAGGCCTTGAAACTTGCCAGTGGATGTCATTTCAGTGCTGACACTGAAGATGTTTTGTCTATTAGAATATTTAAGAGCCTTGTTAATTTTTTAGCTTTACTACTCTGTTCTGAATATATCACACAGGAATGTTTTCTTTTCGTTGGCTTAGAATCAAATTCTGTAGAATCCCAGAATGGTTTGGGTTGGAAGGGGCAATAAAAGCTCCACCCCCCATCCAGCCTGGCCTTGGACACTTCCAGGGATGGGACATCCACAGCTTGGATATAACATACAGACCCATCATATTTCCATAAACTCCTTGTTGTCTGCAGGAGAAGCTTCAGTTCCTGTGATTTCTCACTCAGGTTTTTATGTGCAAGTGGTACCTGCTGAGGGGGAAGATGCATTCAAAGGGCTGTAACTTAGCACAGATATTTTGTGTCTTCCTTCATAAGGAAGAATTTAAGTTATAAAATATGTATGAGATCTCTTTGGCATCAGAATTGAATGTTTTATATTCCTCAACAGGAATTGGATATTCATAAAGCTCGTCTGCCTTTCTTCTGGATGGTCTGATCTCTTACAATCCTAGTTGTATCCTCAGAGTAACAACCACAAGGCTGTAAATAAATACAAACACTGCAGTGTTGTTTGGCTGCAAACTGATGAGTGAAGAGGTCTGTCTGAAGGCATCACAGCTTTTCAGGCTGCTTTTGCTGAACATTTCCAAACCTGTCTGGCCTAAATAGAAATTACATATGCCCTTAAATCTGCAATTTGGGGCCAGAACTGAACTGAGGGATGAAACCAAACCCTGTTTTCAGTGGAGCTAGATTGATGTATTTCAGTGAAGTGCAGCCCAAAAGTCCTGATTCCTGCTCTTTTCTTTCAGCTGTTAAATAATTCCTCCCTTTCCCTCTTCACCCAACTGCAGTTGCTGCATTACTTGCAAAAAAAAAAAGAAGGGGAAAAAAGCTTTTTCCCAGCAGCTGGAAGCTTAACCAGCATTTCAGGAAGGAAATCAGCAGGGCGGTGTCCCAAGGGGCTGCTGGCTGGCTGGGAACGTGCTGCAGGCTCTGGGGATGGGAGACACTTTGGGCTTCTGGCTGGTCACTGTTTCACTCCCTTCTCCTGGAGCGGGTCCCTCTGTGCCTGGGCCCTCCTCCCTGGGGCTCAGCACCCTTCTCCTCTCCTTTATTCTCTCTTACTAATTTAGTGGTTTGTCTTTCAGCACTGTGGCTCGCACAGTTCTCCCCACGTTTTGGGATGGACACAAGAGCTGCAGGAGCGAGGCAGGGAAGGAAGGGGCTGTGCGAGGGGAGCTGCAGCTCAGGAGCGATACAGGCACAAAAGGCAGCAAGAGCCAGCTCGGCTCCTGGCCGTGCCTGTGGTGCCACTGTGCTCCTCTGCAGTTCCCTGCTGGAAAAGAGGTGCTGCGGGGTAGGAACTTCATAGGAATGCAGGAATCATAGGGTGGCCTGGCTTGGAAGGGACCTTCTTAAAGCCCATCCAGTGCCACCCCCTGCCATGGGCAGGGACACCTCCCACTAGCCCAGCTTGCTCCGAGCCCTGTCCATCCTGGCCTTGGACACTCCCAGGGATCCAGGGGCAGCCACAGCTTCTCTGGGCAGGCTTTCTGGAGGGGAGATCCATGAGGTGTGCCTGCAAGGGGAGGGGGGACTGAGATCTTGTGCTTTTCCCTGTGCTGTGTGTTGCTGGTAGATCTGGGGGAAAAAGTCCTCCTTTGGGGATGGAAAGATGAACCTGGGAACCGTGTGTGGTACCCAAACCTCCCTCCTCGTGTATAACAGGAAAGTGCAGGCTATGCTGGGGGCTGAGCAGGTCCCTGTCCCTGTGTCAGGAAGGTCTGGCTCTGTCCAAGGGAGAACTGGTGTGTCCCTGCCCTCTGCCATCTGAGTTGCCCCCGACAGGCAGTGCTGGCTCGTCCCTTGGCTGCTCCCGGGGATCCTCAGCTCTGCGGGACGGAGGAGGCTGCCGGAGCGTGGTGTGAGACCCGCTCCTTCCCTGCACTCCTGCTGCCGTGTCCGCAGCATTCCCGAGCCTGCCGAGCCGGGAGAGGGATGCCGGGCACGGGAGGGAGCGCTGGGGTGCCAGCGGAGCTCCATCCAGGGAGTGGATCCGCCTGCAGGCTCTCTCCGTGCTGTGGGAAGCGGGATGAGCTCGGCAGCCACTGCGGCTGAACACAGAGCCGATCCCAGAGGAGCCATCCACACTGTGGCTTCCAGGGAGGCAGCTCCTGGCATGCCAAGCGCTCTGCGAACGCGTGGAAAGGAGGAAATAAGGCACAGTTAACGCTGAAAGGCACTAGGGGAAATGGGAGCTTAATCCAAGCCTTTCCTTCCTGCCGGCAGCACAGGGCACCGGGGCTTGGAGGGAATCCTTCCAGGGCAGGGAGATCTCGGGGTGAGGGGTCCAGGGGTGCCAGGGGTGCACTGGTGCTTATGTAAGCTGTGCTGTGTTCATCCCAAATGTCCTGTGTGACAGGAGGGAAACAGCGCTGGGGTTGCTGTGTGTATTTGGATCCTGTTATCACCACACTGGAATATTCTGTTAGAGGAGCTGCAGTGCAAGGGGAGGGTTTGTCTGCTCGAGAACCGAGTACTGAGGGTTTTGCTCTGGTTAGCCCAGGGCAGAAAGGGAATTTGGGAAGGTCCTGGAGTTCAGCTGCCTGGTTTTCGATTGACATCCTTTCCCTCGTCCTTCTCTTTCTTTGGATGTGCAAGGAGTGGTTTTACATCTGACCTCAGTGGGACACTTTCCTACCCAGGGGTAACATCAGCCTCGGGGTGGTGGGGAGGAGCCACCATCTCCATTTTGGGGCTTGAGTTCCTTACTTGTGACTTCCATATTCTAGTTGCTCATCTTGGAGTGTTTTCCTTTTCCTGCTGGCTGTTTTTCTGTACCTTTGAGCAGGCTCTGACTTGGTTCATCATACCCATTCCCTGCCTTTTTGGTTATTTTGTTTGGTTTGGTTGGTTTGTTTTCAATGCAGATTTATAGGACACCAGCAGAACCTTTGGCAGCAATGACGCTTTCTTTGGAACAGATGCACCTCTTCTACAATATCCCAAAATAATGGCAAAGCTTTGGACCAAAATAAGGGGTTTAAATCTTGTCAAGCTTTTGACAGATTCCACTCCTGACAAGGCATTTTTTTCGCTTCTTTCAGCAAAGAACAATATCCAGGTGCTTAAAGTTGTCGTGTTTGCTTCTGTAGATTTGTGTTTACTGGTGCATGTGACAATTTTGATGGAGAAGGAGCTTTTTGCACAAAATGAGACCATCGGGGTCTTTCTCACTTATTGTTTATGCCAAATCCAAGGGGTTGTGAGTATGACAGTGATTCCTAAAGGAATTTTTCTTGAGTGGAGTGCTTGTTACATGCTAATAAGAAGGAATATTAAACTGTTGTTTCTCCTATGACATTTAATTAAGAATCCATTTTGGAGCCAGTTATTAAAAAGGAAAAATGTTGTCTTTGAATTTCTAATATTTAATTCTCTAAATTACTGTCACTCATGGAATCCCAGACTGGTTTGGGTGGGAAGGGACCTTAAATGCCATCCAATCCCACCCCCTGCCTTGGGCAGTGACACCTTCCACTATCCCAGGTTACTCCAAGCTGGCCTTGATATACTCAAATATAGCCAAATGCTGCTGTGCTATGTAAAATGGAAATAGTCTGTTATAAGCTCATGGTGTTCATAAGAATTTGGGAAAATAAGTTCAGACCATGCTAAATATAAAGATATTAAGTGTCTGGAGTTGAGATGTAGCCTAAGGTTTTGCTGTTCTCTTCTCCTGAATTTGCATTCCTACCTAGCTAAACTTAGTCCCTTCCCATGTATCCCTACAGGGGGTATTTGGAGAGACCATTTAGCCCGTGGCATCCCAAGGTTTTTTTAAAAATCTTTGCTATTTGTTTGTTCCTGCTGCTCATTTCCCAGAATAACTGTTGGTTGGGTGGTTGTCCTGTGCTTTTTGTCCTTCTTATAAACCACCTGAAAATAGCTGATAACAACAAGTACCTCTCCAAACACCGGTGTGTTTTCAGCATGTGGACTGATACCCAAGCAGGAATAGATAGGGGAACAATAAATATTGTCAGTGGGGAGTTTTCCCCACGTTTATGCTGTTGTGATAAAACCCCCTCATTTGTTTGGCACTCAGCATTGCTCTTGGAGCTCCACAATTAGGGCACACTGGCTGTAATTGGGCCCACTGAATTTCCAGCCCCGTCCCTGTGAATTCCCAGCCAGCCAGTGGGCAACAAATGCAGCCTGCAACAACCTTGAGGTCCTCCAAAGTCCTTGGATGCCCTGTGTGATCACAGCAATTATGGCCCACAAAGTCTCTCTCAAACATTACCTCAGCAGGTGACAGCAAGATGTGCTTTCACTTGTGTTTCGGGCTCAGCACGTCGAGGTTTTAGATTGCAAGGGTTTGGGGGAAGGAGTTGCTATTCACAGTGGGGAAAGCACTTAGAAAATTAGGGCTTTTTCTTACCAAGATATTTCTAGCAGTCCATAAGAGCTTATTGTAGGTTCAGCAGTCGGGTGAGTTCAGAATTTGCTGCGAGAAAAATAAGCCAAGGTCATGGCAGCTCCCTGAAAAAAATAAGAAAGGGAGGAGAAAAATGTAAAAAATATAAAAATTAAATGTTCCATTTGTAAGCCTCCTTTATCAGTGTTTAAAGCTGTTCCTAAACCTCCTGGTTTGGAAGCTTTTGGAAGCAAGAAGCTGATTAAAACCACACCACAACACAACAGACCCAGCCTAAGCCCAGCCTCGATGAGTGGCTTGGCTTAAATGAAGCAGCGTGAAATTCATTCCAACAATGCCCTCCCAGCATGGCCCAGCTCTGTGCCATTCACTGCACAGCAGGGGTGTTTTAAACAAAGTGATTTTCCTGTAATTCCGCAGGAGATGGAAGTCTGCTTCTGTGATTCCGTGATGCTTCAAACCTAAAAGGAAATAGTCAGGGTTATTTTAGTGGTGTAAAGCCTGGTGGTGTGGGAAGTGGTGACACCACGCTAGAAGAAAATCAGGACACTAATCATAAAAACCTTTAAAAATATATCTGCTCTTTAAATTAGCTGTTAGGAAGAGCATGCAGGGAAAACAGACAGGTGGCAACAATCTTCTCAACACTGAGGAAAATGTCCCTGCTTTCCTTACATTTATAATGCTCTGGAAATTATTGTGTTGCACATTCCTGCTTTGGGGGTGAAGTATTCTGTGTGTGTTTGCAACCCAAGGAGAGATGTACTGGGGTTTTGGGAAATTTGAGGCAATGAATGGGTGCTGCTGAACATCCTCCAGGAAAATAAACTCAGGTGTTGTGTCTGAGCTCTCTGATCTCTCCTGTTCAGCCTGGAGAAGAGTAGGCTTTGGAGACACCTCCCTGAGGCCTTGCAGGGGGATTATAAAAATGAGGGAGGGGGACTTCTCTTATGGGCATGGAGGGACAGGACACAGGGAATGGCTTCCCACTGCCAGAGGGCAGGGCTGAATGGGATACTGGGAAGGAATTGCTGGCTGGGAGGGTGGGCAGGCCTGGCCCAGGTTGGGCAGAGAAGCTGTGGCTGCCCCTGGATCCCTGGGAGTGTCCAAGGACAGGTTGGATGGGGCTTGGAGCA
>JAWWEE010000162.1:1147758-1167870 GCA_035221455.1 Xenops minutus
AGCCACAGCTTCTCTGCCCAACCTGTGCCAGGGCCTGCCCACCCTCCCAGCCAGCAATTCCTTCCCAATATCCCATCCATCCCTGCTCTCTGGCAGTGGGAAGCCATTCCCTGTGTCCTGTTCTGTCCCTTCATCCCTCATCCCAAGTTCCTCTCCAGAGGGACTGATTCTGATCCCGTACTTGAGGCATCACTCAGAGGTCCATGACCTGCTCCTGGAAGAAAGATTCCCATGTTCAAGCTGTAATTTAGAACCGAAATAGAGCAGGGAATGCCCTGGGCACTCAGGTTTTACAGTGATAAGACCCCTGGATTGATTTCATAGAATACCAGAGTAGTTTGGGTTGGAAGGAACCTTAAAGCCCATCCCATCCCACCCCCTGCCGTGGGCAGGGACACCTCCCACCAGCCCAGGTTGCTCCAAGCCCCATCCAGCCTGGCCTGGGACACTTCCAGGGATCCAGGGCAGTCCACGATCTCCCCTCTCACTGATGTCCAGCAGAGAATGCTGGATCCTGAGGTATTTTCTGCTTTGCAGACTCTAAACAGCTCTGTTGACTTAACACACTTAAAAGTAAGCTTTGCTGCTGACCTTGTTCTTCAGCAGGAGGAACAGATGCTGAAAGAGTTGGGAGGATAAAATCATGAACCTCTTGCATAAATAACCCATGTAGGAAGAGGTTTCCAAGGTGAGGGTCTGAGGACTGCATCTCCCTGAGCTGTGTATGTTAATTGGGATGTGTGTGTGGGTTAGGGTTATTATCTGTGTGTAGGGGTTAATAAGAAAGCTCCTTTCTTTCTCAGAGATGCTGAGGCTCTGTGTTTCAGAGTCATCACCAGGCACTGCTGTACCTTGACAACAGGGACACGGGATTTGTGTGTTCCTGCAAGGAAACACGGAGCCAGGAGCAGTGCTCTTTGTTAGCAGAGATGTCTGATAGCTCCTTCCTCCAGGCAGGCAAACAAGCCCCTTCACTCGTGCTGCTCTTAATGACTCCAAAGGCAGCTGTGAAAAGCAATGTTTCTTTTGAGCACTGAGGTGCCTAATGAAGCATAACAGAGGAGAAGGTTTTCAGATATTTTTCTTCAAAAGCTCTGCTGGCAGCAGCTACAACAAATCCTTTTCCACTGCCAGAGCCACTAGGATACTGCTTTAATCTTTCCATCATTAAGGTTAGGCCACACTTTCAATAACGCAGAAAAATCTAAGATACCAAAGGCTAATGATAAAATGAAATGTTCTATTTTCAGGTGTTTATTAAAAGTTTCTTCCTTAAGGTGGATTTTTCTTCATGGTTCTTGCAAAGGGATAACATGTTAGTAACATTCAGAGCTGGAAAAGGGTAGGGGAAAGTGGCTGCAGTGGTGGGGATCTTCAGTGTAGACCATTAAATATGACAGGGAACCAACAGTGATGGTTTGATGGGGATCTGAAGGTGTTAATTCTAGGTTTGATTGCTTTATACAGCTGCTGGGAGGTAGGTGGCTGGCCTCAGTTCTCCAGAAATTGGTTCTTCTCACTAAATCAACCTTAAGATTCAGTCAAAAAGTGTCAGGACAAGAGGAAACAGCCTACGACTGGGCCAGGGCAGGGGCAGGGGGGACAGCAGGAGGAATTTGTGCCTGGAAAGGGTGGCCAGGCCTTGGCAGGGGCTGCCCAGGGAGGATTGGAGTGCCCAGCCCTGGAGGTGCCCAAGGAAGGATTGGATGTGGCACACTGGGCTGGAGACAAGGTGGGCATTGGGCACAGGGAGGGCTCTGTGGGCTGGCAGGGCTTTTCCAACTCAAACAACTCTGGGATCACAGTCAGCCCTGTGGTTGGTGCCATCAGAGGAGAGGTCCCAGCAGGATGTGCTGGGGCTGTTCAGGGATAATGCAGTCCCAGTGGCAGCTGCAAAGGACACCCCGACCTGCCAGCACTGCCTGAGTGCCCCTCAGTGCCACACCTTGGGGTGTGGTGTGTGTGTTCCATTGCCCTCGGTGGGGTCAGGGACTGGGGCTAACAAACAGTGGCATTTGGGGAGCGGGGCCATTCCGAGCTGTGCCCTGTTGTGTTGCAGAAATACAACAACGACTGGTGGATAGGGAGGCTGGTGAAGGAGGGCTGCGAGATCGGCTTCATCCCGAGCCCGCTGCGCCTGGAGAACATCCGCATCCAGCAGGAGCAGAAGAGGGGCCGCTTCCATGGAGGGTGAGAGCCGGGGCCTTCCCTGGCCATCAGCACAGAGCACCTGGGCAGGGTTGCCACAGGTCACTGGGTGCTGCTTTGTTGCAGTGCCCATGGAGTGCTGGAGTTGGGAGTCCCACTGAAAAGACGTGTTTGCAGAGAGCAGACAGGGTAGAGACTGGTGGGGAGAGATGAGAGCAGAGTGTTTGCCTTCAGGGAAGGGCAGCAGTTCAGGAGGAGGGGCAGTGACAGCAATGTCTGAGAGTCTGGTCTCCCCATGCCTTAAAGTCAACTTGGGGCTCAAAGACTCTCAGATTTTTTTCCCAGTTTTCTTGAGGTTGTGGCTTTTTTCTTCCTTTTTTATTTCCCTTTCTTTCCATTTCAGCCCAAGCCAGACTTTTCAGACTTTATAAGATGAGCTTTGTCATTCAACTTCCTTTACCTTTCATCTTCCAGCCTGAGCTTTTTGTGTCTCCAGCCTGGAAATCCCTGGCAAAATACAAACTTGGTTGCAGGTCTGGGAGGTAAACATGGAGAAATGTTTACAGGACCTATTTTGCTCCTTCCAAATTGCTTTTATAACTTTTGAAATAACTTCAAAGGGTCTCCATGGACAGGGAGAAGATTATCTGGTTCAGTGAGCCGCTCCTGGATTTGTATCATAAAACTCCAAGTTAGATAAAATGAGATATTTAAAATAAAGAGTTTATTTTTGAGCACCTTTGTTAGGCAGAGACACATAAATCTGTGTGACCTTGGGATTCCTCATGGGGCAGTTTCTCCCCAAAACCTCCCACATTTGCATTTCCGGGTGTCTTAATGGGGCTCTCTTTGCTGCCATAGGAAATCCAGTGGGAATTCTTCTTCAAGCCTTGGAGAAATGGTTTCTGGCACATTCCGAGCCACACCTACTGCCACAGGTGAGACAGGATGGTGTTCAAGGGAGCTCTGGTCACTCTGTTTTCCAAAGCACACCTGAGGAGTGCAGGTTTGCCCCTCAGCTCAGTTATTAAGAGTGTTACAGCAAGGTGCTCCTGTGGAGGGGGAGGAGAGCATCTGTCCCTGGCCATGCAGGGGTTGTTGAGGGGCTGGGAAATCCTTGGGAATGGTGGCAGCTGCCCCAGGATGGACAGGGGTCCCCAGGGAGAGGCATCCAAGTGCATGGACAGAGGGGGAGCAATCCAAGTGCATGGACAGAGGGATTTCAGTTGGCACGGGTGTGTTTTAACCACGTCTCCTTTGGTCTTCCAGCAAAACAGAAGCAAAAAGTGGTAAGTAGTGCTTTTGTTTCCATCTTACTTAATTCTAATTCAATTTCCAGGCTTTTTATATGGATCTTGTTTGATTAATGATCTGAAGGGTTGTTTTTCTCCTCTTCTAGACAGAACATATTCCCCCCTACGATGTAGTGCCATCAATGAGACCTGTTGTCTTGGTGGGTCCATCACTCAAAGGCTATGAGGTACTTGCAATTAATTAATGTTTTATTATCTGTAGTCTTCCTTAGTAATTCAGTGTGTGGTGCAGTGCAACTGTTTTATGGTAATTTGAAGTGATCTTAGCTCAAATAATTATCCCAAATGTTCTGTAGGCACGAAGAGCTTTACTTTTAACCTGTACTGCACATCCACTCTTTTCAGTGCACTTATTCTTGATTAAATCAAGTTAGAAAAGGAGAATTTGTGTCTTCCACAATAAAAAGTTGGAGCAGTCAAACTAATGAGCTGGACTCCTGTACACATGTAAAATTTTACTCAAACCAGCACATGCTTTGAACTTAATTAGCAAAACAGTTTCAGGGGGCTTCCTTGTCGTTGTTTTTCCACTTCATTACGTTGTACTGAATGCACTTCATTAGTGTATTCAGATATATTTGTAAAGAACCTTCAGCCCTTCTGAAAGACCCCATGGGGTTCCACGTGGAAGTGGGCAGGACAGTGTGCCCACAGAACCAGGCCCCCCATGTTTTAGGGTGCTGCAGGTCCAGGGCAGAGGCAGTTCAGTGAACTTACCCATCTGGTGAGTGTTGTGCTGAACTAGGGACTGAATGAACATAAAATCAAAGCTACACTTCATTAAGCTTAATGAATGTTGGGGGTGCTTTATAGGATGTTGTTAAACGTGTTGGAAGGGCTCCTTCTGGAAGGTTACAACATGGTGCCATTACTGGCACAATGCAGGGTTGTTACTCTGGGGGCTTGGAAAAATCAGAGAAAGTGCAGTTCAACAAGGCAGGGACTTTGTGTTCTTTGCTGCCTTTGAGTTTTATGGTGAAGTTTCTTGACAGGAGTGAATTCCATCTGTGCTGCACCACAGATCAATTTTCCTCTGGAGTTTGGAGGGGAGAAAGGTTTTTGGTAATAAAAACTTCACATATTTGAAATATTCAATATTCAAGTATTTTCATTCTGCCTTGTTTTTTAAAGAAAAGAAACACGGCATCCTGAACATGTAAATGTGTATAAATGTTAACACAGGATATTAATTTAAACTACAAACAGGGGTCTGCATAACAGAAATGCTCGAACTCACTTTGCAGCCTACGTGGGGAAATGATTTTGAGTGTTTTTTTCTGGCTAAATTCTGAAGGAACCAATTTGAAGGAGAGAAATAAAGTGGCAGAGGCCTGAGGGGGCTTTGATGGAGCTCCTGGCAGATAATAATTGTCAGGCCTGGAAGGGACAAGGAGCCGGATCAATAATGGGGATTACAGAGGTGACAGTTCTTGGATGTCTCTCCATGTACAGCAGTGGAAACATCCCATTTTTTTGCCTTTCTGCCTCTCTGAGAAGAATGTTTTCTGTGAGAACAATCACCCAACACAGTAAATCTTGTACCTGGAGTTTGAAGCCAATCTTAATAATATTACTGTAGGAAAAAAACCCCAAATGGTCTGTTCAACCTGAGCATCCCATGTGGTTGTGCCACATTTGGGAACAGGCCTTAGGGATTGGGCTGCTGTGGAAGGGGGTGAGGAGAGCTCAGAGCAGGCCAGGCCAGGAGCAGACCAAGGCTTGCTGCCCATCACAGGTATTGACTGTTGGCCATAGCCTTACCTTCTACTCACCTCTTGCCTTCCTTTTCCTTCCTTTCTCCTCCTCTTCCCGCTGTCCTGCCCCCCTGTTCCCCCTTGCTCCCCTCTGCCAAGGTGACAGACATGATGCAGAAAGCTCTCTTTGACTTCCTGAAGCACAGGTTTGATGGGAGGTGAGAAACACTGGCCTTCTGCTGCTGCTGCTTTGCCCGTGTGTTACTAACCTGGCAGTGCTTTGCTTTTTGCTTCCCCTGCATGTTCCAAACTGATGTGCTGCCCTTGGGTCACCACTGAGGAGTGGAGCACAACTGATGTGCAGCTGGGAGGGCAGCTCTCTTCATTTCTGCTGTGCCTGGGCTAGGATTTCTTGCTTTAACACAACAATTCCATTGCAGTAACTTCACAACACCTAAGGAAAATCAGTTCCTCGATATTCCTCGTTAAAGGCTTTGTTTTGACTGCTCTAAGCAGCCAGAAATGCCAGAAAAGGGGGTTTGAAGAGGAAAATTCTGAGAAAATATTAAAAAAAAGTGTGTCAGAGCTTCAAAAATTGCAAAGAGGGTTCATTTTCAGCTGGAGCACAGAGAATATTTCCTGGGGAGCTGTGAGGAGGATAATTTGGATTTCTTTGCCAGGGGCACATACTTGTCCATGGCATCTCTTCCCTTTCCCTGAGTGGGTGTCTGCTGCACCTTTGGGATGTTCTGCCCTTCCTTCTTCCCAGTTTATGCAGTATATTCCAACTGGGAAAAGGAGCTTGGACTGTTCTAGCCAGTATATAACACTAAGTCAGGTTTAGAAATACCTGAACCATGGGCACTGAGACAGGGAAAATTATGTGTAGAAGAGCTGGAGAAGGATTTATGGATTTTTGGGAGCTGAACTGATGCATGAACAGCTTAGACAAAACATACAACGATCAACTTTGTGCAAAATATCTCTCTTCCTGCCCTGTTTGGAGCTGCCCAGCTCAAGTGATTTTCTGGGAATCCTAATTCCATTAGCAGTATTGGCAGCTGGATCAGGTGGAGTGTGGGATTTCAGCACTGCAAAGTTAAGTGCCACCAGCAAACTGATACCATTGATTTTTGCTCCGAGTAACTTAGAAAAAAGCTGCTTCCTGGTCCTCCTGCCAACTTTTATGGCTCTGTGGTCTTTCTTCTCCCTCCCTTTTCTCCTTCTCTCTTTCCATCTCTTCTGTGGGTTTGTGACAGGTCCGTGTTAGCAGGAAAGGAACTGACTGTCCAAGGAAAAGCCTTTTCAAAAGGCTTCAGTGAGACTTGGCTCCTTCCCCACCTCTGAATTCCCTGTGCTGTGCCAGCTCCTTCCTTTGTAACAACAACCTCCTCTTCTGGCCACTGAACCAAAGACCCACAATCCATTAATTTCTCCTATTGCCATTTTAAATTCATTTATACTTTTGGTCTCTACTGTATTTTCTGGCAATACATTTATTTATGCATTATTTAGAAAGATACTTGCATTTCTTTTTAAGCCTCCGTCTGATAAATTTACTCAGAGCTGCATAAACCTGAGGTTCTGTGGGAAAGCTGCTGGTCATTCCCAGCTTGCTTTCTTTCATTATTCATCACTCTTTGGCTCATCCCAGGCCTCCTAAATGGATTTTACGTGAAGGGATTGTGTGGTCTTTGTTTTATAACATTTTGTCTTGTCAGTTCACTGATAGATCAGGTGAAAAATCACCTTCCTTGGGTTAAAGAGGTGCAGTAAAGTTAGACTTAGCTTAAAGCAATGCAGAGAGCTGTGGCTCAACTTCTTTTTGCCCTGTTCACCCATGTCAGACTTGTGTCACTTGTAATATTTATGGGTAAATTTATGTAGGAGGTGAGTGACTTGGGAGGGCGAAAGTGAATTAATGCACTGAGGAGAATGGTAGAAACTACATCCCAGAGCCTGCAGTAGCTCAGGGAAAGGGAAATCCTTCCCAGTCACACAGCACTTCCCTTTAGCTGTCCTTCAGTGATGACATAACTCAGGTGGAAAACGGGCCTGAGCGGGGTTTATTGTGTGTGCCCTTTGGAATGGGATGTGGCTGGAAACCCTGCCCATCTGACTCCTGTGCTTGTGCTCTGTCCTTGCTCTTCCTCCCAGGATATCAATAACCAGAGTGACAGCTGACATTTCCCTGGCCAAGAGGTCTGTGCTCAACAACCCCAGCAAGAGGGCAATAATTGAGCGCTCCAACACCAGATCCAGCCTGGGTAAGGTGCTGGCACGGTGGCAGTTCTGAGTGTGGTCACACATGTCAGCCCTCAGGATCATGGAATCATGGAAAGAACCCCCAAGGACCATCAGTCCAACCCCTGCCCCTGCACAGACACCCCAACAATCCCCCCTGTCCCATTGTCCAACCCCTCCTGGAGCTCTGGCAGCCTTGGGGCTGTGCCCACTGCCCTGGGCAGCCTGGGCAGTGCCCACCACCCTCTGGGGGAAGGACCTTTCCTGAGATCCCACCTGACCCTGCCCTGACACAACTCCAGCCATTCCCAAGGTGTCACCAGCTCTGCAGGTTTAACTGTGTCCACAGCATTTTACTGGCTGATGCTGACTTGGCCCCCCAGCTCCTTCTTCTGTCCCATGTGTTTTTAACTGCCCATCACAAAGGCCAGAGAGCTTTCCCCTGTCCAGCCAAGGGAACGTGTCCTTCCTGACCCTGGGGCCACCTCTGTGGTCACTGCTGAGCATCTACACCTTCATTCTGCTGTTCAGCCATGAAACTCGGGCTCTCCCCACTCCCCAGAGTCAGCACTGCTGGCTGACAGTGGCCTGAGGAGTTTTTATTTGGACCTTGTGATCTTGGAGGTATATTCTAACCTCCATGATCCTGTGATTTGCATGATTCCATGATTATTTCTTGCATAATTTCGTGTGTAGCATGTGCATGGTGTGTTTTTAAATAATACCCTGTCAATTATTTGACATAAGTGATTTTTGTGGGGATAGAACTCGGAGCTCACAGTTGTGCTCTTCAACACAAGACCCTTCTTTAAGTTAAATCAGAATTTCACTCTGAGAACAAAAATAAAGTTTCAAAGCTTATCCAAGCACTTGCTATCTGAAATAAAAAGTCTCGTCACTCCTAAGCTATTTAGCAGATATGGAAAATACCCTACTTTGTGTTACTAGGCATGTAATTGTCCCCAGTGTTGAATACACTGATATTGTAAGGAACATGGCACATCCATGTTTTCAGGCAGCAGAGTTGTCTCAAAGGTAATACTTATCTCTAAAATACCCTGAGTAATATGCTATTTTATGGAAATGACATAAATTCTCCCACAAACTCTAAGAATACGTGGGTGATGATATTTTTGTCTCGGTGCTGTGGGGTTGAATGTCTTCACCTGCCTTGTTTTCCTTCCCCAGCTGAAGTGCAGAGTGAGATTGAAAGGATCTTTGAGCTGGCAAGGTCCTTACAGCTGGTTGTCCTGGATGCAGACACTATAAATCACCCTGCACAGCTTATCAAGACATCTTTAGCACCAATTATTGTCCACGTGAAAGTGTCCTCTCCAAAGGTAAGGTCTCACCTTAAACTCCACCTGCAGGGCAGAGTGGGAATGGGTGGAATCTGTACCTGAAGAGGGAAAAAAGTGATATCATCATAACAGCTGCAGCTGCAGTGCCACAGCCCATCCAGCAATCCAGTAATTTTGTATATATACATATATATAGATATATAATTTTCATGGTCCTCTCTTGTCAAAAATAAATTACTGCTTCGAGTAGAATAAAACAAAGGCACTGCATCTGAAATTTTTGCCTGGGATCAAATGTGATGCAGAGAGAGATGTGCACAGCTCTCAGGGGTTATCAGAGAGGTTTGGGTTGATGTTCCAGGAGAGCTCCTAACCAGTGGGACCTCAGGCTGAGCTCTAGGGAGACAAATGAGCCTTAAACTCACCTTTTCTCCTTTCCTCCTCTCAGGTTTTGCAGCGACTCATCAAATCCAGGGGGAAGTCCCAGAGCAAACACTTGAATGTGCAGTTGGTGGCAGCTGATAAACTTGCCCAGTGCCCCCCAGTAAGTGCACAGGAAGGGCTGAGGAGCTCGTGAGTTGTGATTCCTGCTGTGTTGGTCCCTGTTCAGAGCCGAGTTTATCCCTTATCACTCCCTTTGTGTGGCTCACCCAGCCCTGCTCTTGGACCCCAGTCAGCTCTGACTGTGAGGCACAGACTACTTGAGACTTTCATCCTGGTTATCTCCTGAGCTGGGCTTGTTTTGCTGCCTGGCAGGGGGACAGGTCAGGAGTGACGTGTCCGGTACAGCAGATCTGGTGCTGCATTAGCAGATTGCACCATTTGGGGAGGGGCCAAAGTGTGAGCCTCCTGGTCTGGAGCCTCCTTCACTGGAGGGGAGTTTGGAGTGCAGCCCCACTGTGTGTGAGGACAGAGGGGTGTGTGCAGGCCATGTGATGCCTGATCCTGATCCTGCAAGCCAGGCCATTAGCTCCTGGGAGCACAGTCACTGCCCTCCTGGTCCAAGGCCCTGCCTCCTCACCTGGAATCACCTGCTGCTCCAGGAGCAGAGGGCCTGCAGCACTGCCCAGCCACGTGTGGGGAGAGCCTGAGCAGGGGCCTGCACAGGGCACCTCAGAGTTGCTTTTGGTTTTGGAAACCACCCCTGGTTTCTGTGGCAGGGACAGTGGGAACAGCCTTGGATGTGGCTTTGTGTGGGCTCTGTGTGGGACATGAGGATGGGAATGCAGAGACAGGGTCAGACAGCCCAGCCTGGGGCTGCTCATTCCCCACCTCTCTGGTGCCAAGGAACTGTGGTTGGAAATGAGCTTAATTCACAGAAATTCACGACAGGCACTGGGAAGGTCTCCATGTCACATAAAACAGGCAAAGTGCTGAGAGAGGAGATGTCTTGGGACAATCTAGGAGCAAAGCTGGGAGCTCAGCAGGGCGAATGCCCAGCCCTAATGGTCAGATAATGCTCCTGGAACACTTTGCCTCATGTTCTGCAGGCCCTGAAGAAGTTGCCTCCATTCCAGATGGCTTTATTTCCACTTCAAATTTAAGTAACAAAGTTCAAGGAGCTTTTGTCCTGGAGTAATGATCCTCAGGGATTGATTTCCATGGAACTTAACTTGGCTTTGAATGCTTCTTCAGATCCCAAACTTCAGAGCCACCTCCCTTCTGGTCCTCACCAGTTATAAAAAGAGAGTCCAGGTATTTCTGGGCACTCACCCTAATTTATAGGGGTAGATGTTGATTTTCAGGAGTTCCAGGTGCTGGAAGTCGAGGCTGAGCCACATCTTGATGCCTCATGCCCCTCCAGAGTCCCAGAGCCACTGCTGGTGCTGCTTTCAGAAAAACACCCTTTCAGGCTGACACTGAGGGAGTGCAGGTGGTGCTTGCTCAGCAGTTTCAGTCAGAACCAAAACGAATTACTGAGATCTGTGGAAACTCCGACTGTGGGCAGATTCAGGGAGTGTTTTGATGTAAATTCACACCGAAGTGTTGGAAAGCAGAGGAAAAAAGGTCACAGGCTTGACTGTGCTGTGATCTCTTAAAATGCTGATGGGGAATTCCTGTGAGCCATTGAGGTCCCCCTGACTCCCCCACATTTGTACACTGCTCTGTGGAACAAAAGGATTCTATGAAACACATCCCTTCCTCCTCCTGAGGGGTGTGAGCTGTGGGACCTGCACCTGTTTCACCATGGCTGGTGGTGTTTACCCAGAGCTACACACAACAACTGCTGCCACCAGGCCCTGTGCAAGGGCTGTGCCCTTTGGCACCTGCACACAGAGCCCTGGGCACAGCCTCTTTTCAGCTCCTTAGAGAGTGATTTCTTCTGACTCACCTTTGCTTTGCTTACAGTTAAAATGAGGCAAATGTCCCAGAGAAGGTGTGGCTGCCCCTGGATCCCTGGAAGTGTCCCAAACCAGGGGGTTGGAGCATCCTGGGCTAGTGGAAGGTGTCCCTGCCCATGGCAAGGGGTGGCACTGGATGGGCTTTGAGGTCCTTCCAACCCAAACCATTCTGTAATTCCATGATTCTGTGAAATGATCATTGTGCTGTTGCAGCTCATTCAGTGCCTTGTGGCTCTCAGATTGTCCAGGACCTGCTAAGCTCTGCCTTAACACCCAGTCCTGGAATTCTGTCCCAGTGCCTAAGGCAGCAAAGTGAGGCCCCAGCTGGATAAGAAAGCCCCCTGCAAGTGTCAGAGTACCCACTTTGAGACAGGAGCCCTCCTTGCTCAGAGGCTGCTTCTGCTCTGCTCTGCACAGGAACCTTCTCAGAAACCAGCTCAGCACTTTGCACTGCGTGATGGGAAGAAAGTGATTGCTGACTTAGAGCTCTCCAAGGGACATGGCAGTCCTGCTTAGGTTTAATTTAAAGTTGATCCATGATTTAATTAAGTAAAAGTATCCTGCTAAGAGCAAAGGCACTGCTGCCTCTCTCCTGCTTCATCTGCCTCGCAGCTCCAGTTCCTGAAAGAGGAGAATTTGGAGTATTTGTTTAAAGTGAGCCACACAATCCTGTGCTGAGAGCCAGCCTTAAGGAATCAGCTGGTGCTGCATGTCTAGACATTTTAAAAATAGCTGTCTCTTTGGGCATATTTGAGTTCAGGAACTGCTTTCATTATTAATTCCTTGCTAATCTCTCCCTGATGCTGCTTGAGCTGGTGTGAAGCACTGCAGGGCTCCAGGAATATTACAGGACTCCAGGAACTCCACTGCAGGAACATTGTATGGCTCAAGGAAACATCACCTGCACTAACTGCACAACTTTAAACACACTGGTCATAAACAGGTCATTGTGATTATTTTTTTTAACTTTGGGCCATGCTAAGAGAGGGTACAAACCCCTCGGGGACTGTTGGACACAACCTGAAAAATAACTAAAATTATACTCCAGCAGAACTGAAATGCATTGGTGTAATTAAAATATAGCTAAGATATATCTGCAAGTTGAAATTCCTCCTCCTCTCAGGGGCACAGTGGTTCTACAGCAGACCAAAAGGAAGAGCAGAGGACAGTGGTCACTAATTTTCTTTTCAGGAAAGGTCACTGTGTGTCCCTGGAGAATCCCAGTATCTGGGATGCTCCCGTGATGACTCTTTTATGCAAGTTGTAAGAAAATACTGCAGAGAATGAAGTGCCTTGTAAGAAGAGATGGGGAGGGGTTGCCTTACTTACTCCATGACCCTTACAAACAAGGATCTCCTTAAAAGATTCTTTCCTGCCAAATCCATGGAAATGGAACAAACCCAGTGTGAGCAGAACTGTTAAATGCAAGAGAAAACCTGAGTGTTTTCCCCGTGGATCCCTGGGGTTGGGATCCTGTCAGTCCTGCAGCTTCTCCAGAGGCCTTCAGTGACAGCCTGAGAGGCTCCCCAGTCCCAGTGTTATTTTACACTGAAATATTGAAAAGGTGACCATTCTCCTGCAGCTGTCAAGTTCTTCTTCCCTAAATCCAGCTTGATTCTTTATTCAAGAAAACACAGTTATACTCCAACTGTAATCTTTTAATTTCAGCCTTTTCCGAAGCAAAGTATATGTGAGCCACAGTCTTTTCTTTCCTAATTTAACTATGTTTTCATTAATAACTTCTTCCACAAGTGATGATGTGAGTGATAGACTGGAATGTGAAGTGTATCAACATGGGGGTAAATAGCAAAGAGGGTGTAAAGGCCCTTAGAATAAATAAATAGAGGAGCAAAAGGAGAGCGGTAAACTCTGACCTGAACCAAGGGATGCAGTTTTGGCAATATTCTGATTCGAAGGAAACTCCTCCTTGCTGGCAGAGGAGAAACATTTCTCTACCATGCTGAGAAGAGAGAATAAGTTAAAAAATAAATGAAATGGCTTTATTATTTTAAATCTTGCTGCGTGTGCATGGAGAGATGAGCAAAGACACGTGGAGGAACAGCAGCCTGTGGCTGGTATCGGTCACCCACAGCACCTGCACACTTTGCCATTTCCTGTGCTATTCTCACAATATTTTTCAACGTTGAGATCAGAGATGAGATATGAAATTGAGCTGCAGAAAATACAGTTGTGTTCCTGCCGAGGGGCTCAGCTGGTGCTGGCTCTAGGGCTGAGAGCAGGCAGGAGTGGAGCTGGGCAGGGCCAGCACACGGAGGTGGGAGTGTCGGAGGGATTCCCTGCAGCAGGAATGCTGCTGATACAGGACTGCCTGCTGCCTTCACTGCTGGGGCAGTGGCTTTAGGGGCATCATCACTGGAAATAAATATATTCCTTGAGGAGTTTCGTGCCTCTGAGCTTGGAGGGGCTCACATGATGTCCGGTGACCCTTGGAACAGGGCTCGGTGACTCCTGAGAGCTTTGGCTCTTGGTCCCCTTCTGAACCATTTTGTTCTGCAGTCACAGAATCATCAGAGTCATGGAATGGGCTGGGTTGGGAGGGACCTTAAAGCCCATCCATTTCCAACCCCAAAACCTCCCACTAGCCCAGGTTGCTCCAAGCCCCATCCAACCTGCCCTTGGACACTTCCAGAGATCCAGGGGCAGCCCCAGCTTCTCTGCCCACCCTGTGCCAGGGTCTGCCCACCCTCCCAGGGAGGAATTTCTCCCCGACATCCCACCTAACCCTGCTGTGTTCCAGTGTGACTCCATTCCCCTTGTCCTGCGCTCCATACTCCTGTAAAGCGCCCCTCTCCATCCTTTGTGTGGCTCCCTCAGCAGTGCCTGTTGCTGCCGCTCAGAGGCTTAGCCTGACGAGAGCTGTGTCCCCGCTGTGCCCTGTGTGTGCAGGACATGTTCGATGTGATCCTGGACGAGAACCAGCTGGAGGACGCGTGCGAGCACCTGGCCGAGTACCTGGAGGCGTACTGGCGAGCGACCCACACCACGGGCACGGCGCCCATGACGCCGCTGCTGGGCAGGAGCCTGGCATCCAGCGCCCTGTCCCCGTATCCCGCTGCCATCTCGGGATTGCAGGTAGGGAGCGCCGGCCGGCCCCACGCGGGCCCGCCCCGCAGGTGGGTCTGCTCTGCCCCGGGGGGACAGTAAGGTGGGGTGTGCAGCACAGCGGGACTGCCGCCCTGCGTGGCACTGCCAGGCAGAGGGGTGGAACCAGCCAGTCACCCCTGCTGGCTCAGCCGAGTGCCGGAGCTCAAACGCCCACCGGTTCTCTCCATCCAGCTCTGTAATGATCCCTGTTATTCCTCCCCTCTAAACTTCACCAAAAACCTCCATGCTCGTCTCCTCTTATCAGCAAAATGCCTTCCCCTCTTTTGGGTTCTCTGAGTGGGAATTAAAGACAGTCTTTTTTTTTTTTTTTTTACCCATTGAAAAAAATTGTGACCCTTTTTTTCCACAGGGATAGCTCAAACTCGGCTGAACTTTGACACTTCAATCGTGGCATGTAAATAGTCCTTAATGAGAAGTACGTGCTTTATTAAGTTTGAAACCAGAAATGTTTTTGGTTAAGAGTTGTGAGTGCTGGAGGGGATCAGGATTGCAGGGAGCTTTGTGTGTGGGGGGGACCTCCAGGAGTGGCACTTGCTAATGTCTGTCAGAACTAGAGCTGAACAAATGACAATTAATGAATAATTCAGCTGACAAATGTAACGTCTGCTCTGCTTGTAGCGTGTCTGGAAGCAGGTAACAGTTTGGAAGGAAATGCTGTTTTCAGTGTTGCTGTGAGTGACTGCACTTCCTGCAGGTGCACAAGTCCTGGCACTAGTGCCGTGCTTGGTTTTAGTAGGACCAGCAGGTCACTGTCTCCTGACTGGCTGAAAGCACAAGCACTGCTCTGTTACTGAGAACATGCACATGTAAACTGTTGTTTCCATTTTCACTTGCCTTAAAATTTCAGTTTTCCATCCCTCCATGCCAATAAAATACCATCTGCAGAACTTTTCACCTCTTCAGTTTCATTTTGAGAACTGGGTGTATCCACAGAATTTTTTTCAGGCATTTATTTCTCTCTGATCAATGGACACCAGCAATAACTGTGCAATGTTGCTCCATTTACTTAGGGAAAACTCACACTGAAGATGAAAATCACCCCTGTGCAGTGGGCTGGCTGAAGGTATGCATCACTTAATCCCCACTCCACCCGGATTCTCAAGGGTTTAGGTGGGATGACTGGTGCTGGTGCTCTGCAGAGGGGTAAATTTCTCCTGGAGTCATTGATGCCCCACCAGGGGCTGCAGGGTTTGGCTTTCGGTGCCACTGAGGGGTCAGGCCCCCCTGTTTTCCATGGCTGTCCCACAGTAAGGACTTCCACCATGCCCCTTGTCCACAGGGAGGTTTTATGCTAATTCAAGCCTTCAGAAGGATTTGCATCGGTTTTCACTGTAACAATGTATATGGTAGTTAGAAAGCACTCATGCTAATTAAAGTAGCAAAGGTGCTTCTGATGCTGTAAGATTTTATATTACTTGTGACCTTGATATCTCAGGGACTAAAATCCAAAAGCCCAAAGCTTCATGTGAGACATCGGTGACACTGATCCAAAAGTGCTGGGACAATCTGTCCCTGCTTCACCCAGCCAGGGTTTGGGAGTCTCCCTTTCTTCCCTGACTGTGCCTTGGACTTCAGTGCACTGAGACCTAAAACTTCTGACTGAACTCATGACTCAGGGAGGTCATGAAGGTGCAGTGAAGTGGCACAGAGGGCACAGGGGACAGGGCTGGGGCTGCCACACCTGGGCCCTGGGAATCACCTTCCTTAAAGGGAAGGTGTCCATGCTGAGCTGGGGGTGTTTCCAGTCCTCAGGAGGAGTGAATTTGATCATTGCCAGCATGGCCTAGAAAACTCTTTATTGCCCAAAGAAGCTGTGCCTGCCCCTGGATCCCTGGAAGTGTCCCAGGCCAGGTTGGACAGGGCTTGGAGCAACCTGGGCTAGTGGAAGGTGTCCCTGCCCATGGCAGAGGGTTGGAACAAGATGGTCTTGAAGGTCCCTCTCAACCCAACCCACTCTGTGATGAAGATTTAAGTTCAGGCTGTGGGATCCAAGCAGGGAAAGAACCCCCTCAGTGGCTGGTTGAGAACATAAACCACCTTTGCTCCTTCCACTCCCAAAGCCTCAAAACAAAGGCTCTGGTGGCTTCATCCTCAACTCCAGCTGGAAATGTGCCCTAAACTCATCTCTTTGCAGATCTTGCTCTTCACACAGCAGCAAATCTCCTCCCTGGCTCCTCTTGGCACTCTCTCCTTCAGGGAAGGGCTGGGCAAGTGTCCCCAGGCTGGGAAGGCTGCAGGTCATGCTGGGAGACATTTGATCAGCATGACACATGCATGTGGTTTTGCTTCAAGTGCTCCATGTACTTATGGAGATGTTTTTTCCATGTCATTTTATTTAAAAGTAGCCTTTTCCAGGACTGCCCAACTCCCAGAGAATTAGAAACTTATGGGTATGCATAACAAAAGCTGTTTCTGCCTTTAGTCACTTAAGTTCTTTGGCTTTTTATTGATGAGGCAAAGTGGCCGTGCATATTAATGAGTGTCATTATAAAGCACTGACTCATTCAAGTTGTCTCAGCAAAGATGCCAAAATTTGGAGTCCTTCCTGCATTGCCTTCCCCAAGGAGATGTTACCTTGTGCTGTAGAATCTTTATAAGGGAATTAAAGCTGTTCCTGCAGCCTGTAAAACAAACAAACCCTTCAGTAATGCTCACCTGAGGATTGCAGATATGGCAGTTCACCAGTAACATTTTCCCTTCATGCCAGTTCAGAGAAATAAATTCACTTTCAAATTATATTTGTCTGCTTCAACCTTCTGTACTCTGAAGAGTATTTATGAAGGTCCCTGCTTGGCCAGGCTCTTCCTGGAACTATAAAATGTGCTCACCTAGCTCATAGCAAACCCAAGAGTGCCCTTTCCTGAGAAATTTGGGAGAACTCTGCTTAGGAATCCAAGAGAAGATGAGCTGTGATGGTGAAAATTAATGTTGTTATTGATGGAATATGTAAAGTTTATGCTGAATTGGTAATTTACTTCAGTGCCCTTGCTTTTCCTCAGCTTCAGGAGAAAAATGGAGCTCCTAAATTCAGCCAGTGTGGTGGTTCTAAGGTTTGCTTTGGTCACTGCTCCTGCCTCTCTTTGCAGGAGCCAGAGCTTTAAATGTCCACTTGCAAAGGGGACTCCCAAAATGCCATTGTGCCACACTCTCACTTGAAATATGCTCAATAAACACTTAAAATATACTTTTTTTCCCTTGTTAACCTCACCTGAAGATCTGACACCAGCTGGGTGGTTCTTCTCTGTCATTTGTCCTAAAATTTAAATGATCTGGGTGTGTGTTTGGGGAGGGAAAGGGAAAAACAAGTTGATTTTAGGTCTGTCCAAGCCATAGGAGTAACTTTCTCTGCCTGTATAATTCCATTAGTTGTTCCTGTGTGGTCCCATCATAAAATATTTGATTACAGTGCACTGATTTTTTATTATGGCTTTTCTTCTGGGCTTCAGAGTCAGGCAGAGCAGAAAATATCCCAAATCTTCTGTGCAATAACTGTCCACTTGTTGCTCCTTGGCTCCCTGCACGTGCTGGGACAAGGATTCCACCCCAGGAATTAGCAGGTGATGTTCCTTCCAACCTTAAATCACGGCTTTGGGGCTCATGTGCCCTTCTCTGGAAGGACTGAAGGCATTGAGGGTACAATCAGAAGGCCATAAATCATGGGAAAGAGCACATTAAATTTTACTGGAGTGCCATAAAAGCCCCCAGCTAATGAAACCTTCAGTAAGGAGCAGCAGCACGTTTTGGAAGGAGAAACAAGACCCAAGAGCCTTTTCTTCAGCTGCTTTTCTTCAGGGAGCCACCAACAATGGCTTTTTGGGGACCACACCAGGGCCATTAAAACACTCCTTGGCTTCTTGGGAAGTGGCAGAACTGGACAAAGGGAAGAATTCCCCACTGGAAAAGAAGGGTTTGAGGGGATCCCCAATGCAGGGATCTGTCAGGGAATCTTCCACCTCTGTAACTGAGGAGGTGGGGAATCAGTGATGCTCTTGGCTCAACTTGTAGTGACAACCTTTGATTGCTTAAACACAGAATGGTGTGTTTTCAGCTGAAAAACACCCCCCAAATGACTGGTCTTGCTATTAAAGGCTGAGGCCAAAAAGGCATTTGGTACCTCAGGTTCTTCCTGAGCTTTTGTCTCTATTTCCCCCCAAGTCCAACAAAGGATGGAGACTCTCCTTGGCCCTCCTTTTGTTGCTGATGTATTTGTAGAAATGTTTTCATTGTCTTTCACAGCTATTTTAAGTTCTAGCTGGGCTTTAGCCCTTCTCATTTTCTCACTGCACAACCTCACAACATCCTTGTGTTCCTCCTCTCCCTTCTTCCAAAGGTCAGACACTCCTTTTTTCCCTTGAGTTCCAGCCAAAGCTCCTGGTTTTTATGCTTTAGGGTTTCCTTCTTGATGAAAGTCCAGCCTTCCTGGACTCCTTTGCCCCTCCAGGACAGGCTCCCAGGGGGATCTCCCCTCACCAAGCCCAGCTTTGCCCTCTGCCACTCCAAGGTACCTGTTTTGCTGCCCCCCCTCCTTCCTTTGGACATGTGAGGGCAGGAATAAGGTCTGAGAGCCTCGTGCTTTTGTCTTCACCCAAATGAATAACAAAGGCACCCATTTCCCCAGTTTGAGAGTCAATCCAGGCAAAGCTTTCCCTTCTGAGAGCTGCTCTGGAGGGACACCTTCCTTCTCCTCTGCCCCCAGAGAGCAGAACACGGGGCTGCAGTTTCCAAGGTGAGCTCCTTAATAAATATTGTGTCCTTTGATGCCTTTCTGGAAGAGGAAGGGGACAGGAGGGGCTCCTTCCTGGCCCAGAGCTTTGTGGCCAAACAGCCCCTTGGTGACATTCAGTGGCAGCAGAGGATGTTTGAAGTGCAGAAGACACAAGAAAAGACCATCATCTCTTACCCAAGGTGGGGATTTCCTCAGATCTCCCAGATAAAACAGGCCCCCAAAGCTCCCCAGGATTGCTGTTTAACAGGCACAGTGTGCAGCAAACACACCAAACCCACTGGTTTATCCAACAAAACTTCCACACCCTCGTGCTGCTCCCACTGCTCTTCCCTCCCTGTTGTTTCTAAGAGATGCAAATCAACGTCCTGACCATTTGGAGGGTGTTGGAAATGGGTTTGCTCTTTTGGAGAGGCAGGAGCTGTTTCTCTTAGTGCCTGTGCTGGCAGTTCTCAGCAAGATTGCTGCTTTTACTGCTCTTAAATGCTCTCCTCCAGTTTGGATACGGCTCCCTTTCCTCCCTCTGGGGTTTTCCTTGGGTGATAATAAGAATAATTTACAACCTGCTCACAACGGAGCTGCAGAGTGATGGGGGGGACTCTGACATGCTGCTTAGGCTGGGAAATAACCTCACTGAACTCAGAGAAACAAGATATTTTGGGTTGTTTTTTTTAAAATAACCCAACAGGTTAAACCTTTCTTTCTGTGCTGTCTTTTGCTGTGTTTGTGCCTGGCCTGCTGTGGGTTTTGGGGAATGACAAATGGCATTAAAGAGAGGGTAGAGGTGATTTCTGCAGCACACAAAGTGCTTTGGAGCCCCGTGGGGTGAAAGGTCTGTAGGAGGGGAGCTTTGAGCAGGAATGTGTTTGCATCCAGTCCTTCAATTCCACTTGGTGTTGCTGCTCAGGTGTGTTTGAAGTGTCTCCACGTTAGCCTTGCCTCTTTTTGCTGCTTTTTAAAAAGAAAAAATAATGCATTCTGTGTGTTTCTAGTTGTTTGTCCTGTAACTTCCTCAGATTTAATCGAAAAATGGGGGGGTGAGAGGAAAACAAGCACTGCTTGCCCTTCCTGATGTTCATTATTACAGAACTGCAGGGTCATGGAATGGTTTTGAGTTGGAAGGGTCTTCTTAAAGGTCATCTAGTCCAACCCCAACCCCTCCCAGTGTGCCAGGGTGCTCCAGCCTGGCCTTGGGCACTGCCAGGGATGGATCCAGGGGCA
>JAWWEE010000162.1:1215132-1234790 GCA_035221455.1 Xenops minutus
TCTCCTGGAGCCCCTTTAGGCTCTGCAAGGGGCTCTCAGGTCTCCCTGGAGCCTTCTCTTCTCCAGGTGAACACCCCAAACTCTCTCAGCCTTTCAGGACATACATTTAGGAAGAACAATTTACTTTAGTTCCATTGTGATGTAGGTCTTTAAACTGCTTATACACAAAACTTCTGAATTTGGCACAGATGGAAATAAGGAGAGAAGACTCTTTTACTATCAGAACAGCACAGAGAGGTAGCAGGTCAATAAAACCCTGTCAGAGAGGTGGCTGTTTTTATGTGCTGTATAACACAAGGTTTAGGCAACTCCAGATTTATTGTTATTATTATTAGTATTCTCTTTTTTATCTTCTATGCTTTGTCACTTCTTTTCCTTTGCAGCAATTACCTCCCGAACACAGCTCCGTCCCTTCGTGGGGCTGAGGCAGGAAAACTGATTCCATTAGCAGGAAGGTTCCACTATCCCATCCTCCCCCTGCCTCTGACCCCAGCCAAATTCACCACGAGCCAGGGCCTGGAGCTGAGAAACTCCCAGTGCCCCCGGTGCTCTGCAGCTTGCAGGGAGAATCGAGGTCACTGTGTGTCACACGTGAGGCCACAGCCCTCCTTCACGAGTTCCCAGAGACCTGACAAAGCTCCTGACAAAGCAAAGGCACAACAAGCAGGCACAGGGGTGATGGCTGCAGGGCCATATGCTGCCATATGCCAGGGATGGTCCAGGAATCATTTAAAAAAAACCCACAGGAGACCTCTTGAATTACAAAACCTGCCCCTGCAAGGTTAAATATCAACATCCAGTAGCAAAGTGGTCCAGTAGGACTTTTCCACAAATTCCCACGTAGGAAACACTGTGAATGTGGCACTGAAAGTCCAAACAGGACAAGGTTCAGTTCCCAAGCAAATGATTTTCCTGCTGAATCCCCAACACACACAAACCAGCTGCAGAACCACTTGGCACTGAGTTGTGATTGCAGAATGAAATGCTCAGCAATTATTTCCTTCTATATGTTTGGTAAATTTATTTAAGACAACTCATTAGGTGTCTCAGCAATTTGGAAATTACTAGGTAGTCGGAACATGTTTTTTCCTTTGTGAATACTAATTATTAGAAACTAGGGCAACCGTTCTAACATTTCATGATCTCTTTTTTACCCTGGATTTCAAATCTTGCAGGCATATCTCCTTCCTCCAGCTGCCTTCAGTTCAGCACAGATTGTGTTTCTACATTTAAGAAACAGAGTTTTTAAAAAATTCTTGTAATATATATGTGTTTACTGCCAAAACCCTCCATCTTTTTTGGTAATGTTCAGATGAACATGAGATTTTACCTGACAGGACTTGCACAAAGCCCAAGGTAGTGCTTACACAATCAGCTGGTCTGAACTGTTCCTTTCCACCTGCTAAACATTCAGATCTTCCCACACACAGTAACACCGTTTTCCACAGTCTCCTTGCAGAGTGAGAGGTGAGGATCACAGCCAGAGCCATGGCTACAGGCTCACATGGGTTTTACCCAGAAATGGGTTTGAACCACAAAATAGGAACAACACACAAACCTTTCCAACTCCCTTTTTTTGTTCAGCCACAAAAGAGCAAAGATCTGGGAATGCTCTGATCTGCTCTTTATTCCAACTGCTCATAGTGAGACCTGGGACTGAATGAACACCTGAATAGCTCTAGTCTGAATTTTGCTTCAGACTCTGCAGCTGGTCCCTCTTTTTCAGGAAACCTATTCAGAAGTCTCAGGAGAGAAGAAAGGTGTTCTTTCTTCTGTGATAAAAAGCACCAAACTAGAGCTGCAACAGTACAGAGACACTGCTTTATTTTTCCTAATTGCTTCACCTCTTGAAAGCTTTGAATGCTCTTCCCAAGGCTCTGGGGAAGCTGCTCTTGGGTTTGATGACACCTGGTAATAAAAGTGCACCTGGGACCCTAAATGAGCTCTCCTGACAGGATGGAGCTCTGAGTCTGTTCCCCAACTCAAGAATGTTCCATAAGTCTTCAGGGAAAAAAATAAATTACAAATACTGCCCCCAAACTAAACTCAATCATCCTGCCAACTCCACAAGCATCTGTGGTTACCATATGTGGTCTGCCACAGCATTCCCTCAGACACACAGTGGGAAGGCTTCAGCCAGGAAGTCCTGGAATAACGTGGTGCATTCCTAAATCACCCTCAAACCCCCTCCCTGTGCTGGCTGGGATGAAATGTTCCTGCTGAAATGGGTGGGTCACCTTTCTTTTTTTAATATCACACCTCCATCTGTATCCTTGTTCCAGCAAGACAGACATCTAACGTGGGATCTGGGAGAGGATGAGCTCCCACTTCTGCTCTCGCTTCACTCTCTGCAAGTTCATCCCAATTTCCCTTTTGTTTTCATCCAGCTTAGCTTGGTTTTCTCTCCCTGATGCCCTTGTTGTCATCAGGGCACCTTTGGGAAAGCTGGGCTGCCCTGTGCCAGCCTGGGACAGCCCTGGAACTGCCCTCAGGTATCATGGAATCATCAAAGAGCGCTGGAATGGGTTGGGTTGGAAGGGACCTTAAAGCCCATCCAGTGCCACCCCTTCCATGGGCAGTGACACCTTCCACTAGCCCAGGTTGCTCCAAGCCCCATCCAAGCTGCCCTTGGACACTTCCAGGGATCCAGGGGCAGCCACAGCTTCTCTGGGCAATTATACAGGGTAGTGAGTGTTTGGCTTTTAATACTGATTTTTAAAACTTCACCCTTTTTATTATTATTTTTTCAAGGTAAAATACAGAGCAGACTATGAAAAGAAGAAAGCTATTTCAGATTATAATGTGCTTCCTGCTACAGAGAACCCATTACTGAAGCAACTAAAAACTGCAGGAAACATCCTGAGTGATGTAAGTATTGGGATTTTCAGCCATGTCCAAGAACCCAAACTCATAATTTCTTCACAAGGCCTCTCCTTTGGATCTCAGTGCTTTATTTTTGTAGACCTGTATTTGTCATGAGATGCCACCAACCAGAATGTTTTAGGTGCACTCATTTCTCCATGGATGAGTGGGGCAATAGCAGTGGCTTGTGATAGCTAGTTACTTTATAGTTCCTTTATATCCTTGTGGATAAAGGATCACAAGAGGACAATTCTTCCCTTACTGATTTAAGGGCTTTCACCTGATTCAATAATTATAAAGTCTGTGTCACTTTTACACCCTTACATATCATGTTCTGGTCACTGGCTGTAATGGTCTTCTCAATGTCTCTCTTCTTGCTGTTTTCATCTGCATGGAGAGAGATTACATATTTCCAAGTGTCAGAAGTTCAAAACCCATTAGTCAGACCTTTCTGTCTTCCCTTACAAACCTAAGAAAAGGTACTTTAACAAACTGTTGGGAAAATAGTGCCATCTGTTTTTCAGTCCTGAGGGAAATCTTTCCTTTGGAACCATTTCACAGTTTTCCTCTCGTGATTTTTAACAAGCTGTGGGTGAGTTGCAGTGAAATCTCCTGCCTTGTGTGACCTTCTCTTCTTTTGCAGAAACTGTACAAGGAAGCCTATGAGCAGTCAAAAGGCAACAGGATGAATTACTGTGACACTCCCAAGTTCCAGACCGATGCTGCTCTGAAGAATTTTAGTGACGTATGTACCTGCTTTGTGATGTGTCCTTCAGTCCTGCCCCTCTGGGCTGCTTTGCTTTATCAACTCAGGGTTGTTTTCCCAGGTGAAATACAAAGAGGCCTACCAAAAGAATATTTTGGGGCACTATTTGGGCAGCTTTGAGGACCCACATCACACCCACTGCATGCAAGTTGAAGCTATGAAGAGTGATGTAAGTGTGGCCATTGTTCTCTTTGCCCCCCACACCTGCATTTCAGGGAAGGCTCAGCTGTGGGTTCTTACTGAATGTTGATTTTGCCCCTAGAAAAACTACAAAGCAGATTATGAGGAGGAAAAGACAAAATGCTACTTCCCTCAGACCATAACTCAGGAGTATGAAGCCATTAAGAAGTTGGAGCAATGTAAAGATGTAAGTAGAGAACAGGAGTGGAAATTATCTGATTCCTGTTAACCTCAGTGCTTTTGAATCTGGCCTGAATAGCATTAGTGACTTTTAAAAACCTTCTTCATCTCTATTTTAGAGCCTTTTGTGTCATCTAGTGGTCAAGACAGATATAGCACAAGCCTTTTTTGAACAAGCAAAACCCCAAAATTAGAGAAATAGTGCCAAAATGAAGAATGAGCCTCAAGGATTCACCTGCATAACATATTTTTAAATTAATACTTTGAAAACACTGAAGCTACTTTATTAATAAATTTCTTTATCAATACGTAGAAAATGCTTCCTATGCCTTTTCTGCCAATGTATTTTTATCTTCCTTCAGCACACCTACAAGAAGCATCCTGATCAAACCAAATTCACTGCAGTGACTGACTCTCCAGTGCAGAAGCAAGCAGAGATCAACAGCAAACAGCTGAGTGATGTAAGTAAACTTAGAAAACATTCTGACACTGCCAATTCCTGCCCTGTGTCACTTAATTTATCATCAATTTTAACAGAATTCCTGAAATAAATGTGTAGGTGACTTCGTGTGTATATTCACAGTTACAGTGGGAAATCACCTGGAAATCACATTTTATTAAGAGTTGTTTTTTTTAATTTACAATTAAATTTGGCCTGCTAAATTTCTTTCTTTCTTTTTCTTGGCAGATACTGTATAAATCTAAAGGTGAAGAAATCATTCACAAGTACCACCTCCCTCCTGATGTGCCCCAGTTCATACAGGCCAGAGTTAATGCCTACAACATTAGTGATGTGAGTGTATTTGGTGTTTAGAGCTCTTGACCCAACTTATTGTATGAACTGTCTGTTAAATTCCCCTTTTCTTCTAGAACTGCTGCTAAGTGGGATTGGAACAATTAAAAGCAAGGGGGTATGATTTAAAGAGTGATGCTATCCCTATCCTGTCCCAAATATCCAAGCTCTGAATTCAGCTAAACTTACTTTTGTGCTTGTTAAGCACATTTTAAGCTGTCTGATCATTTATGAGCATAAACACATTTCGGTGGTTTGTTGCCAAGCTAATTGGATAGGCTGGATGAGAAAACCAGCATGGTATTATTCAGACTCCTGTAGGTTTGGAGACTTCTATCATCTCTTTTTATGTGAAACCCATTGCACAGGCAAGCAGTACAAGTTCCCAGGGTGTTGCTCCCTGCTGCTGGGCTTTCAAAGGAAATTATTCAGTGGAAAATAGGGATGCTTTTTCCTGCCATTCAGCCACTAGTCTGCCTGCTTTCCATCCCCACTCACATCCATCCAACACCAGGAAGATCTCCACTGACAGCATCAGTTGCATTGCCTTTATGATATTCAATTTTGGGGGACATTATCAGCCTTTCAGGAACTAGGTAAAAGCTGATATCTCCTCTAATAGCCGTGAATTGCAAAGTCTGGCCAAATTGATAACAACAAATCAGCCAGACTGCCTTCTCCAGTCAGGTAAGACCACAAAACCTCAGTTTGAAGCTAACAGGAAAGGATTTCTGAACGGTCAGTCAAATGGAAAAGGGCTTTGCTTAATCAATGGCAAAAATGCCACTGATGGAGTTGTTCTAAATAAAAACTGCAAAAAATGCTTCTGGATTTAGAGATTAGCTTTGTGGTAGATTTATTTGTCACAGTAGAGCTGTAGTTTGTGTACAACGGGACATTTTCCCTTGAAATTTCTCAGACTGCACTGAATATTTGGATTCCATAACTGTAATAAAAGTAATGGCTTAAACACTTTGTTAAAATTGCTGCTCCTGACATTACTAACCCCTTTCTTTTTCCCATCCCAGGCTAACTACAAGGCAGACTGGAAGAAAACCCTTGCCAAAGGCTATGACCTGAAACCAGATGCCATTCCTATTATTGCTGCTAAAGCCTCCCGCAATATTGCGAGTGATGTGAGTACCATTTGTGTCCATGGAGTGGAGCACACACACCTGCCTCACTGCATCCTTCTGGAGCAGCTTTTCCAGAGGCACAGCGTGGTGGAGACACCTCACCTGAGAGCTGGGACTCTCATGAGACTGGCAAATAACGGGTGAATTCAGGTGGGGGAATAAAACCCTGGAAAAAGGTGTTCCTTTAAAAAGTGCCCTGTGTGGGTGCTGCTGAGCTGGGACTCTTTGTCTGTGCTTGGGGTATTCACCAGCTTATTTGAGAGTTTATTGGTTATTGTTATTGACCTGTGCTCTCTTCTTAATTGCTGGAGACCTGTCCTTCTGCTTTAACAAAAGGTGGCAAGTGGCTCTTCCATCCCCCTCTTAAACATCCCAATTGAGTATTGGGGTGTCTGATTGTTTGGTGGGACTTTTCAATAATTCATTGTTATAGTCTTAATTAAGAGCTGAATGTCCCTGGGGGTTAGAAGTCTCTGCAGTGGAATATAACATGGCTGTGGGATATAACATGGCAGTGACAATGGTGAGGGAGGGCATGTGGCCACAGTTGGTGAGGTTATAGAATGAACTGCAATCATCAGTACTTTGAAACTCAGCGTTTTAAAACCATCCAAGGCTGTGTTTCCTCTCGCCCGAGTGGGCAAACCTCTCTTGTCCTGTGTCTGCAGTACAAGTACAAGGAGTCCTATGAGAAGGACAAGGGCAAGCAGGTGGGGTACCGCAGCCTGCAGGACGACCCCAAGCTCGTGCACTACATGAACGTGGCCAAGCTGCAGTCAGACAGGGAGTACAAGAAGGATTACGAGGTCACCAAGACCAAGTACCACACACCCCTGGACATGTTCAGTGTGACGGCAGCCAAGAAGGCCCAGGAGGTGGTGACAAACACGGGCTACAAACAGCCAATCCACAATTACACCCTCCTGCCTGATTCTGTCAACCTGGAGCTCTCCAGGAACGTCATGCAGCTTCAGAGTGATGTATGTAGTCATTAATCAGCTCGTTGTTTTCCTCTCAGAATGACTGGGTTGTGCAATTAACCTTTTAAGGCTAAAAAATTCACCTGTATAATCCAATGTACATTATATTGAATTAACAGTAGGTTGGGATGTAAATAACTGCTCTGGAACCGTGTGTTTTCCAAAGATTATTGTGTAGCTGGTAAGTTCTAGGGGACTCACCTCATGAGTAACAACTTTCATTGCATCTCTACATGTTTGGCTATTTCCCAGCAAAGGAGCATGTTTTACTAACTCGTGTAGTTTTATCATTACAATGTGTTATTACTGTGATTCTTATTTGTCCTGTCAGAGAGCATAGGGTTAGGTACAGGATCCAGATACTGACTCTGTCATATTTAAATTTTATTTAAGTCTAAATTTCCCCTCAGAAACAACCAGGAGAAGTTTTAAGGCCTTAGCTGTGTCTCTTTATATAGACATGATAATTTTATGGCCTCGCTATGTTCCCTTTTTTATTTTTTAAAAGAACTTGTACAAATCTGACTTCAATAACTGGTTGAGAGGAGTTGGCTGGGTACCAATTGAGTCACTGGAGGTAGAAAAGGCCAAAAAAGCCACAGAGATCCTCAGTGAGAAGAAGTACCGGCAGCACCCCGACCAGCTGAAGTTCTCCATCCCCATGGATGCCATGGAGCAAGTGCTGGCCAAGCAGAACGCCAAGACCATGAACAAGGTGAGAAGTTGGTCAGGTGGTCGTGGCTGAGCCAGGCTGGGGCTTTGGCTCACAAAGTTGTGGGGCAGGTGCATTCCCACTGAGATTATTCAAGTTTCCAGTGGGTGTAGTGTGGTTTCTTGGTTAACACCAGACACTAAGAGGTCATGGAAGCCTCAGACTGTTCATCATTAAGGAGATTCCTTACCTGTTTATAAAGATTTCTTGTCTGTGTATGGGATTAAGGATTTCTTCTCACAGTTTAAAGTGCTCTAATAACCTTGGCTTTTTTCTGTAGAAAGTTTTAATAATCAGTGAGCTGAAAACACCCTGGAATTCTGTCAGTTTTGTACAATTCTTCTTGAAAATCTATCCCTAGTTATCTGGGACTCCATTGATCCTTATTTTATGTTTGCCATGGAAAGAATGTCTTTGAAATAAAAAAAAATATTCTTTCCATTAAATCGGGGAAGAATGCAGATTGCAAATTCCCATTTTTAATATTTATTAGTTACCAAAACATACTTTCAGATTTCTCAAAGTACTAAGGAAAGGAGGGAGATAACGTTGTCCCTCAGCACTTACATTTGTGAAGGTTGTTTGTTATGCTTAGGGGGCTTTCTGTAAAATATTAATTATTGCCAATGAGCAGAACAAAAGCAAACTCTTATTTTTCAGAGAGGTCAGTGCCTTTTCGGTGCTAAAAATGACTTTGCATTGCAGAGGCTCTACACAGACAAATGGAACAAAGAGAAGACCAGCATCCATGTCATGCCAGATACCCCAGAAATCCTGCAGTGTAAAGTGAACCAGATGACCATGAGCAATGTGAGTGACTGTGCTCATGGTGCACACACCAAAAATTGGAGTCATTCAGTGTCCTTTTGAAAATATTTCAATTCAGCTGTAGGGCACCTCAGTGGTTCTGCCTTCATAATCCCTGTTCTCTTTCCCATTTTCAACCAGAAACTCTACAGAGCTGGCTGGGAGGAGGACAAGAAGAAGGGCTATGACCTGCAGCCAGATGCCATTCCCATCAAAGCAGCCAAAGCCTCCCGAGACATCGCCAGCGACGTGAGTTGTGTGACACCCTCACTGGAACACAGTGGCTGTGTTTAAGTGACTAAACCTGGCATGCTGTGATGCTTGCAGTGATAAAACTGAGCTTTAGTGCCTTTTTTGACTGACATTTTGCTGTTGTTTCTCTTTCCTGCTGCCAGTACAAATACAAACTGGCCTACGAGAAAGCCAAGGGCAAGCACATCGGGTTCCGCAGCCTCGAGGACGACCCCAAGCTGGTGCACTTCATGCAGGTGGCTAAAATGCAGTCAGATCGGGAGTACAAGAAGGACTATGAGAAGGCCAAGACCAATTTCCAAACGCCAGTTGACATGGTCAGTGTGGTGGCAGCCAAGAAAGCCCAGGAGGTGGCCACGAACGCCAACTACAAAAACCTGATCCACACCTACAACGTGCTGCCCGATGCCATGAGCATCGAGCTGGCCAAGAACATGATGCAGCTGCAAAGTGATGTGAGTGGGGGCTTCTCTTTCAGCCTTTGCATTGCACAGGCAACCATGCTCATGAAAGCACACTGGGAGATAATGTATACAATCCAGTATGTGTTGTACTGGACTAACAGCAGACTGGGATGGAAGTGATTGCTCTGGAACCATTGATTTTTCCAAAGATGACCAGAATTATGTGTAGCTGGTAAGGTCTAGGGAACCTGACAGGCAGGGAACAACTAAGATAAATATTAAGATAAATAATAAATATTAAGATAAATAATATTATTTTCTTAATAAATATTAAGATAAATAATATAATTTTCTTAGTGGCATAGTTCATCTGTATGCTAAAATATAGTCAATTAAATGACTTCTTCAGCAATTATAGCCACTTCAGTTTTTTCAGACTCTGAAATATCAACTTACACTTATTGCTAAACAATTTGAACTCAGAAATACATAATTTTATGAAAGCAAAATGGCTATTTCCTCCTTACATGTCCCACCAGGCTCTTGGGGAGCAAAAGTTTGTGTAGACCAACACAGGAAAAGCATAATTTCTCATTAATGGTTTTTATCTTGTACTTCCAAATTTATAAACAGAAAGAAGTGTCCTGATTTACAGACTTGTTTTATGTATCTGGTGTTTCTTCCCTTTCTGTCTCCAGAACCAGTACAAAGCAGAGTATGATGAAAGCATGAAGGGGGTTGGGTGGATCCCCCTGGGCTCCCTGGAAGCTGAGAAGAACAAAAAAGCCATGGAGATTGTCAGTGAAAAGAAGTACCGGCAGCACCCGGACAAGCTGAAATACTCTGTGCCTATGGACTCCATGAACATGGTCCTGGCTTTAAACAATGCTAAAATCATGGATGAGGTGAGGAAGGGGTCAGCAAAATTCACTCAGCTTTGCAGAAGTAAGAATCAAACTGTACCTGGGGTCAGAGCTGTAGAAATCATCAGTCTTTTGCAGTTAATCAACATGCTCTAAGTGCCAAAATAAAAAGATAAATTGTTGGGAGAATTGTTAATAATGAAATAAAAAATATGAGAGATAAACATAAAAACATAAAAAAATATAAAAAGAGAAATAAAAGATAAATGTTAGTATCTCGTTGTCAAGGCACTTTATATTTCAAATAGGAAATAGTATTTTAAATTGTTTTGTTTAATAAAAAGAGTTGCTGATGTCTTTTTTTTTTATCCTTCCAGCACAAGTACAAGCAAGCCTGGGAAGAAGACAAAAAGAAGATTCACATCACCCCAGATATTCCCCAGATTGTTTTGGCCAAAGCAAATGCACTTAACATAAGTGAAGTGAGTACTGTTTTTAAGGCTGTGGCCTTGCTCTTATTTTTTTTTTAGGAATAAGTGAGGTGACAGCAAAAGAAAGTCCCCCTAATTCTCACCTTGCTTTCCTGCAGTAATTTCAGAAAAAGTTATTCATTTTCTTTTTCTCTGCTTCCTTCCCCAAAATTAAATACCAAAAGTTGCCAAGGTAAAGCCATGTTTTTTATAGCCAGATTATGAAATGTTCATGTAGGTCTTTAAAATGAAATAGTTGCTAACAAAACACAGTTTGAATAAACTCTTCATGTTTGTTAATGCATCTTTATTTATTATTTTACTTCCCCATGCACAAGGTTTTGTACTGGGCTGAAATTCTTGCAGATTGCACCTGCTCTTTTGGGAACAGATGAAATTACAGACAGGTTTTGGTAGCCAGTGATCAAAGCTACATGTGCTAAATAAAGCATTGCTTGTAATGGTGTACTTAATGTGGGCAGAAATGGACATATTTGTGTCTTTTTTTTAAATCTGGCATCCTTATATATATAACTTTTCCCTAATATTTGTGTTATGTGGAAAACATGCCTTTTTTTGCTTTTTTTTTAAAGATTATTCTTTTTGTTTTGACAGAAAATGTACAGATCTTCCTTTGAAGAATCCAGGAAGAAAGGATATGACCTCAGGGCTGATGCCATTCCCATTAAGGCTGCCAAAGCTTCCAGGGATATTGCCAGTGATGTGAGTTCTTAAAATCAAAAGTGATCCATTTTGGAGGTGGTAAAGAGTTCAGTGCTTGACCCAAGTCAATTTTCTATACCAAATGTACGAAGTCTCTTCATTCTCTGCCTTGTAAATAATTCTGACATATTTGATGCATTGTGATATATATTGCAATGCATATTTTTATGTCTCATTTATAAAGAGGTTAAAAATCAGATGAGCCCCAGGTTACGCTGAACCTTGTGCAGGAGCACAATTAACTGTTGTAAGGCAATTTTCTTTATTAAGAAAGTGGTTTAAATACCCTGCTTTTGGAGGGACCCCAGACACCTGGTTTGCTTTAGAGAGCACCCTAAGGGGAAGTGGGCAAAGCCACCACCTCTATGGGCTTTGTGGTGTTTTCTTAACAATGTAAAGATCTGATTTTAATCTGAGTTTGGGGGGTTATTTTTCTCATAAGGTACATAATCCTTATTAAACAAAAGAGTCATGGAATCATGTAATCATGGAATGGCCTGGGTCAGAAGGGAAATTAAGGATCATCCAGTGCCACCCTCTGCCACGGGCAGGGACACCTTCCACTAGCCCAGGTTGCTCCAGCCTGGCCTTGGACACTTCCAGGGATCCAGGGGCAGCCACAGCTTCTCTGCCCAACCTGTGCCAGGGCCTGCCCACCCTCACAGGGAAGAACTTCTTACCCTGAGAAGGAAACTTTGCCATCTCCAAAAAAATTCCTCAAAACCACACATCCAGTGCTTTAAGAAACGTTAAGTTTTCTTGAAAAGCATTTCAGGCAAATTTCTTTAATGCTACTAATTCAATATCCTGAGAAACATTTAACTTCCCTCCTCAGCAGGTCTTTTCCTAATGGCACCACAATTTTCTCACACTAATTATATAAGATATCTGACTCCTAATTAGCATTCCAGCCTCATGCTTTATTGATCACCAGCTCCAATGCCGAGGGCAAAGCTATTTTAGAACCCACCCAAACTCTTTAACTTCGGTCCAGGGGTGCCATGAAATTTATCTGCTCATAACCAGACCAGCACATAACAGCCAACAGAGCTATGGCTTCTGCCCCCAAATTCATGGAATTTCAGAATGGTTTGGGTTGGAAGGGGCCCTAAAGACCATCCAGCTCCATCCCCCTGCCATGGGAAGGGACACCTGACATACCTTGTCCCATACATATTCCCAGAGAACTCTGCGTGCTCGATGAATTCACCAGCATCGATTTCCTTCTGCATTTCCTCTCTGGTCACAAAGTGATAATCTGGAGAAGGGAAAAGAGGAAAAACAGCCAGGAATTAACAGTTTTGAAGGTAAAGTTCATGGTCAAAATGACATCCATGGGAGCTTGGGGGAGAAGACAGTTAAAGTCTGCTTTGGACAATGCTGGGAGACGGCAGAGATCTACTTCCTATTTATTGTACACAGCATTCCCTCTCCACAGCAGTTGTGCAGACACCTCTTCAAAACATTTTGGAGCATTCTGTGTGGCCTAAAATGCACCTGTACCTCCTTTTCCATACCCTTTCCCCTTCCTGGTGCAGTGGGAACCTCTCCCTCCTTTGCCCACAGGTGTGAAACACATTATAGCAGGGCTGGCAAAGTCCTTAATTGGAATACATTTATAATTAAAGACTAGAATGGGATGAGAGAGAAAGGGAGATAAAAGGGAACATCAAAACCAAACAAACTAAAAAGGAATGTTTACCTTTTGTTAAAATTCCTCCCTTTCATTTCAGACTGAAAACTGCTATTGGAAAGTACAAACCTCATTTAATTCTTTCTTAAATATGCAAATAAACAAGAAAACAGCTGGGGACAAGCAGATAAAAACAGCCCATTAAGCAGCTGCACTTCCCAAAGCAGTGGGCATTTGAGGTAACTTTCCCAGAGCTCCCTGGAACTTTGGAAAACAGAGTCACTCCATGCCCAAGTTCAGGGCAGGGGGTCTAAACTGAGAGTCCTGCTTTGCAAATCTTGAGGAATTCTTTGGGGGAGCAAAATTAGACAGATCCAGCTGCAAGACTCACCTTTGCCATTCACTTCCCCGGGTCTTGGCTGCCTTGTGGTATCTGCAGGCAAAAAAACCACCTTGTAAATCCTGTACATCACCCAAGGAGGTCAAAACATCACAGAAAATCTAAGGTCTAAGTGGCCCGTGGATCTCTAGGGGGAAAGTCTCTACCAGGAAGCAACCTGGGAGAAAAGACTAAGATTTAGTTTGGAGTGAGAGATTCAGTTGAATGAATAGCATAGGATGAAACACACACACACAAAAAAAGGGTTTTTTTCCCACCTCCCACAACACTGAATTTTTGAGCACCCAGTATTTGCTCTTTCATGGTGGAGTGGATCCAGATTTCAGATCTCAAAACAAGGTTTTATTCGCAGCATCCAAAGTGTTGAGCCACCAAAACACATTCTGGGAATGGACTAAAAAGCACCTCCAGGGAAAAATCAAGTGGCTTTTGAAGGAGAAATCTGGGGGAATTTTGTTACTTTCAGAGTCAAGAATCACTCAGAAAATAATCTTGTTACCTTTCTGAGCTGTGTTTAGAGATATGGGGAATCACCAGACCTGGAAAGGGTGCCATTCCAGACAAATTTCAGACCTGCCACTCAACACCGGGAGTAAAAAGTATCCTGACTTATTTAAACAGCCCCAAGAGCCCACAGAAGACTGGAACACAGGCAAGCCATGGAAAACCATTATTTGGGGTGCAAACAGAGAAGCAGGTCTGGGCTACCAGCCCTGAACTCCCCACTGCCCACTGGGATACTCACGGGAGACGCTGAAGCCGAAGATGTTCTCATAATCTTTGAGCAATTTCTTTAACAAAGTGCTTTTCCCTGCACCTGATGGGCCACTCAGGACCACTGGCCTTGGTCCCTGCATGACTGGAGAGAGACAGAAGGATGTGGGTCTGGTTGGAAGCACACATGGAAACACAGCTATGGATTCCCAGGAGTGCTCAGCTCCTCAAAACAATCCCCTCAAAGAGAAAAATCTGAAATTATGAGAAATCACAAGCCTAAGAGCTGATAAAAAGTACTGGGAGCACTGGAGCTTCTCAAGGGACTGAGGTTAAGCTCATGGGACCAAAGGAGGAGGAAACTGGGCTCCAGCTGCCACTGAACTGGGATAATTCAAGGCAGCTGTTCTCTGTCACCACAGCTGGGTCCCACTGGGATGCAAATCCTAAGGAAAACTCTCTCCAGCAGGAAGAAAATGCTGTTTTGTGCCCGGTGGCATCTGGAAATGCCACAGGACAGAGGGACAGACCCAGCCCTTTCCCTTTCTTGGGAAGAAGCCTCGAGGAGAGTCTGCAGGATAAGTTTCCAGCGTGTCCTCCCATTACTAAATCCCAAAATCCTGCAAGAGAATCTGAGCTCAGGTGCAATCACTGACACAAACATGCTCTGGGGTGTATTTCCATATTTCCTGGAGCACTAACTCCTGCTGGAGATGTCTAATGGCAAGAGGGAAGGGTTCAGTTCCTGGTCCAGCTTAAAAAAAGGCAGCCTGGTGCCACAAGGAACTTGTTGCAGTTGTTTCTTCAGCCAGAATTTAAAAAAAAATGGGTGTTTTCATGTTCCTGACTCTCTAGGGAGGAAGAAAGGTTAATTATCAAAAATATTATTTTGATAAAGAGTAAGTAAGAATAAAGAAGAAAATGCTGTGTGAGAGTGTAGGGGGCACCACCAGAGGTGACAAATCAAACAAACCTTTTCCCTTCTTCCTGTTTAAAAACAACTACTCCTTCAAGCAGTAAAATCCCTGGAAAAGCATTTTTTTAACCTCACGGGCTGGGTGTGGCCTGGGGAGCAACCAGCCAAGGGACAGATAATGCCTTTCCATTTTAAATTAGCTCATAGCAATGTCAGCCTGACCTTCCAGATCACTTTTTAAACAGCCCTAAGCCAAGTGCTGTCTCACCAAAGCAGCCGTGTGGGCTAATCCAGCCAGGCTGCCTCACTGACCCCAGCCTGGACACTTCCTTAGCCCTAATTCCCCTCCCCAGGCAGCACCACAGCCAGGGAATTACACAACTTTTCCCTCTGTTCCCTGAGGACACTTGTCTGACCCAAGTTTATCCAAGCCTGGGACATTCACACACAGTCTAAGCAGGTGCCCACGGCAGCAACGTGGGCAGATAAAACACCCACGGTCAATAATTATCCACCAGGAAATTCCTCTTTTTATTCTTTTTATTTAGTGCCTTCCAGAGATCCACCAGATCCAATGTTCTCCAGGGACCCCAAAGGACCAGTCCCATCACCACGTTGTTGGATTCCTCCAACATCTAAAAACACAAGGCTGGAGGAGCTTTAGGAAGCCCTTTTGGAGACCTTCTTACCATTCCCTTAGTCTTTGATCTTTGATAATTTTCAAATGTCACAGGTTTTGCCTCAATATTCACTACCAGAAGAGGAAAAAGGACCAGCAAAATGCTACTCAGTGCTTGCAGCAAGGAAGCAGAGGCTCCCTGAGGAGTTATCCAAAGCATTTCCCTCTCGATTAATTACTCCCCCATAATTAACAAGGTGAGCCCTAAACATTCCTTGGAAAACACTCCAGAAAAGGAAGTAACCACACAAATTCATGACCCTTCAGGCAGCCCAGGGCACTTCACAACACCTCTGCTCCCAAACAATGTTCCTGCCTCCCAGCCCAGCTCCCCAGAAAGCCCCACACGTGACATTGGGATGCCAGCACTGGAGTCCTGGGTGTTCCACAGCTTCTCCTCCCCTGTGATCCAGCTGTGCCAACAGGAACTGTCCAAGATCCCAGATGGAGGGAAAACAGCTTTCCTCTCTTCCCCCCCCTAATCAAAATTTCACCTTTAGCAGGAATTTAAAGCTGCCCAAATGACTTCCAATCATTTCATTCGACCCCAGACAAACTGGGAAGAGGTCAAAGGGATGGGCTGGGAGCAGGTTGCAGTGCATCCTTACCTTTTCCTTTTGCTCCTTCCAGCCAAGGAATGCAGCCCAGCCCCTGGCAGCAGCCACAGGCTCAGGACACGAGCTGGGCTATTTGTGAGCTCCTAAAGCCTTAATTAACAAGCTGCAATGTTCAGATGGCCAATGAGAGCCACACGCTGGGCTTTAATCTCCCCTCGTGGATCCTCCTCCTCTGCTCCCCTACCTGGCAAGGCTGCATCAAACACCCCCAAAAGGCTGAGGGGGGCTGGCCTGGGATTATGGAAAACAGGAAAACTGCCCCCTGTCCCTGCAGGTGACCTCACAGTCGCCAGTGTAAAGGGACAAGGAGTCACCTGAACGTGGTTTGGGTTGGAAGGGACCTTCAAGATTATTCCATTCCAACCCCCTGCCATGGGCAGGGACACCTTTCACCAGCCCAGGTTGCTCCAAGTCCTGTCCAGCCTGGCCTGGAATGCTTCCAGGCACTTCCTCCTGCAGGCAATTCCTCTGGACCAAACCCACACACAGACCCAAAGCCGATCCACCAAACCCTGTCCCAGCACTTCCACAGTGGGATCCTCTCCTTGACCTCACTCTTTTTTTTTTTTTCCCCCCTAAAAATACTCTTAACTGAGAAAATACACCTGGGATGTGATCACATGTCTCACTTCCTTGGAAAAACAGGCTAAAAATAAATCAAGATACTTGCAGGTGCTTCCTGTTGCCTCCCTCATGTCTCCCTTCTCTTTTGTTGGAGATCTGCAGAGGAAAACAGGATTTATTGAGGGGGACAAAAAGCCATTTCCACTCCCAGGTGATGGGGTTGGGCCCTCATGGGCAGCAAGCTGGGGATTTCACAGAATCCCAGAACAGTTTGGGTTGGAAGGGACCTGAAAGATCATCTCATTCCACCCCCTGCCATGGGCAGGGACACCTTCCACTAGCCCAGGTTGCTCCAAGGCCTGTCCAACCTGGCCTGGAACACTTCCAGGGATGGGGCACCCACAATTTCTCCAGGCAAATCCACTCCTGAGGAAGAGCTGCTTGGCAAAGGGATGGGTGTCCCTGCTCTCACTCCCTGCTCCCCCAGCTCTGCCAAACAGCTCCACACCCACCAATCCACAGCCCTCAAAAACCACAAGTGCCAGAAAAGCCCCAAGATCGATGGATACAGGGCTTTTTCTACCTCCTGTTTGGTTTCCAGCCCAGCAATGCACCTGTGTGTCCCATTTCCAAGCTGTCTGCAGCAGGAACACCACACGGATGCATTGATTTTGAGCAGAATGTCTATTTTTTCCCCCCTCTGCTTAGATTTTGACATTTCAGAGCAGTCAATCTACAAATATTCAGCACAGAGGGCCTCCTAAAACGGGTTTGGATCCAGCCTAACCTACCAAAAGCACCATGGATTTGATCAGCAAGAGAGCAGCACAACTAATTAATTATTTCATTAATATTTGGGAGGTCCCACACCCAGGACTGAGGAGAAACAGCCCTGTAAACCCCTCTGGGCTGCAGAAAGACGAGGTGGTCACTGAAGGAGGATGCAGGAGGTTGTCCCTAAATCAAGGAATGTTTCCTGGTGTGCTCCTGCCTGCTAAACTCACCCTGGATTTCACCTGGGAGGCAGCAACACGGCCAGGAAAGCAAAGGACAGACATCACAAGAGTTAAACAAATTAATGCTGATTAGCAGAGAGGTTTTATAGGGAAGGCAAAGCCCCTTTACAAAGAAGAAAAGAAGATTAAAGCAGTTTCCCTGGAGCCTTGAGAAAGGTCTCCTGGATTAGGATTATAAACCCATTCCCTATTTTTAGCAGGTTCATTATAAAGCTGCCACTCCCACCTTTCTAAGATTTGGGACTCTTTCCAAGAGGAGACAGAGAGGGAATTATCTGCAGCACCAAAACAGGAGCAGGGAGGTTGGTCCCTTCCAACCTCATCCATCCTGTGATTCCATGAGGAGCATCCCCCTGCAGCAGGTGGCTGGCAGGAGCTCTCACCCACCTCTTCCTTGGAAACAATTACCTAAGAAGCACTAATGAGCCCCTGCCCTGGCTGCACAGTGATGCTGCAGAAGGAACAGCAGCCACCTGCTCAAGGACACTGCAGAAATCCCTGAGGTCCAGCCCAGACATTCCAAGACCGTGTTCGGCTGCAAACTGGACCAGTTCAATCCACCAACTGGGTGGAACCAGTTCAGCCACCTGGGTAAACCCTATAAAGGTGAAGCTCACACAGGTGTGGGTTTTACCATCCACTTCCCCACAGGGCTTTGTTTTTGGATCCCTGCAGGGTGCTTATCCCAAACCCCCTCTCTTACCTCCCTGCATCCCACAAACCAAACTGATTCCATTTCCCTGCCTGCCTTATCTCCCTGGGAACAGGGACACATCAGCCCAGGGACAGCCCTGTCCCACCCCCCTCAGCCATCCCACATGGATAACGGGGCACACACAGAGCCTGGAGGGCCATGGGGAGCTCAGCACCCCCAGGGATGGGGATCACACCCCTCATCCAGGGGGCCCTGTGGCAGGATCAGCACCCCCAGCTCACCCCTCAGCACCCCTCAGTCCAGGGACCCTGTGAGGGGCCGAGGACCCCCATGGGGGGCTGAGCACCCCAGGACCCCCATGGAGGGCTGAGCACCCCAGGGCCAATTGTGCCTCCTCAGCCCAAGGCCCTTGTGAGGGTCTGAGGACCCCCAGAAGGAGCTGAGGACCCCCATGAGGGGCTCAGCACCCCAGGCTGGTTGAGCCCCTTCAATTGAGGGTCCCTGTGAGGGGCTGAGCACCCCAGGACCCCCATGAGGGGCTGAGGGTCCCCGTGAGAAATCCAGCACCCCATAACAGGCTGAGCCCCACCAACCAAGGGGCCTTGAGGGGCTGAGCACCCCAGAGCCAGCCAGGACCTCTCACTCCAGGGCCCCCACATGGGGCTGAGCACCCCTGGATCCCTGAGCCCAGGGACGACATGAGGGGCTCAGCACCCCAGGACCCCTGAGCCCAGGGACCACATGAGGGGCTCAGCACCCCTGGATCCCTGAGCCCAGGAACGACATGAGGGGCTCAGCACCCCTGGATTACGAGCCCAGGGACCACATGAGGGGCTCAGCACCCCGGGGCAGGCTGGGCCCCTCAACCAAGGATCCCTGTGAGGGGCTCAGCATCCCTGCACTGATTCAGCCCACGCAGTGGAGGGTCCCTGTGAGGGGCTGAGACCCCTCATTCCAGTGCCCCCCTTGAGGGGCTGAATCCCCCAAGGCCCCTCATCCCGGAGACCACATAAGGGGTTCAGCACCCCAGGACAGGCTGGGACCCCGAGGCCCTCCTGAGGGGCTGAGCATCAACCCGAGGCCCTCCTGAGGGGCTGAGCATCAACCCGAGGCCCTCCTGAGGGGCTCAGCACCCCAGGACCCCTCAATCCAAGGCCCTCCTGAGGGGCTGAGCACCCCAGGCTGGCCGGGCCCCCTCAGACACGGGTGCCCGTGGGGGGCTGAGCTGCCCGGACGCCCCCGGGTGCCGCAGCCCTGCGGTGGTGCCCGGTCCTGCCCCGATCCCCGCTCACCGGCCCGGGCGATGCCCGCCCCGAGTCTCCGCCCGCCGACCATG